>CAWUFW010015476.1:0-359256 GCA_963921515.1 Calotriton arnoldi
TCTTTAGCGAAGATTTTAGAAATGGCTTTTGTGGCAAAGGAGTCCGCTACTCTTGTGGATCCTGACATATTGGCTGGCTGGAACCAATGAGCAATATGCTTATTGGGGGAACGTGAATTGCGCCGTATCCACGGAATGGCGCAAGTCACTTCTTATGAGAATGGACTCTAACCTCACTGAGCTGGCTTCGGCCAAAGCAGGCCCCTTGGCGGAAGGCAACCTCTTCTGAGATAAATTTGTCAAAGGTGTGTCTAAATATGGGGGTACCTTTATGTCATTAGATAAAGCCCTGGCGGGTCTTTTTAATAGGGCGAGGCAGGGGATGCTCGCCGGGCCGTTCCCATTATCAAGGTCCCCCCAGAAGTGGATATGTCCGGGGCAGAGGTGACTAGGACTCCACCAGAGGTGGCACCTTCTACCCCACCCGACAAAGATTCTCCAGACACCATTTCAACAGAGGCGGACATACAGCAGGATTTCAATCCCAGGGTTCCACAGGTAGGACTTATCAATACCTCAGTTATGCCTTTTGGGGGGGGGGAGGTGGTACTCAGTATTTTCTCTGCAATTGGAGGACTTTGTCACAAGATACATGGATTTTACCAACAGTTCAAGGGTTTCATCTGGATTTTTAACAGACTCCTCACCAAGAGTCGCACCCTCGTCAGCTACTTTCCCTCCCCCCCAACAAGAGTGCGTTTTTATAGATACAGCAATAAAATATCTGCTGCAGAAGCGCTGTTGGAGAGTGGATTATTGGTAGGGGCAAATGTAGGTCTGTCACTGGCAATAAGGCCACTAACACATAGGACTCAGCATAGGTCTTAGAAAATTATTCCTATGCTCAACCCTTGGTAACGTGGCTGCGAGCAGACAGGCTTAACTTCAAAGACAGGTATGTAAAGCATTTAAAAACACCAATTCAGTAAATAATTAAGACACAACACATAATAAAAATCCAACACCAATTTATAAAAATAGGAAATATTTTTATCTTTAAAATGACAAAGATCCAATGTAGGGAATTGGAGATATGAATTTTCAAAGATTTAGCATTATATAGCACTTAGAAACATATAGCGCCTTATTGGGATATCTGGTCGTGATAGACCGGCTCAAAGTCAAAGTTTCAGGCCGACCGCGATGGAGCCCTGAGCGGCTACCACTCGCGGTAGGTCCCGGTCAAAGTTTTTACCTTCGGACTTAAAAACTTTTCTGGAGCTTTTCTTCCCGGGGTCCCTCGAAGCTCTCAGCCAGTCCAGATTCGGTGAGGGTTCGCCGGATTGCATTGTGATGAGCTCCCGGTCAAACTTATGGAAGTCCGACCTCCAGAGCGTTCCAGCGGGGCAAACCCAGGATCCAGGCCGACACGCGGTTGAAGGCAGGCGGCTTGGCTTTCGCAGTTGCTCCCGGTCACCTTTTCTTCGTTCGGACTTAGAAACTTTTACGGAGCTTTTTTCGCGGGTCCCTCGATGCTCTTCAGCAGGCCAGATTCGGTGAGGGTTCGCTGGCCTCGGATTTCTTCTACTCCCAGTCAAACTCTGGAAGTTGGACCTACGGAGCTTTTAGCGCAACGAACCTGGATGGCTTGGCCGGCTAGCGGTTGAAGGCAGGCGGCTTGGCTGGCCAGGTTGAGTCGGTCCCTCTATGGAGCTTTTTTTCAGAGTTGCTCCAAAGTTCTCCAAACTTCTTGAACTTCTTCCTGAAGTTCCTCAAGGGGTCCCAAAGTGTCTCAAACTCACTCCAAGGGTCTGGAAGCTCCAAGATGGTCCTTGAAAGTTGAGGGCGTCAGTTCCCACAATCCACTTGGACAAAACCCTTACAAATCCACTGGTAGTTCTTCCAGTTGATGATCCTTGGTGGTGATGGTCCAGGTGAGCTCTGTTAACCTGTAGCTTGCAGGGAGTCCACTCTTTAGTTCTTTTGCAGCAAGGTAATCCACAGGGCTGTCGTTTCAGCTGGTGCAGTCTTCAGAGGACAGGCCTTAGAGTTTTGCACACCCAACTTCTCAGCATGGCAACGTCTTGCTTCCTTAAGTTTCAAGCAGCAGATCCTCACTTCACAGTGCTCCTAGCATCAAAGTCGAATTTGGGCAGCACTTTATCACAATGTGGGAAGTGAAATGTGAAATTTCACTTAACCCAGGGCATATAAAACTCATTTTATAAGGGTCTACATTATAGATACCTGACCCCCCATCCCTGGGACTCCTAGGGGAGACCCTGGGGGTTCCTAATATGCCATAACATTGTAGGTTATCCATTTTTAAGTGCCCCAAACACCAAAGTCAAGTTTGGGCACAATTTACTTTTTAAAAGCAGTCATGGCACCCAGGGCTGCTTTTAAAACTGACCTCATGCCTCAGCAGTGCACACATGCAAGTGCAGAAGGCTGCTGGCCTCTAAACTGCCATGCCCTACTATATACTAGGGACTGATAGGTAGTTTCAATTTCCCTGCCCCATTATATACTAGGGACTTATAGGGTAGGTCATGCCAATCACAGGGGTACCCCAACCCATAGTGTACCCTAGTGTATGTAAGTGTTTTCACTGTATTCTAAGTGTTTTCAGCATAGCACTGGCCCTGGGCCTGGTTAGGCAAAGCCCAGGGTCAGTTAGAGTCAGTTACCACCAGTACCAGTCAGCAAAAAGTTGGGGGGTTCCCAGGACACAGGATGACTTTGCAACAAGCGCACAGTGGCGTATTGCGATGACGGCACCCGCAGTTTCTGCAGCAATGTTTTCTTGTTCCAGAAAAAGTGAGATGGTCAGAGATTGGTTCTGAATTTAGGAGACTTCAACCACTTCATAGTGTACAAACACTTCAAGATGGAGGGCATCCATCGTTTGACAGATCTGCTGCGGAAAGGGGATTGGATGGTCCGACTGGACCTCAAAGATGCATATCTAATGATTCCCATCTTTCCTCCTCATCGGCAATTTCTTCAATTCTAGTGGAGGAACAGATGGTTGGAATATTTTGCCCTTCCTTTCGGGCTTTCTTCGGCGCCTTGGTGTTTCACCAAGGTGATGAAGCCGGTCATAGCCCATCTCAGAGAGCAGGGAATATGCATGATAGTATAACTGGACAATATTCTCATCATGGCTCAATCCCAGTCATTAGCCAATCTCCACTTACAGACCACAATAACTCTCCTGCAAGATTTGGGCTTTGTCATCAATGGACCCAAATCAATTCTCTGTCCATCTCAGATGATAGACTTTCTCTGGTTAGTCATCGACTTTCAGTCAGCACAGCTAAAGCTTCCCAAGTCCAAATTATGAGATCTAAAGAAGGAATGGACGCTGATTCTATCCCGACAGGTGGTGTTTCTGCAGGCGATTGCCCGCTTGGTGGGACTGTTGGCTTCCACAATCCAAGCTATATTTCCGGGTCCGCTTCATTACCGGGCTCTCCAGTGACTAAAAATTCAACATCTCCAGAAGGGTCAGTCTTATACAGATCAAGTTCCTTTAACACAGGAAGGGAGGGAAGAAATCCACTGGTGGTTGGGACATGTGGATGCGTGGAACGGCAGAACCATCTTCGGATCCCAACCAGAAGTGATAATGGAATCAGATGCCAGCCAATGGGGCTGGGGCGTGCGATGCGGCGATATCTCCACTGGAGGCAGGTGGTCTTTCCAGGAATTAGTTCTCCACATCAACTGTCTTGAGTTGTTGGCAGGGTCTTTTGTGATACGGACTCTCTCACCCAAACAAGTTTCTTATTGCATCCTTCTCAGGATGGACAACATTTTGGTGGTGAGATACAGCAAAAAGTTGGGAGGGATGAGGTCGTTCCTGCTAGTGGAGATAGCCAAAGATGTTTGGCATTATTGCCCGAGACACCAGATATCCGTGATAGCAGAGTACATTGTGGGGCCAATCCAATGCGGGCGCAGACTGGAACTCCAGGTACCCGACGTACTACAGCGACTGGTAGCTCCACACACGTCTATTCCAATGGATATAGGCAGTGTGGGGCCCTTGCGTGATAGACCTGTCCCTCTCCCAGTTGAACCGCCAGTTACAGACGTTCAGTTGGAGGCTGGATCAGTTAGCGAGGGCGACAGCTGTTTTTTCCCAGGACTGGTCAATGACTCGGAATTATGCATTTCCCCTGTTCATTCTCATTGGCAGGGTGACGATCCAGATCGCCCTGCAAGTTGCGGAAATAGTCTTGGTGACCCCTCTGTGGAAATCCTAGCCTTGGTTTCCAATTCGGTTGGATATGACCTGCGATTGTCCCCAACTCCCCCCTTGTAGTCGGGGATGCTCCAGGGCCCTCACGGAGAACTGCACTTAATGATACTGTCGGGGCAGTTGTCCCTGATGGCATGGAGGCTTTCAGGCAACAGTGAGAAATGCCAGGAGTTTCAGACACGGCTTCAAATTTCATACAACAGGCCTGGGCTCCCTCTACCAGGAAAAGATATTCCTCAGCCTGGCGATGCTGGGTACGTTGGTGCTAGGAACGGCATGTGGATCCCGTGGTTGCCAAATTATCCCATGTTGCGAATTTTTTGTCTGACTAGGCTTCGGCTGGCTTATCTTACCAATCGGTAAATAATTTTCGATTGGCCATATCTGCAGGCCATACCCAAGTGGATGGGAAACAGAGGCATGCATCAGGTGGTGTGTAAATTACTTAAAGGCATCAGGGTGGCTAATCCTCCCAAAGCGAAGTATTCCTATTTATGGGATGCATCTTTGGTCCTAGCTCTCTTTGACAGATGGCCGGATAATTCCCTGTTATCCAGGAAACAGTTGTCAGCTAAATTAGCTATGCTTCTATGTCTCTCTGCCTGTAGACATACTTCAGATGTGAGAGTTCTGGACTTAACAGGTAGAGTATTCACTCCGGAAGGGGTTTCTTTTACCATAACTGGCAGGGCAAAGACTTTCTCGTTGCATAGAGTATAATGCTTTTCCTAATAATGTTAAATTAGGTGTAGTTCAATGTATGAAGGCTTATGAGGAATGTACTCTATCTTTACGACCTGGGAGATCTACACAATTGTTAATTGCTTTGCACAAACCATTCAAACCAATTTCCTCCGCCACAATTGCTAGATGGTTAAAAATCAGTCATGACGAAAGCCGGTATTGACAGGGAGGTTTTTGGAGCTCATTCTGTTCGAAGGTTAATGGCCTCAAAATCTTTTATGTTGGGTTCAACCATTCAGAAAATTATGAAATCAGCCGATTGGTCGTCTGAGTCTACATTTAAACAATTTTATTATAAACCAGTGGGCGATATTACTACTGTGGATTTTGATAAGCGTTAAACTAGCAATAATCGGAGCCTCCGGTCCTGAAATAGAATATAAAATTTGCTATCATTCATGCCAAGAATTTTCAATTGTTTTAAGGACACAGAGGCGAGTATTAGCCCGCCCGATTTGTATTATAATTGTTATAACTTAACCCACCCGTATGTATTTTGCATTGGTTATATGGATTTTACGGGTTCCTCATTTCTCTTTCTTCTAGGGTTGGATCAGAATGCTGAATGATTCTGTCCTGTTCTGGTCAAGGGTAACTAACTCATCATGTTCCAGTTCCTGGATGAGTGGTTGCTCTCCTGTTGGATGGCCGTCGGAAATGGCCCTGGGTGATGTTCGGGGTTTACACAGTTGGATTAAAGACTGTTCGGAGCAAAGAAAGAGGCTCTTAAGACGGAAATGGTGACTCTTATATGGTCTGCTGAGATGGGAAATGTAGTTTTGGAAAGTTAAAAATTTTTCATTAGCTGCTGTGTTTTTGGCAGTAAAGAAAGAGAAGCAATAATCCTCACCTTCATGTCCTTAATAAAACTGAAAATTCTTGGCACAAATGCTAGCAAACTTTATATTCCGTCTACTCATTAAAATGGAGCTGTTCCGGCACTTGCAAAGTCTCTCCCTGGCGGATGCAGGAACCACACTTGCCAATAACGCTGGAGCGAGTGCACTGCACCCACCCGAAGATCAAAGGGAAATTACAAATAGAAACAGGAAGTAAGGTGGAGGGGCTTTTATGCTTGGAAAGAGGTTAGGAGAGGCATGCAGCCCTCAACATGGTGAGAAATCTAAGCGAGAGGGGCGAGGGGGTAATTGCGTGTGGCTTCTCTCCATCACTTGAAATTCAACTCTAAGTAGGGTTAGAAACCGAAGAGCATAAAACCTTCCAAGAAAACAATTTTTGTAAAATTTTAAGACGATACCCAAAAAAAATCATAAAAGCCATTTGAAGAAACTTCAAGAAGTCTTGCAAGGCGCTGGAAGCCAGAACCGAAAGGAGGCAAGAACTACAGATTTGCAGCAGAGTTCTCCTGAATGGTCAGAGCAGTCTAGAGGAAGAAAAAGAACTAGGGATTCCTCTGTGATGTTATCAGCGCACACTTAAATCCAGACACTGTGCCACGTGAAAAGCGTGGCATCTGGCACCACATGCAAACTGCCACTTGTACCCAGCTGAAGGATTACAAGGCGAGTGTGCATCTTTTCAGTCTCCAGAGCAATATTGTCTTTCACAAAGGCCGGGTGGTGCAGAAGTGGTCTTATTGCTTTACTGGGGCATTTTCTCTATATTCGTGTGTTGTTGGGCACAGGCAAGAGTCAATAGGAGTAAGCATGCTTATGAAAAGAGATGCATGGATTCCTTCTCTAAACCCAGGTCTCATTCTACCTCTTTGCAATTCGAGCACAAGCAAAGTTGCAGGAGGGAAAAGAGAGTGTCAGAGGAACTAATCTAACAAGTGGTAGCGGATTATCAGAGTCCTCGATAAGAAGACTGCTCTTCCCCCACATTACTCCGTCCTCAGTGACTCGAAGTAGTGAGGAGTCGGGTGCTGCAGCAAGAGAATGGCAGTAATGCGGTCTTTCAATAGTTTTTGCTCAAGACATCAAGTAGTTGTACCCAGGAGAGTGTCAAGAGAGGTCAGTGCAAATGGGAATACATTGGGTTTATTTTAGTTTATCTGCAAAGTGCAGAAATGCCAGGAAAGTCAGTGTCAAGGTGCCAAGCAATTCAATGGAAATTGCAAAGACAAACTCAAAACAAGTCAATGGCACAACTTTGTCCGTGTTCAAACATTTGCAACTGTTTCCCCCGTTATTTGTACTTCTAAACACACACCAAAAAGATCCTGGAGACGATGCTCTACTAAGTGAGGTGACATGAACTGAAAACTTCCCCCAATTTTTACAGAGAGTGGGGGAAATGGTTTAATGAAAATCATTTTCAATTTTGAAAAAGGTAACTAAAAATATACTTTTTCAATTTCTCGAACAGGTTTACCCCGTGAAGCAGGGTTACGAAAATTAAAATTTTAAAACGTAACTTGTTTCCATTTGATGGAAAATTATTTCCATAAAAATTCTCCATCAATCTCGAAATGAAAATGGTGAATTTTAATGCACTTACCCTTAGGTCTTCAGGAGATATAAACATGGTCTAGGGCATTTGTGAATCAGGTTTGGGGTTATACATCTTATTAGAACATTGGAATGTTGGGAGCTCCATTGAAGACATTGGAGTAGCTCTGGGCTTATAATGGCTGGTATAAGCCCAGCACTCCAACATTCCAATGTTTGTCTTTTTGTTTCTCCATTTTTAATTTAGAACATTCTACCCTTAGTGGGTGGAATGTTCTAATAGCCTTATAGCCCTTCTGCCTCAGGCTATACCAGTTGTTAAAGGCCCTCTCCCTCGTTATAGGCCCTCGCCTGCGGCTCAGGCCTATAACTCGGGATCAGGATCTTTAACAACTGGTATAGCCCTCGGCAGCGGGCTATAAGGCTATATTAGAACATTGGAATGTTAGGAGCTCCATGGAAAACAATGGAGTAGCTCCGGGCTTATAATGGCTGGTATAAGCCTGGAGCTCCAACATTCCAATGTTTCTTTGTTCACAGCTGTGGCTGTGAACGAAGGCTTCAGGGAGCCTGAGGGGATTTCAATCCCTGAAGCCTTTGTTTCATTTGTTAGAACATTCTGCAGGCAGAATGTTCTAATAGCCTTATAGCCCTTCATAGCTGGGCTATACTGGCTATTAAAGTCCTGCTCCCTTGTTAAAGGCCCTCACCTTCGGCTCGGGCCTTTAACGCTGGAGCGGGCCTTTAATAGCCGGTATAGCTCGCTACGGCGGGTTATAAGGCTATAGCATAAGTAGGCAAAAGAACTACTCGTGCTCAGGTGTAGGGCTCGTTTGTGAAGGAGACTCAGCAGTAGTAGGTTTTGCCTATGCATGCTAACATTTACAAATACAACCCTGATTGACAAATGCCTCCGACAGACTCCATTAATTGTCATGATTTTATGAACATTACGAACATATTCATGTGTGACTTAACCTTAGGATTGCTAATTGTCCCTAACCAAATGGTAAGTAAATAACTTTGTTTAGTTAATTAAAACCATTACTATGACTGGGATCTGGAGAGCATAAAAACAATTATCTAATAAAATATTGTAAGAAGTTTTCTATGAAGCGCATGTGCAAATAAAATATGTAGGACCATTTTGTGCGTTTCAGATGAATTTGCTAGCTTGTAAAGTGGAGACATGATGCATTACAGGGCGGTTGCATCAATAAATTTGTTATTTAAAAGTTTTGTACATAAAACATGTCAAGTTAAAATATATGGAGGGAAACAGTGCGTTGCAAAATAAGATTTAGAGCTTTGTGCAAAATTCTTGGTGCATTGCAGGGCAAAACAATTGGTTAGCGCACGCACAACGGCCTCCCCACTTCTAGATGGTATGCCAGCGCCTTAATTAAGGATCTCCCAGCTGCACTCAGGCAGTGCTACGCAGGCTGGCTGTTTTGATCAATTTTGTCCTTCTGTACAATCCGACACAGTAGATGAGGACAGCCGCTGCCTGATTATGTTGACAAATTTTGCACATCTCCCACTCTGCCCCATGGGTTCTGGCAAGAAGTCAATCAATCAATCAAGGGTTTATAAAACGCAACTACTCACCCGAGAGGGTCTCAAGGCGCTGGGGGGTGGAGGCGCAGGGGGGGGAGAGAGAGGGGAAGGTCGCAGTTCCCGGTAAGTTGACGCCGATTCGTCGAAGAGCCAAGTCTTGAGGTCCTTCATGAACTTGGAGAGTGTTGGCATGTGTCGGAGGTGGAAAGGGAGGGTGTTCCATGCCTTGGCTGTGAGGTAGGAGAAGGAGCGTCCTCCCGTTCTGGTTTTCTTGATGTGCGGCACAGAAGCAAGGGAGAGCTGTGCTGAGCGGAGGGATCTTTGGGGTCCGTGGAACGAGAGGCGGTGGTTCAGGTAGGTGGGTACGGTGTTGTGAAGGGCTTTGAGGGCGTGGGTGAGAAGCTTAAATGCAATACTCTTCTCGATGGGGAGCCAGTGTAGTGTCCGCAGGTGTTGGGTGATGTGGCAATGGCGCAATAGGTTGAGAACTAGTCTGGCGGAGGCGTTCTGGATGTTTGAATTGGCGGGTGAGTGTCTTGTGGATTCCGACGTTGAGTGCGTTGCCATAGTCCAGTCTACGGATGATGAGGGCGTGGGTGACGGTTTTCCTGTGTTCGAGGGGAATCCAGTTGAGTGTCTTTCGTAGGAGTTGGAGGGTGTGGAAGCAGGAGGAAGAGACAGCGTTGATGTGGTGGCCCATTTTGAGTTCGGAGTCTACGATGATTCCAAGGTTGCGTGCGTGTTCCGTGGGGGTGGGTGGGGGCCCACCAGGTGTCTTTCCAGGCGTTCAGTTGTGGGCCCATGAGTACTTTGGTCTTGTCAGTGTTTAGTTGTAGGCAGCTGTTCTTCATCCATCTGGCGACTGCTTCCATTCCCCCTTGAAAGTTGAGTTTGGAGACGTTGGGGTCGTTGGATAGGGAGAGGATGAGTTGGGTGTCTGCTGCGTAGGATACAATGTTGAGTCCGTGGGATCTGACGATGGGTGCTAGCAGGGCCATGTAGACGTTGAACAGGGTGGGGCTGATGGAGGATCCTTGGGGAACTCCACAGGTGGTCGGAGTGGGATCCGAGAGGAAGGGTGGGAGTCTGACCCGCTGCGTTCTGCCGGATAGGAATGATTGGGTCCAGTCGAGGGCCTTGTTCCGGATTCCTGCATCGTGAAGTCTGCAGGCTAGGGTGCGGTGAGACACTGTGTCTAAGGCTGCGGAGAGGTCCAGGAGGATGAGGGCCACAGTCTCTCCTCTGTCGAGTAGGGTGCGGATGTCGTCTGTCGTGTCGAGAAGGACGGTCTCAGTGCTGTGGTTTTGGATTGGGAGGAGTCCAGGATGTTGTTTTCTTCTATGAAGGAGGCGAGCTGGCTGTTGACGGATTTTTCGATGACTTTCGCTGAGTATGAGAGTAAGGAGGTCGGTCTGTAGTTTTTTTGAGGTCAGTGGGGTCCGCCGAGGGTTTTTTTCAGGAGAGCATTGATCTTGCATGTGTGTTTCCAGGCTTCGGCGAAGGAGGCGGTCTCGAAGGAGTGGTTGATGATTTGTCGAAGCTCGGGGGCGATGTCCGTGGTAAGGGCAGGGATCCGTGGGGGCTCCGGAGGGGGTGGACCTCATGCCCTTCAGGGTGTCTTTGATGGTGAGGGCAGTCCAGCTGTCGAGTGTAGGCTGCGAGGTGTAGGGAATGGTGGGTGTGGGTTCCGCATGTAGGTAGTCGTCGAAGTTGTCATAGATGGTCTTGATTTTGTGATGGAAGAAGGCGCCAAGTCTGTCGCAGAGGTCCTGGGAGGGGGAGATGTCCGTCGTCTCACTGTTGGGTTGGGCGAACTCTTAGATGATGTCGAACAGCACCTTGCTGTTGTGTGCGTTTGCCGAGATTCTGTCTTGGAGTGCTTTCTTCCTTGTGTTACTGATGAGCTTGTGGTTCAGTGATGAACCAGCTGGCTCTCTTGGCATGGGTGTTGGTAGTATTCTTGAGGGGGGCGATGGTGTTGGCACATTCGGAGATCCAATTGTGCACGGTCCAGGCGGTGGCGCTAGGGTCGTCTGTGGTGGTGGGAGCGGAGCTGTTGAGGGAGGCAGTGAGCTGGTCATCGGAGATCTGCGTCAATTTCTGCATCAGAGCTGGTGTGCGATGGTTGTTTTTAAGGTGAAGTGGATGCAATGGTGGTCCGTCCATGGGAGTTCAGAGGTGTGGCTGAAGCTGATGGAGTTTCCCGCTGTGAAGATGGGGTCGAGGAGGTGTCCTGCTGAGTGCATGGGTTCTGGTATGATCTATTTGAGTCCGATGTTGTGGAGGTTGTCCAGGAGGGAGGTGGAGTTGGGGTGTTGGAGGTTGTCGAGGTGGAAGTTGAGGTCTCCCAGCAAGGTGTAGTGGGTGGAGGGGACGGCTGGCTGGGAGATGATGTCGATGGAGTTGGCAAAGGGTGCGTGGGGTCCGGGGAGCCTGTAGATGAGGGTGCCTCGGAGGGCAGTGGTCAGGTTGGTCTGGATCTTAAAGTAAAGGTGTTCCATCAGGTCTGAGGGCCCGTCGGTGTGGGTGCTCAGTTGGAGGTTGAATTTGTGGACGATAGCGATGCCTTCTTCGGGGCGGTTTTCCGGGTGATCTTGTAGCCTTCGGGGATGGTGATCGCGTTGTCTGGTTCCCGAGGCAGCGTTGGTCCAGGTTTCTGTGAAGAAGGCTGCATCGGGGGCGGTGCTGTCGAGGAGGTCCCATATTTCTGCGGCGTGTCTGTGGAGGGAGCGGACGTTGCGGAGGATGCTTTACAGGGTTTCGGGTGTGGTGGAGTTTTGGCTGGAGGATTGAGGTGGGTCCTGGGTCTCATCGAGGGAGAAGGAGTGGCAGCAGGTGAAGGGTCCGTGGGTGTCGGTAGGTGAAGAAAGCTTGCAGTTGTTGTCCTTGCCAATGTTGAGTGCATAGAGAACCGGGGAGCTGTAGCGCTGGTGGGTCGGAGGACCAGGGTCCCTGGCGCTGGTCGGGTTGCGGACGGGCGCAGACAGGCTTGCCTTTGGAGCGCCTTCGGCACAACAGCGGCACACCCTCTGCGCGCGGCTGCGCAGCGGTTGCCTTTAAGTAGGGGTCGGGGAGGGGCCAGCAGCAGCAGGAAAGGAGAGTTGAAAAAAGGCGAGAGAGGGGAGAGAAAAACAGAAGCAGAAAAAGGCAAGAATAAAAAAGGGGCAGAAGAGAAAGGCAAATGAAAAAAAGAAAAGGCAAATACACAAGGCACTAGGAAGAGAGACAGAACGGCAGCGGAAGGACCGAGGCACAGGGACTGCGAACACCGGCCAGGCAGCGCTTGAGGCAGGATACTTACAGCAGAGCTGCGCGAGGGGAGAGCAGTTTCCTGACCAAGAGGTCAGAGAAACAGATGAAGGAGTCTTCCAGCAATGTCCACACCCCAAGGGCCAGGTCTACTGGTCTGATTAATTGTCTCCTCTGATGGTCTAGGGCTGGGCAACAACTTAGCAAGTGTAACCATGATTCATTTTGATAAGAGCAAAGTCTGCAGGCTCTTTTGCCTCAGTGGCTGACCCAGGAAGGGTTAACATCTTTGATTGGCAGGGCTAACAGTAGCATATAAAAAGGATCTGTCAGCAAGTTTCTGCATTTATTGCTTCCAATAAGTACGGCTGCGGGGTCCTGACAAGGTAAGAAGCATTTAACATGTGCCATTGACAAGGTGCCACAGGTTAATAGATTTTGGGCTCTGGAGGTCACCTTTGGTTGCCAATTAATGATTTTTTCCAGGTACTAAATGGAGCATTTCCTGCCTGGAGGGCTATGTCATTCATCTGGAGGATCCTTAATGCCTTTTTTACTCTGGCATACCAAGGGTTGCCTGGGGTATTGAAGATGAATTTTTGGGACCTTTTAATGATTGTGTGTCGGCCATCCCGATGATGATATAGTACTTTAACATGGCAGCCTAGAGACTGAGACACCAGACCAAGTTCCAGCCTTAGCCTGGCGTGCTTAACGTGGTTGTTGAAAGATTTTCATATAGGCCCTGCAATGAGATTGTTCCGAGCTACGTCTAACGATCCGGGCGATGCGACTTGGCCATATTGCACTGCTAGAAGAAATATCACCTTCATCACTCTTAATATTGGGGCTGCCAATGCACTCCTCAATTGTTGGTTCAATTGCCCAATGCCATATGTAATTGCAGTACCTTTTTTCCTGATTGCATTTACCTGTGCCACTGCAGTACTATTTTCGCTAACCCACGCACCAAGGTATTTATACTTCCTTGCTGTGCTGATGCTCTGGCTGCCAAGGTACCAGGAGATTTTTTTCTTCCTACACCTTCCGAAAAGAAGCATGTAACTTACATTCAGCCATTGTAAATGTGTTTCTGTGCTATGCTTTCTTATACTGTAAAATGACATCATACTGTCGGAATCTTGCTAGCATCAAGGTTCACAATGGAATGTATGTGTTTGATTCACTGTCAGTTTGATTTGAGCTTTGCTGTAGGTGCTGTTAGCAGGCTGGGGTGTTAAGTCCTACTTAAATAACGTTTTTCACTTCTTAATACCATTGTCTCTGGAGGATCTTTACAATGGCGACGAGCTGAGGATTACCCATGGACTTTTATTTCACACCTCAACGCTACCACCTCTCAAGAGAAAATATTTGGACAACTTCTTCTGATTTCACCCTGACATTCAATAAGAAGAAAACTTCAACCAACCTTTGTTTTTTCCTGATGTACTTGGAGCTGGTTGGCTGAATTGAATGAGTCCAAGGCATTCAATGCCCACTGTAGGCCGATTCTTGTGCGATCCATAATCACTATATTGTCTGACATTGAACAGGTGCAGTGGGCTCACTGGGAATCTCTCACCACAGCACTAGTTTCCAAATGGCCACCCAATCGCCAGCAAGCCCTTAACCCATCCACCAAAGGGGCACCCTGATTCTCCACAGTCCTTAGGGGGGAAAAAAAATAAAAGAGAACTAAGGAAATTAGACAGCTGCGTAAAACCGACCCAAAGCTTAGCCATCCTACCATGAACCAAATTGCAGCATTGAGGCGCACTCATAAAAAGGCAATCTGGTTAGCCAAAAAAAAACTCAACAAGAAAAAATATGGTTAAAATTACTACATACAAGCAAAAACAAAAAACAGCAAACTATTCTGGGCAGAAATCAATACACTCGCAAATGGCAAATTCTGCCATCCCAATGCCAGAATCAGATTGGACAACGTACTTCAATGGGGCCTGTCCAGGACAGGTAGCGACCAACACAACCAGGAAAAGTACAAACGTGAAGGGACCAATGCCCATAGAGAGCCAGTCTGAGGGAAAATGGTTGACAAAAAAACAAGTCGAACACTTCATGAGGAAATTAAGATCAGATGGGGCACCATGAACAAATCTACTCCCAAATGCCATATTCAAGCACCATCAGCACTTCTGGGCCTCGTACTTCACCCCCTTTTCAATATGGCACTCTCCACCAATAGAATTCCTGCATCGTGGAGAGGAAGCATTCATCTCATCTTCAAGTCAGGCTCGCGGACAAACCCAGCAAATTACAGATTAATTGCCCTGATAGACGAGGAAGCCAAACTGTACGCCGCCAACCTATTGAGAGACTTGGAAACTTGGGCATCAGCTGAAAACATCATCCTGGCCACACAAACAGGTTTCAGGGCGGGCATGAGTACAATCACCAATCTTCTTGCCCTTAGCCTTCTCATCGAAAAAGCCACTTATAAATTCTCAAACCTATACACTTGCTTTGTTGACCTGAAAGCGGCATTCAACACAGTCTCTCTGGACCTGCTCTGGGCCAAAATGGCCAGACGAGGCGCACCTCCGAAACTTCTCAATGCAATAATCAACTTATACACAGACACCTGGGTACGAGTTAAAATAGGTAGGGGTGACAGAACGACTGAAAAGATCCCCACTTCATCGGTCTAAAACAAGGATGTGTACTTGCCCCCTGCCTTTTCAAAATGTACACAGCAGGCGTGGATTGCTGTCTATTGGAGGTTCTGAGTGATCCACCAAAACTAGCAAGGAGACCAGTGCGTAGCCTCCAATATACAGACAACATAGTCTTATGCAGTCAGACCCCAATCGGCCTTCAGCGCCAATTTACAACTCCCTTTGAATTCACCGAAACTCTAGGCCTGAAATTAAACTATGCAAAAACAACAGTTGATGGACAGAATGCAGAACAATGTCATACATTCACCCCAGTACAGAGATCTGGGCCTAAATCCATCGTTTTTTTGCTCACCATGCCATTCCAGTTTGAACCCAGCCATATGCAAATCAGTCTTGACCCTGTGCCTCATGGGAACAGTCCAGCCCGAACTGCCAAGCCAGGTCCTCCCTGACTGGAAACAAGCATTCTAGGACCGGTTTCGGGGTTTCACCCTCTTCAGCCAGGATAGCTGGATTCCAGTGGCATGGAGAGCACGGGACCCACGTCTGGGCATACCCGTCCCACTCAGGGTGACAAATGCAAAAACAACAGTTGATGGACAGAATGCAGAACAATGTCATACATTCACCCCAGTACAGAGATCTGGGCCTAAATCCATCGCTTTTTGCTCACCATGCCATTCCAGTTTGAACCCAGCCATATGCAAATCAGTCTTGACCCTGTGCCTCATGGGAACAGTCCAGCCCGAACTGCCAAGCCAGGTCCTCCTGGACTGGAAACAAGCATTCTAGGACCGGCTTCAGGGTTTCACCCCTCTTCAGCCAGGATAGCTTGATTCCAGTGGCATGGAGAGCACGGGACCCACGTCTGGGCATACCCGTCCCACTCAGGGTGACAAATGCAAAAACAACAGTTGATGGACAGAATGCAGAACAATGTCATACATTCACCCCAGTACAGAGATCTGGGCCTAAATCCATCGTTTTTTGCTCACCATGCCATTCCAGTTTGGACCCAGCCATATGCAAATCAGTCTTGACCCTGCGCCCAATGGGAACAATCCAGCCCGAACTGCCAGGCCAGGTCCTCCCTGGACTGGAAACAAGCATCCTAGGACCGGTTTCGAGCTTTCAGCCCTCATCAGCCAGGATAGCTTGACTCCAGTGGCATGGAGAGCACGGGACCCACGTCTGGGCATACCCGATGGATTTAGGCTCAGATCTCTGTACTGGGATGAATGTATGACATTGTTCTGCATTCTGTCCATCAACTGTTGTTTTTGCATTTGTCACCCCGAGTGGGACGGGTATGCCCAGACGTGGGTCCCGTGCTCTCCATGCCACTGGAATCAAGCTATCCTGGCTGAAGAGGGGTGAAACCCCGAAACCGGTCCTAGGATGCTAGGTTCCAGTCCAGGGAGGACCTGGCTTGGCAGTTCGGGCTGGACTGTTCCCATGAGGCACAGGGTCAAGACTGATTTGCATATGGCTGGGTTCAAACTGGAATGGCATGGTGAGCAAAAAACGATGGATTTAGGCCCAGATCTCTGTACTGGGGTGAATGTATGACATTGTTCTGCATTCTGTCCATCAACTGTTGTTTTTGCATTTGAAATTAAACTATAGCAAAACAAAAATCATCTGTTTTTCGTCGAAAAGCACCCAGCAAAAAGAAAGGTTCGAATGGAAAGCAGCAGGGAACAGCCTTGATTTGATAAACACAAATACCTAGGTGTGGTCATGGACACAAGATTAGGCCTGGGCGGTGAACTTCGCTCCGTTCGCTGAGTTTTCTGCACTCCGCACTGCTTGCGGAGTGCAGAAAACTCCGCTTCGTGATGTGCAGCGGAGTTTTTCCGATGCTCGCCATCGCGAACAGTAAGTTTGCGAGCGCGAGCTGCTGCTCGGGTAGAATTTCTACCCGAGCGGCAGGAATACCAGCACAAACTGCAGTTCGCACTGCACTCTGCCACTCGCGGAACTTCGCGGAGTGTTTTTGTAACTTCGCGGAGTTCCGCATAGCAAAACTACGCGAACTACGCCCAGGCCTGCACAAGATTACATTTCAAACAGCACTTACTACAAAGAAGGGCCTTAGCCAACAAATTATACTTCGCACTCAACCAAATTAAAAAAAAAGATGGGGGAGCTCGTCGCAGACATATCTGTTACAAATCATAGAGATGGAATTCCTACCCTCACTGACCTATGGTTCGGAGCTGCTAAGGGCTAGGACGCAGCCATCTTGAACCAACTCCAGTCTGTTTTATTCAAACGTATCTTCCATTTACCAAAACATACTTCTCAAGCACGAGTGCACCTGGAATTTGGGTTGTTTCACCAATACCCAGTCAGGATGGCTGCCATAACCAAACTGTGCTGGAAGATGAGAGCCGCACCGTCCGAATCTCTAACTGCGTCATGCTGGGCCAAAATGGAGAGCCAGAACACCCAAAAAAAATGACTGGCCAACGGTGCTCTGACAAGCACTAACAAAGTGGCCAACTCAAAATCCTGGATGCTCGATAAAGCAGAAATGGCCGGTAAAAAGCATGTCTGGTTAGTTTTACCAACTGGGGTCCCCAACCATACCTCAGATGCCAAATTTCCCAATCCAGCCAACACTTTTTTCTACTAATCCGTATGGGAGTCTTTCCCTCAAAAGATCAGGAGCCAATCTGGAAATAATGTTGGCCAGATCGCTTTGTCGTTTATGTGGTGTATTTGAGGAAACCCAGCTACACTTTCTATGCATCTGCCCAGCCGTCAACCACCTTTGACAGACATTACTCTGCCCCACTTTTCGGGCACTTAAGGTAAGATCGTGCCGCCTAGCCGTGACTACATTATTGAACAACCATTCAATTCAGTTCTCCTCCAGGGCTGCAAAGTTTTTACTACAAGTGAACAAACAACTATCAGCACAACAGAAGTCATGCCAGATAAGATAGTGCCCTCGAAGTCAAGGGAACCATCAATAATCTAACCGAAGTCCCCATTCGGATACACAGCTGAGACTTATCACTAGCAAAAACATAGCCCTCATTGAACCCGGGGCCGACGGTCCCTAAAACTCTATCTGGTTAAAGTCACCCCTGCCCGGAACGATTTAAAAAAAAAAAACACATTTTTTATTGAAACCATCGCTGTAAGTTTTAGCAATTCTTAAGCCTCGAGCAAGGTCTACACACTTGACTATTATTCCACCGTCAAAGAATGTAAAAGCGCTCAGAGGCAGGTAGTGTGTAAAGATTTAAGTTAAACGTTTGTTGTCATTCTGCTGTGATGGATTATTTTTTAATGTTTGCTTATTCTGCACAAATCTAGGATAGGTTTTTAATAACTGACCTGCTATAATACCTGCATATCAACAAGTAATTAGCAGAATGATCTTTTGAATCATTTCGTTGAATTTTGTTTTAAAGTTTGCCCATTGTTTGCACAAATTCCGGATTGGTTCCTAAAATTATATCCGTTAAAAACAATTGCATACCAGCAAGTAACTAGCTGAATGACTACTTGAATTGTTTTGCACATAATTATGGTATGTTACGCTGTATAGCCATCATGAGTGTTTTTTTAATTTGAAAAATTGTTATGGTTCTAACTAACTGAAACAATAAATTTAATTTATAATTTATATATAGTCAGCATATTGTATTATTTGAAGCTTGGTGGATCCTAGCTTTGGCGGGGCCAGACTTCCAGGCTTTTCCCTAGATTGGCTGTGAAGAGAATGAACAGTAGGTGGGGGCCAGGACACACCCCTGCTTTAGGCTCCGGTTTGTTTTGATTTTTCAGGTGGCCAAGCAAGGGCCATTTGTCACACGAACCCATGTCTCTGAATAAAGCGAAATTATGGCATTTAGCAGCTTTTTGTGTATACCCGATGTGTCCAGCTACCTCCATAGGGTTGTCCTATCAACCATGTCAAATGTCGCACTGTAATCGACAAACCAGAAAAATAGCAGCAGACAGCTGTGTTTAGCGGCTTGGTGCCTTAAGAAAGATAAGGTTAGGATGTTGTCCACAGTTACAGCCCCTGCTCTAAAGCCAGACTGAAAGAATGGTATGATCTGTTGCTCGTGGCCCACACCTTCAGTTGCTCCAGCAGGGTACGTGTGTATACTTTGGCCTCCACATCTAGAAGTGCAATCAAGCAGTTGTTTGAAGGCAAAGGCCGATCCCCCTTTTTATATTTGGGGCACAGGATGGATCCTTTCCACCTGTCGGAACCGTCGCCATTTGAAATGCACTGTTATACAGTGGGGTCCACATCCTTGCCCATTTGTCTGGGGCACATTTAAACGGGGACACTGGTAAACAGTTGAGACCAGGGGCCCCATTCTCCCTTTTGAGCCAGATGATTTCTTCGACCTTGTGTATCCAGATCCTGAATGTTCAGATTCACCCGGTGGAGAGATTGGTTTGTCTACTGTATCCCTCCACTGGCTGGTGACCACTGGGGAGTACCAAATTGTAGGTATATATGATTTTAAAATGGCGGAACTAGGGGCTTCTGAGACACCATTCTCCCTTGATTCATAACAGCTCTTTAGTTTGTTCACGTGCTCCCAGAAGCACACGTGGCTGGGGTACTTCAGCAGATGAATTAGGGTTGCCCGTTCCTTTTTAGGTCTCGAGCCTAGCGTTGCAGTGCGCAGCACTGCTCGCGCAGCGCGAGACCTTTAGAAAGGGCATCTGAAAGCTACCCACACGCTCGTGCGTGTGGTTTTGCTTTGGGAAGCCCACATTGGCTGGAGCGTGCATTTTTTTTACCGAAACGGCACGCAATTGGGCAAAGGCGGGCGCATGTCCCGCCTTTGCTCCTCCCATTCCCGATGGTGGCCAGAACGCGCAGCAGCGCGCGTTCGCCTTGCTGCCGCGCTCCCTCCCCCCGCTCCTCTGTGGTGCGCGCGCACCACTGGTTTAATACCCTATGCCAGGTAGGGCACTTTGTGAATTTCGAGTTTCTACTTGCCATATTTCTATTTTTCAGGTTCAGTATTTGAGCATTTAACACACACTGCCCCGTTTCTTTTTTCCAGGGGATGACAGAAGTTTGTCAAGCTCCTCTTCCGACACAAGCCACTCCGATGCCAGCCTGGGGAGCAGGTTGACAATCTGGGCCGAGCTGTGTTCAGCGAGCACGTCCCTGGAAAGCCACGGAATGGCGGCCGCCAAGGGCATCCATCTGGGGGAAGAGAAGGCCTATGCGGAAGCCACGCGCCCCTCTAAGCAGCCTCCAAAGCCCGTGCGCTCCAGGCAGCTTCAGGAAATTGGTCGTCAGAGTTCCTCTGACAGCGGAATCGCGACGGGAAGTCACTCTTCGTACTCTGGAAGTTTCTCTTCTTATGCGGGGAGCCTGGACATCTGCCACGGCGAGGAGTTCGGGTCCCTGCTCAGCCTGCCGCTGAACTTGGCTGCGGATCAGAACGTATGTACTTGCCAGCACACCGAGACCCCCAGGGCCTCGGACTATCAGGTTCCCAGCTTCTGCAGGCACCATTACGACACACCCCGGAGTTTATTACACCCAGCTGCTAGAGACATTCAGCCCAAGAGTTCAGAGTCTCCATTAACAAAGGACCAGGCCCAGGGCACTGCCAATGCAAAGCGGCTGGCAACACCCACAGAAACAAAAGGGCCCCCTGAGCAAAGCCAGGATTGTGGGCGACTGCTGCCCTCAGCACAGCACCAAAGCGCCAGAGACACAAGTGACGAGACATATGTGGATTTTGTCCCAAAGTGGTCAGCTGTAAAACCACAGGCTAAAAGTAGTGAGCTGGCGCCACCTAGTGGAGTCGCAGCTGACCCCTGTGAAATATGCAGCCCGCAACCTGGGAGTGCAAGAGCTCTCTTTGCAGCCTGTCCCGTCTGTGGTGGACTCAAGGTAAATAAATACTTAATGTCGCGCAGATGCTAAAAGAGCCTTGTATTTTGTTACTGTACTGCCTTTTAAAGTGCTATATTGACCGATAGGTAAACGTTTTGTAGTGCTATCGTGTGGATTAAATGTAATCAACAGCATGTAAATCGTCAGAACAGAATTATACCTCTCTCTATATTTAGACATAATATTATTTGGATTTAAACACCAGCGTGTGGAAAACGAAATATAATAATCGAGCAAACCATGATTTTGAAAACCCTTCACTTTCAGCGATTATTCTGTTGTCTCGCTAATCAAGACCATACATGAAATCTGATGTTCCCTGTTTTATTTGATACAGTGCCTGATAAAGGAATAATACAAATTAAAGCGCGTTAATGAAATTATATGTTAATGACTATTCTATAGAAAAACATGTACGTGCATACCTTCTGCAATCTTGTTATGTTCCATCTTTGTATCCAACTTCTTCTGCATTGCATTTAAAACACGCAGGGACTCTGCATCGGGGTGATTTGTAGGTTATATTTTCTATTGCTGTTCTACTTGCCATTAACAGCAGCCTCCTCTCAAAGGCACATCTCTTCTGGAACAGCACCGGGTCACACTCTCTACTGAATAAATTCCTCTAGCTGGAACATGGAATGGAACAACAAAGCAGACCAAGTTCTTTCCACGGAAACACTAGCCTTTGTATGAACATTCTTTTTTATGTTTTTTAATTTTTAAATGCCTATTTTATTTCGCACACAGGGCTTGCAAGAGGGAGAATTGGAGCAGAAACAGGCATCACTAAAAATGGGAATAACTGGGTTTCAGCTTCTTCTTGAAAGGGGGTTAGTTTTGCTTGTTATGACATGTCCAGTGGGAGGTTGTTCTTCCACGCGAGGGACAGCAGCTCAGAAATGTCTGTCTCCTTGTTTTAAAAGTATGTGTGAGCCGAACCTTCCATGCTTTTATACGTGAGCAGAGTGTACTGACAAGCAGAGGTAGACTGCGCCTAGTTGAGGAGCACCAGAAATGCTCCACCTTTCAGCATTCAAGAGAGTAAGTTCCTTAATAAGTAACCTCTGGTTGCTGTGTAGTGGTGATGCGACCTAGTTAGAACGGAGATGTTTTTGAATGTTTTCTGTACCCTCATATGCAAAATGCATGGTTTCCGTGTGTGGGAATGCAAGAAGGGGTTTCTTGTTGCTTGGATATTTTGGTTCCAAGAATGCCCATGAAATAGTATTTATTAAATTGAATCTAGGGCCATCAGACCTCTCTGTGTCCCTTTATTGTTGGCAAGTTGTTATGATTCCTCCATGGCTCAGAAAGAGCCCTCCTCTCTTCTGATCAACGTGCCCATTCCCCCACACTGCTTCATGCAGGGTATATTTGGATGATGTATACACAGAATAGCCCAGCTGGCACGAACCAGATTCCTGGGTGCATGTGCAGGGGAAAGTTGTAACTTAGCTTCACTTCTGGATGTCCCAGCCAAGAAAGCACCATCGCTGATTGGGAACTGGGCATCAGTCTAGCTTCCAGAAACGAAATAATTACTTGATTCTCAGGTCCAGGACATAACTACGTTCATGACCCTCTCTTCACTGGCGTGGACCTTTCTCTTGCCAACTGGGATCATGCATAGAGAACGTTTTGACTTCCTCCTGCCTGCCTGTCACGCTGAAGTAGTTCCTTAAGAACTTAGGACCCCCTACTTGGGAGCCAATAACAGTATAGGCTACCAACCACACTATCTTTTAGGACTATGGTGCTGCTTGATGAGCAAGAACAAGCTACCGTTTAATAGTGGATCCAGTTGTCCAACAGAAAGACTTTACATCAGATAGTACAAGTTAGCTAGCAGCAAGTTATAACTTATTTCATGGGCTTGCTCTTCCCTATAGCAGAGCAAGATAATTATAATTTTACCCATAGGAGTCTCTCATCGCCAACTGCGTTCCACATCCTGCTTAGCATTGCCTTTCTCACTTGGCAGAGGCCTGTGGGATGTTCCTTTACTGGTGGGCTGGGATGATATCTCTAGTTCCAAAACACGTAAGCTTTTCACGGGCACAAAAAGTGTTGCAATGCAACGCAAACTGACTTTACTGTCCAGTACAAAGGTGTTTTTCTGCTGGTAAGGTTTCCTTTTCTCAGCAAAACATGCTTCTATCTGATTTGTATCAAGTGAATGTCAGTGGGTGTATCAGTGCAAACACATGTAGGCTTCATCACAAAGCCAGATCTGCTTAGATAGGCAGACTGGGCTTTACGCCAAAAAGTAATGCCTACTCATGGCAGGCATAAACAAGGGAAATTATATTTTTTCTCAAAGAAAATTATGCACTGCATGTGTGCTGCAGTGTACAGCACACATCCAATGTATGGGATTCTTCTGATTTTGTCTAGACTTATGAATTTCTACTGGAACTGTGTGATTCGAGTACAAATCCTGCCCTATACATTGCACGCCCACCTCTGCAGCATGACACAAGGCTTTGTGTTACGCTAGGCAGTCTTGTTTACCACTTCTGGTAGCAATGGCTCTGTGCTGATTTCCCTCCTGCCCAACACAGAACAGCAAACTTGGTTGCTGCTCTTTATTGCGTGAAAAGTTAGTAATCTTGGACCGAAGACTTCTTTGGCCTATTTGATTGCTGCACGTTACATTGAGACAAAAACTGTGGACCCTGTTCAAAACCAGTGAGCAAAGAACTAAGTGGGAGGCCTTAAATGAAATGCTTTTCTCAGTGACCACAGAGTGTTGGAGGTTTAAAGTTAGATGGATAGTCAAAAATGTGAACGTTTGAGAGAATCCAGGGTGGTAGGCGTAGATGTGCTTGAAGAATGAACCATCTTTTGTCTTTTCTCTTCTCTCGATCCTTCTTTCTTTCTTGTGGCACAAGAGCACGACTGGGAAGATGACTTTTTTTAGTAAAATATACTAAAAACACACACTGTGAACATTAATAAAAACTTACACTCACAAAAATTACTTCAAACACTCATGCACAAAAACACATCTGAAATAAATGTTTAAGATAAAATATTTCTACAAATGTGCAAGAAGATGGTAGCGTTCATACCCCCAAATGTAATCCGCAACTAGAAGACAACTAAACAACAAAAGCATCCAGCTAAAACATGATAAGAAACAAGAGGTATGACCCCTTGGATCGATGTGACAAAAACAGTCCAACACGAATTTTCAATGCCAAGAGATCTGGCCTATAATTGAAAGTGGCTGAAGTCACTGGAGAGTTTAGGCACGCAATAATCCTTCATATATGCACTCTGTCACCTTTGTACTCCTGTATCCAATCACATATCAACAGATTCGTTTTTACATTCACCCACTGACCCATCCACAATAAAACACTAACACACACAAATTCGACAAGCAAATGCAATCTGAATTAAAAGAATAAAAGCAGGAAAAAACACTAAATGCTGCCACAGAGACTATGCGGGGCTGGCAAGCGATTGTAATAATAATAAGTGCAAAATTAAGCATAGCATTGAGCGGCCATCTTGGAAGGCTATTGAACATTGTGTATCATTGTTTTAAAGTTCCAAAATAGCAGCCATGTATACAAACAACATGTTGGCCATCTTGGGATGGTAAAACATTGATACACTATGCACAGTTCCATTCCAGATGGCCAGCAAGTAAACTTCACACGTTGCTGTCATGTTAGAATGATAGTATTCACTGAGTTACTGCCCCATACTCTGAGATGACAACTGCTAAGGTAAGGGCTGAGACTGGTGGCATGGTCCCTGCCTCGGGGTAAGTCTCCCTAGGCCAATCCAAGAACACGTTGGTGCTCCCCAAACATCTTAAACGAAGCCCATAGTCTCTGCAAAGGATGATTATTCGGCATACCCTTGTATTAATGTATGTATGTATAAGCCAAGTTGAGTGGACCACTGTAAATGGCTAGTGAAAGATATTGTAATCCATGGTAATTTACTAACTGGGAGGGAGGTTATAGCGGTGAGTAAGGGAAACGAAAATGTTAAGGTGTCTAGATGTAGTGATCTTTCAAGAGGTGAGTCTTTGTTCTTTCTGAAGACTTCAGTCTTAAATTTGTCAGTGTAGGCAGGGGTATGATTCACGGTGGCCTCATATATGATGCAGCCAGTCTTGAAAATGGTGGGGGTGAGCAAGGGGAGCCTGGTGACTTCCATCAGGGTAGGGGAGATGTGATGACATTTCTTCAGACCCTTAATAAGGTGTGTAGAAGCATTTAGAATGTTTTTCAGAGGGCTCAGTGTCTGCGGGGCATGCTTTGGAGACGTTTTTAGTGCACACTTGTATTTACGACCTATGATACGTTTGCACACTCACGTTGGCAATACACTATTCTCTTTATGTTTTTTTGAGCTTTTTACGGAAATTGAAAGCAAAAGAGAATGTATAAGGAAATGGATGTTTTCCTGTGTCTTTTTTAATAGTGTCTGGGTGTGAAAAAATGGCTAACCAATCCCTTATGGTTCCATTTTTTTTTATCCACTGCAGGCAATTAAGCACACACACCCACCTACAACCAGTGGCCAGTGAGGAAACGGCTACCACCTACTCCTGTTCCCTTACGTCCCCCCTCCTTAAATTCAGCTCCACACATTTCCATTCCACATTACATAATTCAACAAACAACCACATAATTCAACTCAACCACATAATTACACAACACACCACATGTATCCAATCCACACCACAAAACTCTACATCATGCCACATAACTCAACAGCATACCACATAATTAAACTTCCCTCCACAACACAAAATACCAATCCACATAATTACACTCCATGCCACACAATCCCACTCTACATAATTCCAGTACACTCAATACCACATAATTACTATCCACATAATTCCACTGCACACCATGCCACATAATTCCTCTACACAAATCCACTCCACACCACACTATTCCACGCCACACAATTCTATCCAACTCACATAATTCCACTTCACACCACATACATCCACTCCATAAACATAAGTAAAAGGCATTGCCATTTACAATGCCAATAGCTCTAACTTAAAAAAATGCGAGACCTATTGCATTTCCAATGCTTGTTATCCCTTGCCTCCTTGTGTTCCCAAATTGTTTTCTTGAGGGATCTTCTCTTGCATTTTACCACTACCGCAGTGTTTATTGTGGGTTTTGGTTTATGTAACAGCTGATCTTTACAGAGGGCTGTTCTTGCTGTGATGATGGCTTCGTCACAATGCAGTGCTGGCCTCCCGGCCCCACCAAATTTTGTTGGGTAGGGCCTGGTTACATCTTCCTTCAAGAGGGATCTGAGGCCCTCTACGATCTTCTCCCACCACTTGAGGTTGAAGTCCTGCTGCATCGAGTTTGTTACAGGCACCCGATTGCTTAGCCAAGCTATTACAGCTGTAGAGTACTCCGCCTCCATTTAATTCTTTTGACTACGTTTAATCTCTCTTCGCCTGTTGATGTACCGACAGTTGTGCTCTCCATGGAGGGTTTTACCTGCAGGTTGACAGTGCATTTTAAAGGGCTGTGATCACTTTCCAACCTTTCTGCAAGTGCGCTAACTGCCTAGCCAGGCATTCGGAGAGGAAGACAGTCAATGGTTGAATGATCTTTGCAGGATTGGGGGGGAAATAAAAGTTACTTTTCTTTTGTGTTAGAAATGGGGGTCTCTAGTTGGCAAGGGTTTGCACCTTTGTCCAAGTAGGGACCCTTCCTTCTAGTCAGGATAAAGGAGTTACACTCCTAAAATAACCTAAACCTAAATAAATGAGTGTGGCCCAGAGAGATGGTATGAGCAGAAAAAGTGACCATTGCAGAATGGACATTGATCTACATATACCCCAGCCTGTAAAATATCTATACCTCCTTCTAAACTCACATTCCAGGGAAACTCCAACAAATGTGTTGAAGGGAACAACTTTGGGAATTCGGGGCTGGACCTCCGATAAAGTGGGCTCATGCGCATTAACTATTGTATGCATGCACAACCAGAGGGAGGTGCACTCAGACATGCAGAAAGAAACTCACAGCACGTGGGGGGAGCTGGCGCCTGCTGCATTAGGGAAACAGAGGCATATGCTCTGACCTTGTGAGAGGTCCTACTCGCATGACCTTGAAACCAATTAAATCCCTATCAATACTTCTGTGGAATGTGGCAGGCCTCAGAAGCATTAGGTCAAGTAGGGAAGCCTTGTATACTTGGAAACAAATGATATCTGCTGTCTCCAGGAAACCTTGGAGCTTGTCCCCTCACTCTTGCCAGGCTTTTTAAAGATTTTCACTCCCGCTTTATGATCAAGTATGTTCGGGCGCCCGTCTGGGGGCCTACCAACCTTCATCAAGCACACAGCTGACCTAGAGGGCGCCAAACTCTGTATCGATAGTAATGTGGCCCAAGCTCATTAGTGGTCTGACACTCAACTGGAAAAACCTGGATCTGATACTTGTCCACTGTTACATGAATGCTGTAAAACAATATTCAAGCTGACGACTATCCAGGAATTGTTAGACCGCTTAAAATCTCTCATCCTAGATCACTCCACCCATGAAATCATAATATTGGGTGATTTCAACATCGGCGGTCTAGGAAGGCCACCGGATACCATCTCTCGTGGGAGAGGGGGGCAAATAATACAGGAATTTTTGCAATTGCAAGATGTTGGAAATGGCCCTTTTTGCAGGGTTATCCCCAAACTTTTTGCTTCTTCCTCCTATTTTTTCCTGACCTGTCTTTGTTGGTTTTTGGACACTGGGCACTTTACCGCTGCTATTCAGTGCTAAAGTGCATATGCTCTCTGTGAAATTTGTATTATGGATTGGTGTTTCCATGATTGGCATATTTGATTTACTAGTCAGTCCCTAGTACAGTGCACTGTGTGTGCCCAGGGCCTGTCAATCAAATGCTGCTAGTGGGCTTGCAGCACTGGTTGTGCCACCCACACAAGCAGCCCTTCAAAGGTAACTCAGAACTGCCACTGCAGTGTCTGTGTGCAGTCTAGTTCTGCCATGTCGACTTGGGAAGTGCACCCAGTTGCCAGGCCCTAACCCTCCCTTTTCTTACATGTGAGACACCCCTAAGGTAGGCCCAAGGTACCCCTGTGGCAGGGCGCAGTGTATGTGAAAGGTAGGACCTGATGTGTGTGGCATGTCCTGATAGTGAAATACTGCCAATTTCGTTTTTCACTATTGAAAGGCTATCTGGCCCATAGGAAAGCATGGGAGTTAATTTATAACATCTTATAAATATAGTTTCCCATTGGGACCAGATAGGAAAATAAAGTTTAGTATGCCTGAACTCAGAATCTAAAGATGCATCTTTTAGTAAAGGTGATTTTTACATTCTAGGTTTGAAAATACCACTTTTAGAAAGTAGGTATTTTTTTGCTTAGCCATCCTGTGTGCCTCTGCTAGGATGTGTATTGACTGTCTGGCTTTGGAGTGACAGGGGCTGGGGATGTGCAGTGGCTCCAGAGAGTCTGGATGAGTCGGGCTGGGCTGAATAGACCTGGGCTGCATTCAGAGTAGTGGGAGGAGTTTTCACTAGTACCTGTATAGGCCCGGTCTGCATTTAGAGTGATGGGGGGAGATTTCCCTTACACCTGAATGGGCCTGGTCTGCTGCAGACAATGCTGTCGCCGCCTCCTGCTGGGAAGCTGGGCCAGAGAGGACAGAACTGGTTTTGACTAAGCACAGACACCCTCTGCCTGAGAGGACAAAGGAATTTGGGGTATAAATATTGGGGCCCAGAACTTTAGAACTCTTTTGGAACCAAGAAGACTGCCAAGAAGAAGAGCTGGAGAAGCTGTGAGGAGAGTCTACCACTTTGCTGTGTGCTTTGCTGTGTTGGCCTGCAGTGGCTGCTTCTGTCTTGAGCAGTGACAGGACTGGACTGAACTTTCTACAACTTCTTTATTAAGTTTCTCCAAGGGCTTGAGGTAGAGCTTGCCCCCTGTTCAAGAAGTCTCAGGAACAGCAAAGACTTCAAGTTCTTCTGCCATCAGCACTGGGGACTGTGTGGTTTGTGCAGCAACTGAAGAAAAGCAACCCAACGTCCACGACGCCGCTGCTGACTCCGTGTCCTGAGGGCACCGCGGCAACGCCGCACCGCAACCCTGGTCTCACAGACGACGCCACCTGACGCTGCTGCTTGCACCGTGACCTGTGGGCACCGCACTCCGCACCACCTCGCTTCACCCCGTCGCCCTGGTATCCCCAACGACGCTGCTCCATGCCGACATAGATGCCGCTGCCATCGACTCCAGTTCGTCAGCCAATGACAGAGCTTCAGCAACAACAACGCCGCTGCTTGCACCGTGATCTGCCAGCACTGCGACGAGCACATCAATTCGCACCGCACCCCTGGTCTCACCGACGCCGCTGGACGACCGTCACCGAGCCGCTGCCTGCACCGCGACCTGAGGGCACCGCACTGCTGCACTTCGCACTGCAGCACCTGACGCCTGCCGGTGCTCCAGACATCAACCGCGAGGAGTTCGATCTGCAACACGTGTGACTTCAAGAGCCCGACGACTCCTGCACTGACCTCCAGAACAGATGCCTGCGGACGCCGGCCCTTCGGGGCTCATCGAGAGGTCGCAGACACCCTACATTTCTAAAGGTACTGTTTTGCAGGTCTTCCCGACACCGTAGCTGGCCCGCGACGCGGCGGTCAGCCAGAACTGTTTGGATTTGTTGTTCACGACGCTGTGATAGCCCAGAAGGAGCTATCAACTTTAAGGAACTGTATTTCAAGTCTATTTTGATTACTGAAGATTTCTGATAACTGTATGGTGGATTTTTATTGTTTTTGGTCTTGTCTTCAGTACATAAAAATATTGGATATTTTTCTAAACTGGTGTGGTGTCCTTTTGTAGTGTTTTCAAAGTGTTACTGTTGGTTATGTGCAAATGCTTTACACACTGCTTCTAAGATAAGCCTGACTGCTCGTGCCAAGCTACCAAGGGGGTTCTCATCCATTTTGACTTAGTTACTTCCCCAGCTGAGTTTAAAAGAGGTAGCTCAAATCTTACCCAGTCTAGGTCCTCTGAGGTTATGTTCCTTAATGTTGGAACATGACTAAACAACGGTGGTAGGTTACCTCCATTCAGGTTGTCCATTAGGGCTTTTGGGATGTGTCAGGGGATAAATATTAATTTGGAGCAAGTTCAACCGTCATCCTCATTTGCGGGCAGAAGAGCGGGGTGCAGGGCCTATGATTTGGCAGCAGAGGGACCTCTGCTGGCCAGACTAGAGTGAGCGGGGTCATTGGTTTAAATGAAGTTGTTGCACTCAAACCGCTGTGGAGGCCCATTAGCCACCTACCGGCAGTTAGTACTCAGTTGTGGGCAAGGGTTCTCTGTGGAAAGTGCAGCTCTCTCGCTGCCTGACCCTGGGTGCCCTGCTCCTGCCACTTGGGGGGGGGGAAATGTGTTGCAGGTTCCGTCTGGTGGCAATCTGACATCACTTCAGTGGAACTCAAATCAGCTTGTGTACCTTGGGTCAAGTGTTCTACACGAGATCCTTGGAACCCCACTGGAGATATTTTTTTACTGCTAGTTATAGCGGGTAAGGGCACATATCCAGCTGCCGATTCCATCATAGAAGCTGAGAGTGGTCCATCGTTTGAAGCAGAGAACTGAGCTTTTGGCTTCATTTGAGGTAGGAAGATCAAAAAGTTTGACTTGATTTGTGCCCTCCTGCACCTCTGAATTTTTTTTTTTTTTTTTTTTTTTTTACTTTTTATTAACATTGCTCAAGAGACCATACATTACAATAAGCATTTCTAATGGTACACAGTGAGGCAGACACAGTACTTCAATAACAATATATTCACGGGGGAATATAAGGCTGGGAAAATCCCCAATAAGATTGTTTCCCATGCTCATCCCTCTGTATTTTCGCCAGGGCGCCCATATTCTTTCCCATTTCTTAACACACACCCTACTTTTGTAGACTGTTTCTTCAGCGCGCTGGCACCAATCAAGGTCTTGTTCCACTCCTCCAGCGGAGGCAGAGGCGCCCCCCAGCCCCTGGCAATGTTCCGCTTCGCGATCCCTGCTGCAAGAGCCAACTATATTCCCTCATATCTGGACCAGTCAGAGTCACCTTTAATCATTAGTAGCAACCACTTTGCATCTAATGGAACCGTCACTCCTACCACCCTGGACATAGTATCTGTGACTTTTTGCCAGTGTCTAGCAATCTCTGGACATTCCCATAAAATATGCAGGAAGGTTCCCTCACCCTGGCATCCCCTGACACACAGTGCTGTAGGGATCCTGCCCCATGTGTATAGGTGAGTACGAGGGCAGTAGGTACGGTGCAATATCTTGAGTTGTATCAACCTAAATCTGGAGCGAACTGCGATTTCTCTTGGGCTCTGGATTGCCTCCTGCCACTCATCTATAGATCCCAAATCTTTAGCCAATGTTTCTCGGAGGGCCATTAGGGGGTCCGGCACATTATTTATCAACTTACGATAGATCGTGGAGGTCGGTTTCTTGACAATTGGGTCTAGTAACACCCTATCCTCGAATGGGGAATACTCTGGCACAGAGGTGCCACTATGAATGTGGGTGCGGAGTGCATGTACGATCCTCAGGTGTTGATATCTCTGGGTCTGGTGTAAATTGTATTCCCGCAGGAGTTCCTCAAAGGTGAGGGGAGAGTCTCCTTTCCATACGTCTCCCAAGTACTCGATGCCCATCAATTTGCACCCTTTGAAGCCCGTTAAGGCCGCTACTTCGTGCAAAGGATCACCCACCAACAATGGGGTTCTACCAGTCAGTTTCCCCGCCCAGCCTAGTAATTTATTGGCCTCTCTCCTGCACTGTATTACCACTTTAGTATGCCCCGGCCACTCCGATCGTGACTTTCGGGAGTATAGGAGAGGCTCACAGTTTCTTCCCGGCATCCCGGCTCCGTCTGCTCTGTAAGCCGGTTCCTCCATATCCGCATATACCCAGTCGTTAATGACCTGAAGCTGCGAGGCCCAGTAGGAGAGCCTAATGTCAGGGATTGCCAGGCCACCATCGTACACTCCCTTCTGTAGCTTGTGCAGCGCAATTCTGGGTGAACCACCCTGCCACAACAACGTTCTGACTTCCTGCGCTACCCGTTTAAAAACTGTCGAAGGGACCGGGTATGGGGTGTTTTGGAGGACATAAAGGAGGCGCGGTAATGTCATCATTTTAAATAGGGCCGCCCTACCCATAAGTGAAAGCGGAAGGGTGCACCAGTGACTGACATCAGCGCCAAGGCGACTCATTTGGGGCCCAAGATTCCAGTCCAGGAACGCCTTCTGGTCCCGCGTAACGTGGATACCCAAGTATTTGAAGCCCTCCGACACCACTGGGGCCGAACACCGCATTGGAACCCCTGGGGGGGGGAAAGGGGGAACCTGACAACGGAAAGATCACCGACTTGGACCAGTTGATACTATAGCCCGAGTAGCTACCAAATAGCTCGAGGATATGCAGTACTCGTGCCATCGAGTGGTATGGTTGTGCAAGGTACAGGACAATATCATCAGCATAGAGCGAAATTCGCTCTTCCCACCCCCCTGGTGCCACTATACCCCAGATCATTGGGGCCCTCCGGATCCAGTGTGCCAATGGCTCCAGCGCAAGGGCAAACAAAAGTGGGGACAAAGGGCACCCCTGCCTGGTGCCCCTTCGCAATTGAAAGGATCTCGATACCGCCCCGTTAACACGCACCCTAGCCGTGGGCGTCCAGCGCCATCAATGCCATCTGTTGGGCCTCTGGATTGCTAGTCATATGGAGTATGCCATATAGTCTCCGAAGATTGTGCCGGGTGCTTCTGCAGGGCATAAACCCCGATTGGTCCACATGGACCAATTCCGCAATGACAGACACCAGCCTGTCTGCCAAAGCTTTGGCCAGAACCTTGGCCTCCACATTGATAAGGGAGATAGGACGGTAGGAACTACACTGATCAGGCGGCTTTCCGGCTTTGTAGATTACCACTATCGTGGCCGCCCGCTGGTCTGACGGGAGTTGCCCCAGTTCTCGCGCCTCAATCAACATGGTTCAGAGCGGGGGTAGTAGGACAGAGGCCTGCCCTTTATAAATCTCGACTGGGAGCCCATTCGGGCCCCGTGCTTTTCCGCATTTCAGGGAACCCAGGGCGCTACCCAGTTCCTCCTCTGTGAGGTCGGCCTCAAACACTTCACGCCCTACAGGTCACTTATCTGTCCGCTGCCGCTGCGCCTGGCCACCGGATGTCCGCTCAGCCTCTTGCTCAGTCCCACTGCAGCCATTTTCCGGCGCCGGTCGATTGTTCCCTCCTTTGCGACAAACAGTAGGCCATCCCTCCAGCCAGTCGCTAGCTTCTGCTGGTGAGTCGAAGAAATATGTTTTCCCCTCGTCCATTATTTTAAGTCTGGCTGGGCAAAGCATCATGTATTTCACATTTTGTTCCCGGAGAGCTCTTTTAACGGCGTCAAAAGACCACTTCTGATGCTGAACGTGAAGCGTAAAGTCCGAGAAAAAAAACGGATGGTGGCATTCTCGTGCCAAAAGTCGCCATGCATACGTGCCGCATGTAGGATAGCATCCAGTAGCGGCCCGTGGTGGGAATGCTGCCGGGCGGTGACGTGGGGCGGGGGAGGGGCAGGGTGGGGGGTAGTAAACTACGGAATACGGCTGAATAGAGGTAAGTAAACATAAATAAATAAAACGAATTTCGTTGCACGCGCTGCATCGCATTTGGCGATGCAGCGCGCGCAACGAAATTCGATTTATTTATATGTTTACTTACCTCTATTCGGCCGTATTCCGTAGTTTACTACCCCCCACCCTACCCCTCCCACGCCCCAGGTCACCGCCCAGCAGCACTCCCACCACGGGCCGCTACTGATAGCATCCCTATCCCTGAAATTCAGGATGCGGGCTATGATCGTGCGTGGGGGCGCCCCAGGGCGAGGCCTGCCCCCCAAAAGCCCTGTGTGCACATTCTACTGAAAAGAAGTTTGACAAGCGTTTGGGCTTTAGGTGGTTTAAAATCAGATCTTCCAGGAACAGATCCATGGACTGTCCCTCCAGCACCCCCACGACGCGAATGTTGTTGCGCCGGGCCCTTCATTCCTGGTCTTCGAGCCGGGCGTAAATGTCCGACTGGTTCTTGGTGAGAATGGCAACCTGGTCTTCGAGACGTTTAGTTTTGGACTGTAAGCCCCCAATTCCCGCCTCCGCCGTGGACACCTTCTCAGAGATTTTCCGTAGGTCTGCGCGCAGGAGATTCACCTCCTCGGAGACAGAGTGGAGCTTCGGCTCCAGGGTGCCCTTCAACTCTATGATTGCCTTCATGATATCTTTCAAAGAGGGATCCGGGGTCTGATCGTCCGATTCCTCCTGCAGACCCCCTGCTGTCGCACCCTTGTCATGACTCATGGCCACTGTATATTTATCGATGTGGTTAGCCTGTCCAGGCCCCATTGCTTTGTTTCGACCCATGGCCCAATCTGCGGGCTGTCAGCAATGATCCTCTGTAGTCGCGGGTGCTACCTTAGCAGCCGGCATGCCTAGGTACCCACTTCAGCCTCTCAGGAGTGGCTCTCACCTTCACCGGCGTCACTTCAGAGCCACAGGTCCCACACTTCTCGCAGGCACTAGTGAGGGATGAGCACTCACTGGACAATGGGTAAAGTGCCCTCCGCAATGTAGCTGCTCCGTACTACTGCCCCAACCACTGGCTTCGTCCACTTAGGTGTTTGTAGGCTGTAGAGCAGGCGGTCTCCGCTGCACTGCTCCGGGAGACACCGCCAATGTGCACGCTAGGTGGGGGGAGGGAAGCGCCGTCACCGGCTTCCAGGCAGTCCGCCTATATGAACTGCACTTATGGCCTAAGCACAGAACTCAAGTTGGCCTCTCGCACCCACTGGTGCCAAGCATAGATGCTGCTCGGCCTGGGACCGGGATCGGTGCAGAATCCCTCGGCCGAGACGTCACTTGCCTGCCGGTGCTCCGCGTAGCGAGTCTACTGTGAGCGCCTCCCGCACTTCAAACAGCATGCCCAGTCGCCCAGCTGACCTCCGGTGAGTCGATGGAGTCGCGGGTGGCTTTTCCTCTGCGCGGCCGTCACCAACCGCAGCGGTGCAGTCGGAGCGATGGGTCTCCTGCATCCTAGGAGCTCCGGGGAGGCGCCATCTTGACGTCGCGGGCCGCTTACTCGATCCTCCTCTCGCTTGCTCTCCAGTCCTCGGCCGCAGAGTTGAGAAGCACTGCCAGGTCGCCTCTGCATCTCCACACAGCTGCCCACTCAGGGCGGTCTTCAGAACGTCGGATAATGCCAGATTTTGCGGGCTTGTACGCTGTCAGCTAGCGCAGCGGAATTAGATGGCGGCCATCTTCATCGGCTGCTAGCCACGCCCCTCCCACCTCTGAAATTTTGAAAGGTTTATGCATTGTTGAAGTTCTTTTTAATGTGCGTTGCTTCCTGGATTGCTTCTTTAGCCTTTTTTTTGCCTTTCCTGATAGGCTAGTTGTTGATGTTTGGGAAGGCATTTGATGGAATGTTGCCGCCATCCGCATTTGGTCCCTCGAGTTTCTGATGGTTCCTCAAGGGGAAATTGAGACTTTCTTCACATGGGGGCACCCTGTCTTTCCCTTGATGTGGAGATTGACGGGCTGCAGATCTCTTGCTTGTACTGCTGCCGTGCTTGCGTGGTATGGGCAGGGCAGGGCAGTATGTGATAGATCTGTGCCTGGAATGATTGGGCTGTGGACCTCGAGAGAGGGGGAGATCGCTGTCATAGCTTGCGGCTCGGTTCTTGTTGCAGATGCCTTAACTAAACCCACTAAGGCTCCCAATGGCTCTGGAATGAAGTTTAGCTTGTTGATAATTGAGGGACCATGAGCACAGTTGTGCTTCTTGAGTGCTTTTAAATGGAGCTCCAGGTGATTTAGTTTAGACCCAAGTTCTCTGAGATGGGTAGCCAATGACTGCGTCAGGTCCAGTTGTAGTTCTATTTTATTTGACTGCCAAAGAAGAGCCCTCACAGTGGTGTCCTGTGAGGCTCGAATTGCCACCAACTCTTGTGCATTGGATTATGGACGATATTCCAGGGGCTGGGCATGTATTCTCCAGTACCTCTCTCTACTGACTGGGTTTGGCTGAGAGTTTCATTGATCTGTGCTTCTATGTTATTGAGGAAATGGTCTGACAGAAACCAAAGTTCCTGATTCGTGAAGCTCGCCCTTCTTGCCATAGCGAGAGGGCTTTTTGAATCTGGTGGAGACCCACTGGTTTGCTGGATTTTGGGCAGCGGACTCGTTTGCTCTGGGGACCACTCTAGCTCACGAATTACTCTGGTTGCGACCGTCATCTGGTTTGGATTCGGTTAGAACTCTGAAGGGGGAATAGAGGCGGATGGTGTTATGGGCATGTAAAGATGTGGACTGTTTTTGTGCTATCATGCCCGTTGCTGGAAACTGGCTTTGGCATATGCAGTTGTATTGATGCCTCTCTGGATGACTCCGTTATGAGGTCACTTTCTCTCAAACTAGGACACGAGTGAGATCTTTGTATTCCAATCTCCCCTGTAGTTTCTGCTTCTGCATAGAATTGGTTAACGTTGAAAGGACTACTGGCCAGGCTAATGGATCGTTTTCCTGAATTGCCCTTGCTATGGGAATCTTTACACTGGTCAACCCCATCTTGAAGCCCCTCTTGCAATCTTTCTGTGACTATTTCCATGGCTTTATAAAAGGACCCTCCTTATTGAGTATTTTGCCAAGAGAAGCTCCTGGAGTGGTGGGGGGTGGGGGGGGCCTTCTCCAGCTTGACTCCTTCTGGCAAATGGCCTCCAGGCCGGGAGATGAGAGATGATCCTGGTAGGGGGGTTGCGGAACTGGGTTGTCCGCCAGCCCTTTTCTGCAGATTGGTATTTCCGTTTTGGCATCTTTCTGCTCGAATACACTTCTGTTTGATTGGCCCAGTTGCTTGTATGCACCTCCTCACCTCCTAGCCGCTACCCTGTGGCAGAGAGGCATGAGCACGCAGCTAGGGACCTTTGGCGTTCTCTATTTTGTTATCTGTTTGGGCCTGGTTGCTTAGTTGTGCAGCCTCACCTCCTGGAGGTTATCCTGCAAAGGAGTGGCACAAGTGGGCAGTTAGAGACCCTTGACCGGCTCTGTTCGGTAATCTGTCAGTATGTTGGGGCCTGGTTGGTTGGCTTGGCTGCGCCGCCTCACCTCCTGGGGCGTTGTCATGCAACGGAGGGGCACGAGGACGCAGTGGAAGTCCTCTTGTCAAATGTGTTCGTTAAGTCATTTGAGATGTTGAGCCGTTAACACTGGTTGTGCTCATGGTGTCCAGGGAGAGTGCTGCAAGGGGGTGGGGGGGAGGGGTAGCTCACCCAGGCCACAAGCCGCACACGCCCTATGCGGGCCGCTTCTGTGGACATGGGGCTCTACCCCTCTTGTGGAGATCTGGCCCACGATACCCTGCCAACCATCTCTTCGCCTTGAGGTTTCATGAAGAGACGAGTTCCAGTCTTCAAAGGGCTACTTGCCCGATAACACTTATCAAATTCTTCACAATATTGCGTTTGCTCAGTCCAGGCCGTTAGCCTCCCTGTTCATTCTGTGATGGGCAGCCTCGTGGGCATATTGTTAATGGCAGAGGAGGGCTGCGGAGCCTCACTGCGGTAAGTCACAATCTTGGCATTCTAGACCCTGGGAGGAAACAGACTTTCTGTACGAGTTTGTCTACCTTTTGTAGGTCCTGCATGCCTGCTTCAAGAGCTCCAGGTCTGTACACCAGACTCCAGCAATTGCTGCTCAGCTGACTTCTGCATGGGTGGTGTCTCTGCTGCAATTGCTTTGGCAAACCTTAATCCAGTCAAACAGGTTTACTTATGCAAAGGAGCGGATAATATTCTGATAAAACGTGGTGATCTTCAGGGGAGAGCCCCAGGCCAGGGCTGGTGTGGGATGCCACGATAGGGTTATTTGTGAAAGCCTCCTTGTACGGTCATGGCATGCTGGCCTGCACCGGATAGACTGAAGGAGTAAACCGCACCTCAGCTTTGCCTGTTTGTGGTGGAAGTCGTCCTAATTTACGCCAGATCACAGTCTTTGTTCAAGCGTGCAGGCCGAGCGCTGTCTGCAGATGTGCTACCTTTAAATGGAAGTCGGATCCTTCAGCAAACGATATATTTTTTTTTAAAGATAAGGACTCATTTGGATAATTATTCATAACATTCAGGTGTTCTTAATACGACTTCAGATTTTTGGGTATTTCCATTTACAAATAGTTAATTTATTCAAATAAATCGCCAAATTTCATAGAGTAGTTACTTTTCACTGTTCCAGTACAGGTTTTTCCTTGCACTATGGATTGTGTATTCCTGTGGATCTCTTTATAAAATGAGAACTACAAGTCCCAGAGTGCCAAAAATAAACCTGAACTGATGCGCTTCTCGCGCGTAGACCTAGGAAAACTGAAATCACCGAGTTGAACACAGAACAAAAAAAAATAAACGTTTTTCAGTAAATTAGGCAGTGTTATGAAGAAAATGCGCTACCATTAATACACTAAACAGCCATGGCCACGAGAACAAAAATGCATAATTAGAATAGTTCTGATTTTTCTAGTACTTATACAAGCAAAGCCGCGCCCAGGAAAACCACAATGCAATTTGAAACCAGGTAAAACGCCAGGGGCGGCCGAACAATTCACATCCGACTTGAAATAATCAGGCCCGCGCTAACAAAGAGCGAGCGAAATCTACAAAGTTCCCAAAACGCTTCTGACACGCATTTGACTGGCTCTGTAGCAACACTGGTCGGTCAGAGACCCCGTCGCCTGCCACCTACTCCTTTCATTAGAGGGGGGGGGGGGGAGCATGGGTCAACTCTGCTCATAGACAGCGCAGTATGAAGCAAGGAAACTCTCCTGGGCCGAAGCTGGACTTGATCTTGGAGATGAAATAGCTCAGAAGGCTCAGGGGTTCTCCTTCTACAGTCATAGCTGGAAACTTAGGGACAATTTTAAAATGCAATCGGAGTCATTCCTGCTGGATTCATTACCAATCGAAAATTAGCCCGCCGCAGGCCTTCTCGCATCCCTGACAAACTGAATCACGTGCTCTGGGCTGCAGCTGATAGCAGAGCGGCGTCAACCTCTTAAAGGGCTCATGAAACCCGTTTGGGGTCCGCCCCATTCCCTCGTTTCTTTGCGCGGGAGGCAAGCTTCGCTTATTTATTTATTTATGCATTTTTATATAGCGCGGACTTTACCCAAAGGTGTCAGAGCGCCTCACAATAGAACCAGTTACGTTACATGAGGAGAATGTTACAAATGTACATGTTACAGAAGCAAATGAAATACAAGAAGAGGTATAAAACAGCAATAGAAGACAGTCACTCAAAAACACACTGGGATGACACTTGTACAGGCATAGAATACAAAATTTACAATAGTGAAAGAACTTCCTTGAGGGACTTGAAAGGGCGTGTATTAGTTCTGAAAGTGTCTTTGGAAGGGAAGAGATTTGAGGTCAGTTTTGAAAGTCCAGGTAGAGGTGGTGGTGCGGAGCTGCGGCGGAAGCGAGTTCCAGATTCTCACCGCATTGCCTGAGAAGGATTGAGCCATCGATCTTTCCCTTTTGAAAGTGGGAGGCTCAAGTAGTAATTTTTCCGCATTACGAGACGGTCTAGAGCCTTCATCCCTACCTAGCCTTTGGAAGGGAGTCCCGCGTGGTGGGCTGGTTCTTCAACCTTCCTTGGCCCATGATGGTCCACGTAGAATCAGCTGTAATCCCTTATGCCTAGTCTTTGGGTTGGATTGGGATAAAAAAATAGGCCCGGGCACCCCCAAAAAAGTGGCCCACATTTGATTGTGCCTTTTCGCAAAACACTGCTTCAGTGTTTTAAGTAATATGAAAAGAAGGAGGGTGGTTCTCTAAAAGAGGCAACTTTTCTTAACTTAATTTTCTTAACTTCACTGAGCTAAAAAAGTTGCAAATGTTGCCTGGACTCTGTGCACGGATTAGTTCACTCTGGTGAACTGCACCTGAATATATATCATTGGGGCCACTTCTGCTCAGGCCCCCTGCTCAATTGCATACATTAATGTGCCCGTAGCCAGGCCAAGTCAGCTTTTTATGTCAATGGGTGGCTCAGTGGGGGATCAGCAATAACACCTCTGGCCCCTTGGTGGGAGGAGGAGTAACAGAGGCCTATCTGCCTCCAGATAGGCCGCTCAGGCCCCCTCTGGCCCGTCGGCGGCCATTGAATAAGAACAACACAGACAGATCGCAAATCGGCCACCTCGCTGCCCCAAAAATATGCCCACAGTGGCAAGTCAGATACCAACCCATTGCCTGAGGACCCGCCTTACCAATCCGACCCTATTCATGACCAGGGTCATTGGATTTATGCGGAGGGCAAATTTATTTGACATGGTTTACCATATCATGCAATAAGAAAACTCAATGTATGCTGCAAATAGTGGCACATTCTGTGGCAGTTTTATTTCACTCTTTAGTCATTTTAACACACATTAATAAGACCACAAGTCCTAGAGTTCTAAAAAAAAAGTGAGACTGGACTAACTAATCACGCATGGACCTGGGAAACTTGGCAGGCATAAAAAGGTGGCTGGTTAACCTTTGAAAATGGTGTGCCACTGCAAGGCACCACATTTAAAATTGTATCCACACTCTTCATATGTATCGCTACGTCTTCTTCCATGATTTTTTATTACATTTACTGAACAGATTCAAAACAAGCAAATTATGAAACATTTAGAGAGGAAGAAGGCAGGAACGAGAAATGAGATGAGCAATAGATGACTTTGTGTAATGAAGAACAGGCATACATTATATAGTATCCAGGTTCGGACTGGACTATAGGGCAATCTGGCATTGTCTGAAGGGCTGGTCTGACAAGTCAGTGTGTGGACTGGTTTTTTGGGTGTTTGTGAGCCTCTTTAGTGGTCTGCTTGGGCTGTTTTTAAAGTTATTTTCCCTGATATTAAAACTAATGCCTGTAGTTAGCACAAATGCAAGCAGCCTACCACACTTCGTAAAACACTTCTACAGCATCTTTACAAGTTGAAAACTGCCTGAATTTGTAAACATGGGCCACGTTTTTAGCCATCTAATTCACTAATTGTGCCACTTTTATTTTGGTTCTTTTCCAGTTTGACCATAATAATATTGCATTACAAATGACTGAATTCAGTGGAAAAACTTGCCCTGCTGAGTTCCCTATTCTCAATTTACACAGCAACATACATGTGGTAGGGGTAGGCCACGTCCGTGCTTTACAGATGCTGGATGAAGACGATCTCCTGAAATAAGGTTATCAGATGAATCCATGGCTCATTAGGTTTAATTTCACATCCTCATGAAGTCTGGGAGTAGTAGCCCTCATTCACTTCAGTGGATCCAATTGAACTAGCACACTTGGAAACACTGATTTGTAAACAAAACACCCGAGATTGAAGCATTGCATCCCTGGTCACAGGACATTGTTTGGTAACTTTAGGCTGGGGAGCTATTTCTCAGAGCACTCAAGTTTCCCAATTCAATGCATGAATCCACTTCAGGTCTTCTCTTCAGATTATGTTATATGTACTACAGTTGATTTGATTATAAAAACAAGACTATAAGCCCCAGAGCCCAAATATTAAACCTGGACTGGAGGAGCTACATACGCATCGACCAAAGAAACTGGAGAGCTCTGTTTTCTGCCTTATTTGCAATAATTAAAGTCTGTTTTATCCACCTGCTTGTGGTCACAACGCTCCAAAAGTCAACAGTACTTCGAAGCATGAGAGGAAAAGCTAGCAGATAGCTCTACATCACTGAGGGCGCCATAGTCTAGCTCTGGACTTCAGTTACCAGCCTTTTGATCTCTGAGAGATGTTATCTCGGTGCACTTCAACTAAGGTGACTGGACTAACCTAAAACAGCAATTTAGAAAGGAAAGCAAAGGTGTCTAAGACGGCGTTTCTGATCAAATGGAGTCATCTAGTAACCTTCTCTGAGAGGCACAGTTGTAGAGCTTTGCTGATAAAGGCCTGCCACTCTGCTTACATTGATAGAGTGTAGGAGCTCATCACATATTCATGGCACAACATTTGTTGCAGTGGCATAGCGAAACATGAGGGCCCCCCCTGCAAAGTACATGAAGGGGGCCCCCCACGCTCCGGACACAGTCAGGAGCACTCATGCCAGGGGCCTGCCGCCTGTGCACAGTGCCGAAGGGGACCCCCGGGCCTTCATTTCGCCTCAATGTCATAATATAGCACACAATGGCTACTGATGATGCCCATTCTAAAGTATGTCTAATGTTCACATGGTTAAACAGAGAGTGATCTCAGAAAGGTTTTCTAATTGTTCCGCATCAAGGACGCTTCCCACCGTCCAAGGCTCATGCAAAAATAATATATCTGTTTAACTGTTCAGATGCAACTGCGAGAATGGCGGAATCTCAATGTATTACTTTCCTTTGAGAATCCTTTAATGTAGTCTGTGGTAAAATGTTATTTCTATCTCGTCCCCTACTGGTGCAAACCCTGAGATCCATGTATTCCCACAGAATGTATGAAAGTCTTTGTTTAAAGCCCTAAAATTATGTGTATTTCTGTAACCAGGAGACCCCTGTTTCCCCACTTTAGAAGACAAATCTATGCCAGATTTCACTTAGAAATGCAGAGTTCTTTGTACTTATGACTCATATACTATACTGCTAAACTTGTTTATGACATGTTTATTGTAATCTACCTATTGATTCTTTAAATAAAGCCTTGAAACGACAATCCTTGTTATATGAATTTCCATGAGCCAGAGTTAGTGACAGCTGCAGTTGGAGAGCACCAAAGTCCATATCGGGACTACACCGCTCCCGGTCCTAGCCATTGGCGCACCCCAGTGCCTAATTTGTTCAAAAATAACTGCCAGGGTCCTCGCCTGGAAGTCACTGCAGCTTGCACTACCCATTGCCACTGCCAATAACAGTACCTACACAACTACTAAACATCACACTCCTACAAGTGTGACAATTCAGACTATTCAAGGCCTCCAAAGCTATAAGAATAGCTTGCGCAACAGATAGTAGTAGTTTTTATGCATATTGTTCTAATAAACAACTGCTATTGTGCTCATCTCTAAATTATACAAACAGCACCTCCATGTGGCAGACTGACGTAAGTGCCGGTGTTGACATTTAAGTGCAGGTGCTGACATTTAAGTGCCTGTGCTGAGCACTGGAAACCACTGGCACAAATTAAGCACTGGTGCACCCCAGGAGTTAGAATTTAAGACTGATCTGCGCACCGACACCCATCCATCCAATTTGGCTGACTTCCTTTCACAGTCTATAATTTGCATAAAAAGGAAATTGTCCCATCCTACTTCCTGTTTTGAAGCAAGTCGCAAGGCACCAGTAAGTATTTTATTACTTTTATATTATTATAGAGTCCTCTTCTTGACTCCATTTGTTACAGATGCTTGGAATTATCAAAGTTTCACCTCTAGCAAATCGAAAATGTTCAGGGGAATCATGTTGAATGAAGTAAGTGAGGTCCTGCTGTAGTGGAGTCATGTGGTGATATATTCGAGGTCCTGTTATAGCAGACCAATGTGTGCCCAAAAATGAGGTTCTGCTTTAAAGAATCCAGTTGTCTGCCCTTTTAGACAAGAGGTGCATTTGCATGTACCAGCAATTTTGTTGAAGCTCGGAGAGAGTTCCAGCACACTGACATTTATTTTGGCCTTGTTGCTTGGTAACGCATGAATGCATCTGTGGAGCTCACTAGCTGTTATATAGCAACAAAAAGATGCATGAAGTTCTTGTTTAATCAATTTAGTTATTTGAGATGAGGCAGTGCTTAATTTGAGCCGGTGGGACCCCCCCCCGCACTCATTTTTGGGGACCAGCACTTATTTTTTATCATCAGATATTGACCAAGAGCAAGAGAGGAAAAATACTCAAACAGGAAAGGAGAAAGAGAAAGACAGAAAAACCGTCACAAGTGGAGAAAGCAGGGACCGGCTAGAGTGAGATAAAGGGACAAGCAGTGTCTAGTAGTGAATTAAAGAGGCCTGGGGTGAATTCAAGACTACGCTGCATTGGTATTCAGCTCTCCGGTATTTAATAACACTGGCTGAGGGCTTATGAGCAGAGCTTTGGGCACAAGGACTCATTCTTCTAAAAATTAAGCACTAGGCTAAGGCAGTATTTTGGCCCACAGTATACAGAGATGGAGTAGCATAACAAATACAGGGAAAAGAGGAGCACTATTGAGGACGACAATGCAAAGAAAGAAGTGGTCCCTTTTTTGGCAGCCATACAGCAAATGATTCAGATGGCTGTAGCTTTTAAAGCAAGGGATATTCCCACCCTGTCCTACAAAGATACAGTTAGCGCTTCCGGAGGTTAAAGTGCAGGAAAATAAGGAAGAAGACATTAAAGAGACATTCATTCAGGGAGCAGGATGTAAGTAGGTTTTACAACATATTAGGAATACTTTGTCTTTTTCTAACGTTTCCTGTGTAGAGGAAAGTGAAGATTTCTTGTATCAGGATCAAAAAAGGAACCTAAAAGCATCCCTTTAAATAGTGCTATTAGGGAGGTCAAGGACGAAGAATGGAAGGAAGTAGACTAACATTCATTTTTGGAATCCTGTTAACAAGATATCCCATTCAGAACGTTGTGAATGAATTTCCATCAGTGCCCTCCAGGCAGGCGACGTCTCATTCAGCATCTGGATAAAAGTCATTACTCAGCAACTAAGGGTGACCTCGAGAGACCAAGACCTATCAACCCTTGAAAACTTGTCATTGGGATAGATCTTAAATGCTTCCTACCTTGTCGGGTCTCTGCAACCGTACTTACCGGAAGCTATAAATGCAGAAACTCGTCGGCAGATCTTTTATATGTAATTCCTAGCTTTGCCAGTTAAAGCATGTAACCCTTCTTGGGTCAGCCACAGAGGCAAAAGTATCTGCAGGTGTTGTTCTTATCAAAATGAAGCGTGGCTGCACTTGCTATGTTGTTGCCCCACCCTATATTAGCAGAGGAGACAGTTCATTAGACCAGTAGCCCTGGCCATTGGGGTGCGATCATGCTTGGAAGCTTCCGCTACCTGATTTCCCACTCTGCCCCCTGGGCTCTGGCAAGATGTGCAAAGTTTGTCAAAATTCTCAGGCAGCGGCTGTCCTTGTCTACTGTGCCGGACAGTGTAGAACTTCAAAATTAATCAAAATAGCAAGCCTGTGTAACCAAATATCCAGACAGAGTGCAAGCCAGGAATCCCGAGCTGAAGTATTGGTACACCATCTAGAAATGGGGAGGCAGCCCTGAGAGCGGCTGTTGATCTATTTGCCCCGCAATGTGCCAAGTCTTTTTTTGCACATGCTAGCTAATCTACTTTGTAACGTACTGTTTACCTGTTTATATTGTAAACTCTTCTTTGCACAAGCCAGTTAAACTATTTGGTAACGCAATGTTTGCCTATTTATATTCTATTACACATAAATACGCTTTTTACAAAAATGCCAGCGAAATTCATTTTATTGGCCCAGCATTGACTACTGAGCCAAATAAAAGGACAGGATCAGCAAGCAGACGAGGTGTTTGTTTACTCCCCTGCTGCATCGCATCCCCCTGCCTGGAGCTGCCTGAAGAACACTGCTGTTGCTCGGACCGGGACACCAAATTGCTAGTAAGTTTTGTCCCGGGGCGGGTAGATATGCAGTTTCTCTGCTTCTCTGCCCTCAGCACTCCCATCATCCACAGGCTAAGAGTGGATGGTGTGATGGCAGGGGCTCAATTTAAAAACAAAGTAATAATTCGGTCCCGCCACCCTTGGGCATGCTTACAAAAAACAAGAAGATACCTGGCCACCAATTTTAGAGGCTGCTATTTATTTAAGCAGACTAAGGAACAGTGCATACAGTCACTGCACCCTACTTGACTATTTTGTAAATATTCAAAACCAGTAATGCAACCATTTCATTATTCAACAGGGCATTCAAAGTATACAATCTTCATTTTACAGCCAAAATACAAAAAAACAATGTGAAATTTGAACAGAATGAAGTGAAAAATACATTCATGCGGCGGGACCCGCTGGGGCACTTAAAAAAAAAAGGTAAGAATTCGGGCCCTCCCCACGTGGGCATGCAGCGGTATCCGCTTTGGCACAATTTTTTTTTTAAGTAAGAATTCGGGCTCGACGCTCGTTGGCATGCAGCGAGATCTGCTGGGACACTATTTAAAAAAAAAAGAAAAAATAGAAGAAAATTCATCCACGCCTCCTGTGGGCATACGGTGGGACCTGCTTGGGCCTTATTTTCTTTTAAAAAGACAGAATTCGGGCCCGCCGCCCCAGGCATGTGGCAGGACCCGCTGGGGCACTATTTTTTAACAAAAAGACAGAATTCGGGCCCACCTCCCGTGGGTATGCAGTTTATAAAAATAAATAAATTTCAGACCCGCTGCCTGTGGGCATGTGGCAGGATCTACTGGGGCACTATTTTTTTTTAAAGTAAGAATTTGGGCCGGCCTCCCTTGGGCATGCGGCAGGACCCGCTTGGGCACTATTTTTTTTTAAAAAGACAGTATTCGGGCCTGCCACCTGTAGGCATGTGGCGGGACACGCTGGGGGCAATATTTTTTACAAAATAAGAAAGAATTCAGGCCAGCCGCCCATGGGCATGCTGCAGGACCACTGGGGTCAATTTTTGTTTTGATTTTAAAAAGAAACTAAAATAATTTGCTGCTAAAATGCCATAAAAGTTACATTTTTGTGCCACTAAATTCCTGTTTTTGTGCCGCTAAATTTACTAATTTATGCTGCAATATTCTGAGGGGTCTGACTAAATAATAACATTCTACAACAACAACAGTGGAAGAGATGAACTCTCTAATGGTGGGTCTAGCCACTGAATGCACGATAATTTCAGAGCAGGTTGAACCAGTAGACTTGGTAAATAAGCGGGTAGACCTGACAGCTGACATATGCAGCATTTAATTTTTCTATTAGAGCAGCAGCATACTCGATTTATGCAATTCAGTGTCTCATTAAAGATTCACAGAAACTGGCAAAGCTCATGGAGCAAGGAGCAAAGTTAACTCTTTCCTTGGCAATGAAGGAACAACAGGTTCTTACAGATTTATCTTATGATACATTGAGCACCTCTGCAGCAGCTGCAGGTTCATCTATGCTGGTTAGGTGTCGATCTGATTGATATCCTGTAAAGCTGATGTGTTTCAGAATGCCTATTAATGAAGATTCCTTTCTTTGGGGTGAAGCTTTTTGGTAGTGAACTAGAAGCTATGGTGAAAAAGTCAGGTGCAAGTAGAAAGCTGATGGCACCTAGAAGACCAACGAGGGGCAGGTTATTTGGAAACAAGAGCGCTTTTGGGCCTGTGTATTTCGCTAAAATTTCAAATGAGGCCTTTCAAGGGGGAGGACATGGCCAGGGAGCCCAACCTTCAGAAAAAGTCTGGTCCCAGCAAAGTGGGTGAGCAGGTCAATCAGTGGCAAAACAGTCATGACTGTGGTATGGAAGGAGGTCAGCACCCGGAGGTGGTCAATTCAGGGTTTATTTGAAGGAATGGGAAAGATCGATGTTGGATCAATGGGTGTTGCAAGTCTCCCTAGGCAGTTATCAAATAATGTCTCAAACAATGCCACTAGATTTCTTTTGCATGACTCCGCTTCCGGCAAATGCTTTGAAGAGGAAAGCTTTGCAGGATGGTGTTCAAGATTTACTGCTGAAGAAGGCAATGAACGCAGTACCCTTTCATCAGAAGGGTAAGAACTGTACTCAAATTTGGTTCTTGTCCAAAAATCTTCAGTTGTACAGACCAGAATTGGATTTAAAGACTGAATTTGTACATCCAGCATGCTAAATTCAAAGAGATTTTTCCTTTTGTAGAGAAAGGGGAGAGGAGTTGGCCTAACGGCTAGGGCAGTCTACCTCCAATCTGGGGAACCGGGTTCGAGTCTTGGCAATGAGGCTGAACATCCTGTGATTCTGGGCAAATCATTCAATCTCCCGGTGCCTAACAAAAATGAATGTCTCCTCATGTTACTATGTAAAGCGTTCTGACGTTCTGAAACCCGATACCTTCGGGTCAAGTTTGCGCTAAATAAAACTCCGTAAAAAAAGGAGATTTCATGGTCGATGCATATCTGCATGTATCAGTCAATCCAGTATCACAAAGGTTTCTATTCTTTTCTGCACAAGGACAGCATTTCCAGTTAAAGGTACATTCTTTTGGCCCTTTTTCATTGCCTAGAGTATTATCCCATCTTGCTCCTACTTAGGATCTGCAGTTCATTGGAGTGCATTTCAGGACATACTTGGGGCAGGTGTTCTTGCCACTGGACAGGAAGCAAACTGAACAGGGAACTCTCGAATCTGTTTTCATGCAGTGCACCCGCTACAGGACAATGATTAAGGGTTCGGGGTCTAATGGCATCCACTCTGACAGTCCTGCCTTGGTCCTGGGTGCACATGTATACCCTGGTAAACCATCTGTTTCCCATCTGGATTTGAGCTCTCAACAGTTCGAGCAGGGGATGTGACACTTCAGCGTTAAAGCAGTTTGTACTGACGGTTAATAAAGGAGAACCCAGTAAAAGGGTCTCTGTTTCAGATATTTCCATCGAAGAGAGTGACCGTGGATGCCAGCAAATTGGGGAGGGATGTAATTCTAGAGAGTTCTTCTATTAAAAAAAATAGGCAAAGCAGCAAGTAGAGTTCTCATCGAGCTGGTGGTAGCTCAAGGCTGTACCCCTAGCTCTAACATCCAGTGGCATCACTAGGGTTCCGAGTCCGGAGGGCGGGGGGTGCGGAACGCACCGGGGCGGGTGACACCATCACATGGGGTGGGGAACCCAACGGGTTCCTCCTGATTTATGTAGCGATTTAAAGAAGAGGCTCACGGTGTCACCCCATGTGATGGTGTCACCCGGTGCGGTCCGCACCCCCCGCACCCCCCTAGTGACGCCACTGCTAACATCCTTAGCCCCGTATCTGATGGGTTCCCATGTACAGATCAGAACCGACAACACGGTTATAAGGAGTTACTGTAACCTTCGGTGGGTCGTCGAGTGCAAGTGCTAAATTGGTAAGGAAGGAGATTTGTATGTGGGCAGAAGCCAGTTTGTTAGCACTGAGAGCTGTTTATCTTCCAGGTAGAGAACATTGTGCAGCGGACCATTAGAGCAGAGTGTTTCCTCCAATGAGCTCACTATCTTTGACTCGGAATGTATTACAACTGTTAGAGAATAGATTTGAGTGTCCGAGGATAGATCTTTTTGCCTTGAAGGAGGATGCTCTACTCCTTTGTTTTTGCACAATTAAGCCTTGCCTGGAAGTGTGGAGAGTGGATGCCAAGTCATTCAAATGGCTCAAAGTCTTGCTGTATGCTTTTCCTCCCATTCCCACGATTACGAGTGTGTTAAGGAGATCAGGGAAGACAGGATGTTGGTTCGCTTGGTGGTTCCTGGTTGGAAATGACGTCCATGGTTTCCCCTATTGCTGATGTCTGTTTAGCCTCATTGGAAGATTCAAGTAGATCCTTATCCCTTGACAGGGTCCCAGCTTCCTCAGTCAGTTTTGGTTTGCCCTCATCTTGGAGCATGGCTATTGAGAAGTTCAACTTTATGTCTAGGGGTTGTTCCACTGGTGTAGCAGGGTTCTTACAACAGTCAAGATGGCCATCTACTTTGACGCATGCTAAGATGGTGATATGGCGAGCAATGGTCCCTAGTCAATAAATGTGCATAAAATGTTTAAAGAAACATGATAGTTCACAATATTTGTTCCAATAACAATAAACAAGATTTTTTTATTAGAATAAAAAAAAAAACATGAAGTAGGGAGTGTAATCCCGCCAGGGTAGTACCAAAACAAGTGTTAAACAGACACAACAATAAACATACAGGCAAGAAAACAAAATGTCACCAGTAAACATACAACAAAATCAGGGTCACTTATTTCAACAGAAAAACACTTCTGCACCCAAACAAAAAGTTGATGCAAAATCAAACGGGTCAGAGTGTGGGCCGACGCCGTTTCAATCCCTTAACAGTGTGGAATCATCATCAGGACAACATATTGTTTGCCTAAGACATAATTCAATGGTATCATGAGACTATTAACACCTTGTGATGTCTCCCTCAGGAAAAGGAGAGGCAAGCATGACTGTGAGGATTGAGTTACCTGTGCCAACCGGGGTAGGTTGGTCTCTCTTTAAGCAAACAGAAACTGATACTGGGTCCAGTAGTGGCCCATTAAAGTAAAACCTGTTCAAACCCACAATGGGGAGGTCTCTATTCATTCATACATGGACCGTATGTGTGTCCAGTGTTGTTTCTGTGAAGATTCACTGGTCACAGCCTTACTCGTTGATGCCAGAATTGCTGAATGTTGGGTAAATAATCCAATCGCGCTAGTTGATGGCAGAATTGTCGCATGTCGGGTGGTTAATCCGACCGTGCTGAATGATGGCAGAATTGCTGGGAGTCGGGTGCATAAAAAATCTCTTGTTTATTGTCATTGGAACAAACATTGGAAAGTATCATGTTTCTTTAAACATTTTATGCACATCTATTGATTAGGGACCGTTGTTCGCCGTATTGCAAAGTACCCTTGGTTCCTAGTAATTCTTGGGTTACCCTTGTGGTTTTGAAAACATGCATGCTAAGATGGCTACATCCTAGAAATGCTCCTGTGCCCACCGCTGGCCACCATGATCTTCAGGAGTGCAGGGCTCCCTAGCTTCCTATAGAAGCAGGCCCTGACCTGGGAACAAAGGCGGCCACTACAGGACAGCGAGCTGAGCAGAAGTGAACATTATAGCCCACATAGCAGGCTTCTCCTCAGCCACAGTGCGGCTCATGAGATGGCGACCGGCGGGCTCAAGCACATGTGGTAAGCCCGGCCACCTCTGCACGGACTGTCACCATTCTTTGCCATGGAAAGGACTGACAGGGTCCTACGAGGCTGCCGCCACCTGGGGTGCCCCGCACCCTGAGATGGCATGTCTACTACACTATAGAAGTCTCAAAAATAGGGCTTCTGTTCCTGTGAAAGGAAGAAAAAGGAACGCAGAGACAGATGGTAGGTGCAGACTACCGGTCCACACTCAAGAAACTCTAAGCACGCTTGAGTGCGGCACCTGATGCGGCTAGTAGCACACTAGTATCTAGGTTGGACCTTGAACCATACACACAGTAAGTAGCACTTATGGGGCACCATATACGTGTTGAGTAGTTTATCATTATATGTTTTTTGACCTGACGAAGCGCCATGGATCCTTAAGACCATTTAAAAGGCTCGAAACATGGTGACAAACCACTGAGAGAGACCTGAGTGAGGCCTCTTGCTCACGACTATAGGGTACTCCCCTTCCCAGTCGTAGCACACTGACTACTAGGGTTCCTTTTAAAACCTCTAAGGTAGCATTTACCTGTTATGGGTCTTTATCTCTGACAGGGCGGCCCTCTTATTAAAGGATAGCTTGCGACCTCCCCGATCAGTTTTAATCACGTATCACTACTCCACTGCACTGATCACCTCACTTGCATTCATCATACGGCATTCTCTCTAAAAGATCTCCGCCTAAGTGACCCTTTGAGGGACCCGTAGGGCACTGCAGCGCCGGCCCGACAAGGAGCACCGCCTTTTGATGAAGCATGACATCCCCTTGGGGGTATGTGAGGGCAACATGAGACAGTCCTGTTGACTGTCCACAAGACCTCGGTCTAATCACACACAACCTGTTTAGAGATCCTTTTCTTCCATTCACAGGAACAGAATCCCTATTGTTGAGACTTAGATCTATCCATAGGAGCATGGGCTCTGGACTCTCTAATCTAGCTCCCAGTCCCCCCCTGTTTCCTCTGTTGAGGAAACTAGTTGAGACATACTACACTATAGAGACCGGGACCTGATACTGCAAAAAGCATGGGACTGGGGGTGAATGTTTTGATTTGTTCTGCATTCCGTCCATCAATTGTGTGTCTTTTGCAAAAAGCATGGGAGGCACAAAGCTTCTGTATCGAGAATGCCTCAGTGGCTATCTTTCCAGACTATACTATAATGGTTCCACAGCAACGAGTCCCGTTCCTTGCTGTTAAGAAAGGGATGAGAGATGCTGGAATCTGGTGCATGCTTCTGTTCCCTGCACACCTCAAGGTCATGATTGGTGACAGCACGATGTTCTTTGATGACCCACCTGCGGAATGGGATTGGCTGGAGACCCTCAAGGCTGGACTAGACAAAGTACAGAGCATGGAACCACCGAAACCGAAACAAAGCCACCGGGGACACTGGGCGGATGCTAGGGCATGCACCCAACTAAGGGACAAACAGAGAAGGAGAGGGCAGTACAATCAATGTAGCATCTTCCCTGAGGACCTCACTGAGACTGTCCCTGCAGGATGACTTCCTCTGAGAGCCTGTACTCTGAAACTCTCCCTGAAGAACTTACCACTGGGTCTCAGATAACTCCTGGAATGGCTGACATCTAATGCTGGGTGTGACACGCCCCATACATCTTTTCCTGACTTCCCTTTCTAGATACATAGGGAGGGTCTTTGAAATGTGGGGGCCATTGGTCTATGAAGGGCTGCTCAAGTGTTTGGCCTTCTTTATGCCAGGGCAGGCCGGCTCCGGATGACTGTGATCCTCCAACATTCTCATATATGGGGGGGTCAGTGGTGGAGAAATCTCCTTCTGCAAACACTATGGCAACCACCCCTCACAGGAAGCCTTCATACAGCATTGTGATATTGGGGGCTTTGATTCTACAGCTGTGTTTGATTTCTTGTTTTGGCCAGAAGGTCATTGTTACTCTGACCTGCGGCAGGTGAGTTGGAAATTATTATTATTATTATTATTAATTCATACTTGATATAGCGCATGGCTACCCTTAGGCATCCCAGCGCTGGTTGCAACCAATAGCAGAGTACAGTTTCAAGGCAGGTTCTGGCAGAGCCATGTTTTTAATTGCTTTCTGAATGAAAAGTGGTGAGTCAATGACCGAAGGTGGATCGGAAGCGTGTTCCATAAACTTGTCGCATTGTATGAGAACATACGGCCACCGGCCCGTACTCTCAGGACTTTGGGGACTGTTGCCTGGAATAAATTAGCCGATCTCAGGCTACGAGAGGGCCGATAACAGGACATCAGAGCGCGGTTGATTTTTGGGCCCGTACCCCATAGGGTTTTATGCGCTATGCATACTGATTTGAACATTATGCGTTCTTTGATGGGTAGCCAGTGTAGGGCTTTTAGTGCCGGTTTAGCCGACTGAGTGCTGGGGATGTTGTATAGCAGCCTAGCTGCGCAATTCTGCACCACCTGCAGTTTCCTTGTGGTGGCCTTCGGGGTGCCCAGGTACAGAGAGTTACAATAGTCCAGCGGGGGTAACACCAATGCTTGAACCATAGTCCTGCGTGCAGTTGCCGGAAGCAACGGCAAAATTTTCCGCAATTGCCTTATGATGCCATAGCAAGTAGCTGCTACTTGTACTGCTTGGTAGTCCAACTTTAGTGACCTATCTAGCCATATTCCTAAGTTTTTGATCCTTTCTTTGGGTTTTGGAGGTGGGCCCAAACAGTTGGGCCATTTCAAAGAGGGAGAACTGATAGAGTGACTGCCAAGGATCATTAACTCTGTTTTATCTCCGTTAAGTTTGAGATACGACTGGTCCATCCAAGTGGCCACCGTTCCCAAGCAGGCTTCTAAGTTGACTGACACCTTCTTAGGGTGGTTTAGAGCTACCACTAGCTGTGTGTCATCCGCATAGGTCACAATCTGGACCCCATAAGGGAGGACTATCTCAGCAAGGGGTCTTAAATACACATTGAAAAGGGTGGGGCTCAATGAGGACCCCTGTGGTACTCCACATGTTAGCGGGACCTTTCTTGAGGAGTAATTGCCTTCGAATACCTGGTATGATCTGTCTGTTAGGAAGGATTTGAACCAGGAGAGGGCTTTGCCCGACACTCCCACCGCTTTGAGTCTGTCAAAGAGAATGTTGTAATTGACATTATCAAACGCGGCGCTCAGGTCAAGCAGGATGATCGCCACTGTACCTCCTTGATCAAGGACTTTCCGTGATTCCTCCATAACTGTTAACAAGGCTGTTTCTGTGCCATGGTTAGGTCGGAAGCCTGTCTGTGAAGTATGTAAAATCGAGTGGAATTCAAGGTAATTAGTGAGGGTCTTATTTACATGTTTTTCTAAAATGTTGCTGGTCATGGGGAGTAGCGAGACCGGCCGATAGTTGCTCCACACTTCCGGGTTGAGATTGTTTTTTTTTAGTAGTGCCCTAACCATGGCATGTTTCCACGACCTAGGCACTTGGGCGGCGGTTATGGAAGAGTTGAGTACTTCCAATAGTACAGGTAGTATAACCTCCTTTACCTTGTGCATCAGGTGTACCGAGGCTGCATCACAAGGGGATCCTGATTTAATTTTGGTGAAAAGTTGGGAGAGCGTGGCTAGATCTAAAGTGGGAAGATCTTCTAGAAGAGCAGAACCGCCCTCCACACTTTCTGATTCAGAGTCCAGGTTCTCGGGGCCAGAAGCTGGGGGGAACGTATTATATATATCCAGAATTTTTTTGTTAAAAAATTCTGCTAGTTCCATACAGCGTTGAGGTGCCGACTCTGCGGGTAATTCGGGCTGGGGGCAATTAGTCAGTTTTTTTGCTATTCGGGCGATTTCCCTAGGAGCATTGGCTGCCCCATTAATTTTCTCCTCGTAGTATAGTGCCTGAGCTCTCTTAGTTTCTGTCTGATATATTTTGATAGCTTCTCTGTATTTCTGTTTTTTCTCTAAGCTGTAATCTTTCCTCCAGGCCCTCTCAAGTTTTTTACATTTTTGTTTAAATTTGCGTACTTTAGGGGTGTACCATGAGGATCGTTTTTCTTTGGGTCTTTTTTTACTCCATTTGTGTGGAATAATGGAGTCCAGGGATGATACAATCCATTCGTTAAAGTTATCGGAGGCTATACTGGGATCGGGGTCACCTGGAGGGTAAGAATTCGATAGTGTATTGGACCAGCCCTCTGGGGCAAGTTTTGCCCATGCTCGGTCCCAGCTTTTTGTAGCTTGAATGTTGGAGGTTAGGGTTGATGGTTTCCAGAGTATCGGAATTATAAAGTGGTCCGACCAAGGGACTGGGGAGGGACTATCTACTGATAGCTTCTCATCATTCGAGAATACTGGGTCTAAAATATGGCCTTTATCGTGCGTAGGGCTTGTGACTTTTTGGGAAAGTTTTAAGGCCTGTAAGTTTTGTGTAAGACTCAGAACATCAGCTTTATTGGGCTCTTCTAGGTGCAGGTTGAGGTCACCCAGAATAGTGAAATTCGAGGCAGTGCTTGCCAGTGTTGCCGCAGTGTCTGTAAGGGATTCGACAAACGCCCCACACGGGCCCGGGGGGCGATATATCAGAATTCCTGCTAATGAGCATGTGGGTGAAAAGGTGAGTGCGAATCCCATACTTTCGCAATCCTGAATGATACCTGGTTCAATGCGCCCCTTTACGTGATCCTTAAAGATAATAGCAATCCCCCGCACTTCCGTAGCACCCTATCCTTCCTTAGGATGTGATATCCTGGGGGTAACGCTTGTACCACATCAGGTTCTGCATCTTTGTACAGCCACGTTTCTGTCAGGAACAAGGCATCCGGCTGTTCTTCGCTGAGTAAGATGTTAATTTCTGAGACGTGTTTTGGCAAGGACCTGCAATTCAGAAGGAGCATTTTAAGCTCTGTTGTGTTCTGTTTTCGGGCAAGCCCCTGTGGGGAGTAGCTTAGTTTAAAGGGGCAATTAGGGCACGCTCTGGGGCCGGATATTAAGCTAATAGGGTGGCTACACTTATCATTGTCGGGTGTACATAATGCGTGCAACTGGGGCGCTGAATATCTTAAAAGCCCTTTTTAGGGCCAGGGGTCCTGGTCCCTGTAGGTCGCGGACGGGCGCAGACGGGCTTGCCTTAGGCGCGCCAGCGGCGCACCCGCTGCGCGCGTCCGCGCTGCCATGCGATTCAAGTAGTCAGTGGCTCCGCCTCCTGACCTCTGACCAGTGTCCCGCCTCCTTACGCCGTTTCCCTCCAAACAACCGGAACTTTACGTGGTGGACCGGGGAATTAGGCGAAATTGGAGGGAGAGCGGCGCAATTTAAAATAGGTGAGTGGTCTACAAAGAAGTTTTACAAAAGCTTTTTAAAATCACCCGCCCCTCAGGGTCTGAGTTAAAATATCGCTAAAATAATAGATCTCGCTGATTAAAAGAAAGTGCTTAGTGCAAATGGAGCGAGTGCTCTTGTCTACCGTTGCAGCGTGAATGTTCTCTAAAGTGCTATTATAATGTTCATGCTCAGTATTCGCAACTGGAAGCACTACTGTGTGATTGCTGGGGTGGGGGATGGGGAAGAGGATCTTGACTTATAGATCCACAATGACAGAGAGGAGAATACAATACTTTTTCCTTACCTGGAATGTCAGGGGAATTGGCTCTGCTGGCACACAGTACAAAATCCTGTCCTTCCTGAAGCACAGAAGTGTGGATGGGACCCTCCTCCTGGAGACCCACTTGATGGGACTTGAAATTCCCATGCTATGCAGAGGATGGAGGGAACGGGTCTGTGCCGCATGGTCTCCTGCCTTTTCTAGAGGGGTATTAATCTGGCTCAGGCTGGAGATTCCCTTAGAGCTTGCACGGACACACATTGATAAAGACGGATGCTATGTTATTGTAGCGGGGAGGCTCAGTGGGCTCTGGATACTGATCGGCAGCCTCTATGACCAGAACGATGAGGAGGTGCACTTTTTTGCCTTGCTTTCCTGAATCCTCTCTCACGACCATGACATACTGATGTTACTAGGAGGTAACTATAATCGCATTGCAGTCACAGTGCTTGAAAGATCCACTCCCCCACTGGTGGACACTCCTGTGATGCGATTGGTGCAGGGTCTCCAAGATTGGCAGGGACACTGGGCCAATGTCGTGACCGGAATCCGAGACTGAGGGAATACTCCTTCTACTCCCCAGTGCATGACTTACATGTACTCCTAGATAAAATAATGTGCTCCTCAGAACTTGCAGTGGAGGTCAAGCTTACTAAATACCTGGGTTGTACACTGTTCGACCATAACCCTTTAATGGTGGAGAACTATTGGGGAGGGTGTATAGCGCCCATACCTACTTGGAGGCATTCGCCTAGCTACCTGATTGAATCCACCTTTAGGGATCCCCCTAAATGAATCGATTGCAGACTATTTCACCACTAATGCACATTCCACCTCTCATACCAACGTTGAATGGGATGCCGTTAAACTTGTTATTTGGGGGCATTGTCTTAGCCAGTCAGTGGATGTGAAACACTTGCTTTAGGCAGAATTATCCATCATGGAAATTGTCATCCAACTCCTAGAAAATGAAGCTCTTGGTGGCCCTGAAGGAGGAGCGAGAGAAGCACTCGGAAGTACTGAGTAAGCTCCAATCCTTACACTGGTAGGAATACCTGAATGCTGCACACGTAGAGGGAGGGCGAGTGGGCAGGCTGAGGACAGGGGGAGCCCTATTATGCAAATAACTGGAACAATATGGGAAATGTTCTACTCTCAAACAGGACCTGTATGGGGCCAGCAGCCCAGTATCGCGGGAGATTCTTGATGCCTTTTTGAACAAGGTAGCCATGCCGCAGCTGCTGGCAGAGGAGTGAGAGGAACTACGTGCTCCCATTACTGAACCTGAAATCAGGGCCACCATAAAGGGGTTGGCTTGCGGCAAAACATCTGGGACATACAGCCTCCCGGACAAATTTTACCAAACATTTGCCACCCACTTAGTCCTGCGACTGTCCAAAATGTATGCCAATGTGGTAGACTGGGGCCCCTTTGGATACGACCAGGTAGGCCCTCATAGTTTTCATCCCTAAACCCTCGAGTGATGCCCTAGACATAACGGCTTATCGTCCTTTATCAATTTAAAATCTGGATTACAAGATCCTAAGGAAGGTCCTGGAAAACCTGCCCCAGCTCACCACCCTGGTGCATAAAGACCAAAATGGTTTCATCCTTAAACACAACACCCTTCACAACATTGGTTGCCTCTACCTCATTCTAGACGAAACGGCTGAGGCCCAGTTCCCTGAGGGGTTGATCTTTTCTGTCAACATACGAAAGGCCTTTGGCACATTAAAGTGGGACTATTTTCAGGCGGTCATGACCCAGATGGCCCTGAGCAAGGGGTGGAATAGATAGGTCGCTCTGCTCTATGCAAAAACACGGGCATGGGTGTAATTGTATCTTGGATCCATTTTGGGTCCACCAAGGCATGCAACAGGTGTGTCTTCTCTCCTCATGCGGTTTGCACTGGTAGTCAAACAGTTTGCTTATCTGCCTGATGACAGGAAACATATGGTATTGCTATATGCGGACGACATGGTCTTTTAAGGAATGCACGTACAGGTATTCTGTGGAGCATTGCCTTATTCGATGGCTTCGAACAGGTCTCTGCATTTTGTACAAATTGGCGGAAATCCTGCACTTTCTCCCAGTGTTCCGAAGTTTCATGGAACCCCCAGAATCTGTGCGGTGCCTTGAACTCCAGTGGGAGCCCAGAGTTCTCAAGTATTTGGGGGTCAGAGTATATCACCCTGAAGATGACTTCAGAAAGGGCAATCTCGGAGGAGTGATGCTCCAAAGCACTGTGGCATTTAGGAGGATGCTGAAGCTCCCTATCACGGTCCACATAGCATTGACCACAATGGTTATGTTGTCCAGGGTTCTTTACTATTTTGTAATTCTACTGATCTGGATACCGAGGGCATGGTTCAAATCCATCAATGGCTTGCTTCAGAAGCTTATCTGGGATGGGCAGCACACTCAGGTATCACTACGCATGATCTGGAGACCATGGACCAGAGACAAACTCGGGATCTCAGAATTCGAACTTTAGTATTTTGCTGCACAACTGCAGTGGATCTCCCACTGTTTGGCCGGGCTCAATCTGACTGAGCTGAGACAACAGGTAAAGAGCTATGGCCATGATGCTGGATGTCAGGCGCACACCGACCCGCAGGCTGTGGCTTTTACGCATAGCTCTTTGGTGTAGGAAAGGAGCTTGCTGCCATGTGGGGTCGGCCCTGCTCTATGCCCTTGCAACACCACTGGTGGGTTTCCCAACAGCCGGAGGAGGCTATTTCACTGCCTAACGGTTGACCTCTTGGATGGAGGTTGGAGTGGAGACACTTGGGGAATGCTATTCTGAGGACTCTATTGAAAACTTGAGGAGTTGACTACCGAAAACAACTTACCGGGCACTCAATTTTTGATCTACGGGGCGCTGACTCTGGGGTTATGGCAGGCTTTTGGAGTCTAGACCCAGAACCCCCTGTTCACAAACTCTTACAAACTTGTTTAGCCGGGGTAGTCACCTGATCTCCAGGCTTTATAAAACTATACTGTCCATAAGGATAGATGATCTGCCGACTTTGAGGGACAAGTGGGAAACTTTTATTGGTTGGGCTTTCACCGGGAAGGATTTGGACCAAACCCTTTAACACTCTCAAACTTTCACTTGTAACACTAGGTTTAAATTAATGAAATTTAATTATCTGCACTGTACGTACCTCACTTCACATAGACTGAACATCATGCTCTACACCACTGACGTGGGTTGTCCCAGATGCGCACTGACAGATGCAGACTTTCTCCATATGGTGTGGGGCTGCCTGAAAATAGAGCGTTTCTGATGCAGGTCACAACAGACTTGGAACACACACTATGTCGCCGCCGAATACACACAGCCAAAATATGTCTTGAGCTATATAGCAGATGACCCAAGAGAAAAGCGAGCAATAGATTCTTGGACTGGGTTCTGGGCAGCATCACAAACCGTGGAAGTCCCTGCATGGGCCTCCCTACTGTAGAAGGCGTATGGAGGTAGAGGCCTGGGCTGTGACTACAGGAGCAGCGTTACATGCTGAAGATGATAGAGGGTATACCAAGGAAGTCTTGCAGACTTGTGGATGGAGGTAGTCGCTAGCTTTTTGGACTGTGAACCTTAAGCCGTGACATGATGGGGCGGTGGTCTATTGTAGATGTCCATGCTTGTTGATGCTGAGCACCTGATGCTTGAAATTCAAACTGGGGAAATATCGATATTTGTATTTGGGTGCAGGCACTATGCAATAAGATGGAAGATACATGCTGTTATGAATATGTTGTGATCAATGAGATAATAAGGCAATATGGTTTGCACACCTTAAACTCCGCTTTTAAAGAAAATACAAATAATGAGAGAGAAAAAAGATGGCCATTACTTTGAGGTCATATTTTTGTCACTGGAGATAGGTCATTCCTGGGGCCGGAGGAATGGGGGTGCGGGATGGGGAGGAATTACGGGAATGAGCCTCTTCTTTTGCTCACTCAGTACTGAGTTCAGTAACGACATAGAAAGGCGAGCACGAGATATGCATCTTAACGGTATTTCACTAATTCACTTTTAATTTTTATTTAGCTTTTGAGAAGGAATAGTGTTGGTTTCCTTTGATATCAGTTATTTGCAGTTTCATGATGCAAGCCACTCAACTGCTAGAGTCGTGATGTGTTTTCATTTATATTTGTATTGATGGGGCTTATATTCCTTCATTGAGGAAAAGCATTAACGTTGATCCATGTAATAAAGGAAAACACTTTATCGGGAGTTTTATTGCAGAGTAGACCGGGGCTCCATCACTTCACCGAAAGATAATGGTTTTGTTCTCCTTTCTTGGAGAAAGGCAAATGAGACCCCAAATCCAGGGAGAGTAGACATTCTTCGTAATAATATGTTTCTCGATATATGCTTGACAAACAGGGGCGCTTACATATAGCCACACCATCTGCAAGCTAATGTTTCAACACACCAGACATTCCATATTCTCTTTTGTAACAAAAGAGATTATGGAATGTCTGGTGTGTTGAAACATTAGCTTGCAGAGGGTGGGGCTAAAAGTTTTGTTATGTGTGTAGTAATACATCTCATTTCACAAGACAGCCACAGACAAAAAAAGCCTTTGCGCACGCTCACCAAAATGTGTCCAAACCACTTATGACACCGTCACACAGCTCTGGCTTTCAGGACACAAAACAACTACGCACTCGGGGATTTTGGAGCGATGGTTAAAATATGAAACTACACGCCCCAGAATGCAATTTACTGTTGGCCAGGACTGACTGAAGGTGTGATACATGACACGGGCCACTATGCAGCTGTGCAGATGTGTTATATTGCTGACCGATGTACTCTTCCTTTCAAGGGTGTGAACTACACAAATCGTTGATTTTGAAATGTGTCCTATCCTTGTTTCTGAAGTCTCGCCGCCGGGCTAGGGTGGGTGTTTCTCATGATCTCACCTCTTTTCTAATCACTCAGGAATGTGAATAGCTGCAGGGAAATGAAAGCATTGCTCTTCCTTCAGTAAAACAGAGATCAGAGTGTAAAGAAAATCTCTTTGTTCAACACTCTCTACTAGTGTAAAATCAAACTGCAAACAGACAGAAGGGACTCTAAGTCACAGCCATTGCGATAACCTGTTGAAACAATGTCAGTCAATTAATTAATGCAGATGGGCAATTAATTGCAATTAATTGCCATCTGCATTAAAGAATTACCGTAAACGATGGTCACGTGGTACAACGTGCCTAGTCTACAAAGTTATGTTGCGTTAAGATTAGTTTTCATCATGGAGGTGAAGCAAAATGGCTCACCCTTTGCAAAATTGTTTGAAGCCCTCGGGTTCTAAAATCACATTAGGGTGGCCACCACAGTACTGAAATACAAAGGCATGTGGCGGATCAAGAGAATCTTGAGGTCGGGCCCCCCTGCCCCACAGTCACAACGTACACCCATGTCATATCTCTAACTTTACCCTCATTTGGAGTCTTCGCCCTGCAAACAAGAAAAATGCCTCCCAGGTACTTCTGTAGGCTCACTTGCCCTGAAATACACCCTCGCCCTCCCAAAATTATTTAATCTCTATTCAATTCAATAGAATATAATTTGATCTCACAGACCTAGAGAGATATTGTGAGAGGCTGGCCTGGTATGTGATGTCCACTACTGTAAATGGACACCTTGCACCAGTCCAGACAACCCTTATGGTGATTTAGGAGTTCTCAGACAACCTTAGAAAGCTATCCAAGTGGTAGCTGTGGAGAGCAGCCTTCAGGGTTAGTCTTGAAGAAGTGTAAAGCAGCTTGTTTTTACCAGAATGCCATCTTATAGTATAGATTAAATGAAAAAAGAACCACACAAAGTATTTATAAAAATATGTATTTATTATATAACTCTATCTAGTATGTTACAGTATCTCCTACACAGAGTTAGACACAAAGCACACAATACTTTAGCAAAGAAATCACAGTAAATAGCACTAATACACAGTGGGCCCCAGGGGGGGAACGAACCATATACTAAGAAAGTGGTATAAGAACCACAGCTTGAGGCAAGACAATGTTGAGAGGACGTAGAATGGACAAAGGGGCCACAGCTCCCCTCGCAGGCCCCGGAGACAGGTGCGGGCCGGTATGGACCGGTTGACGGCGGCGGCCCAACGGTGGTCGCAGGTTCAAATTTTCGTGGGTAGGTTTCCCGCGGGTGGCAACGATTGGTTGCCTGGGAGGGGCAGCGGGGCTGCCTGGGCGGCTTGCAGGGGCGGAAGGACAGCTTAAAAGGCTGTAGATCAGCCTGATGAGCACCTTGCTGCCTGCCTGTCCCTGAGGATTCCCGGTGTACGCTGCCCCCACTGCGAGAGAGACTTTGTTTCGTTGCTCGCTGGCTGTGCCAGCCTCACCACCAGTTGGATTCCTCTGTCGTCCTGCTTGGGAGGCTCCGGCAGCGGCGACTGCTGAAGAAAGTTTTTACGCCCCCATATTTGGAGGTCCCACTGGCGGCCGCCGTCGGGGACCTTGTACTAATGGCCGGTGCAGAAACAGAGGTGAGGTGAGGAGGGTCCAGATGGTTGGCGCGTGACTCTACAGCTGAGTCGGTTTGGTTGTTCTTGCACTTGTGCACTTTCCTGTTTATTTCTGCCTTTAAATTGTTTTCAGTGCCTTAATATGTTCATTTTTTTCTTTTTTTACCCCTTAAATAATAACCCCAAGCTTCAGACCCCTTGCCACTGGATTTTGTTGACTAGTCAAACACACTTCTGCTTTAGAAGATCTGTGGGTTTGAAAAATAACTCTGCTAATGGGATGCCTCTATTTTATGGACCGGCTAAAAAGTACCCAAAGAAGACCGGTCTTGCGTTGCCAGGTGCAGATGATGTCATAATCACACCAATAAAAAGAGCACTGAGTTACGTCGCAATATACTTCGAAAATGAGTCTCACATTAGGTTTTCATTTTATCGACCTCAGGCAAATTAATTCCTGGTTTGGCCCTTCTGGCGCATGCACCAACGTCCCACAGGTTGCCGCACAGTTCTTCTCTGCAGCAAACGCATTTACCCACTGTTATGTTAGCTTAACATACAGACATATTATATGCATAAATGGGTTTAAAAGAATAAGAAAATGGTGGCAAATAGTAAGAAACAGAGGAGGCCATTTTAGGGATTTGAGGCGTTGCTTGTGAGCTGGACCTAGGAGTGCAGTGGACTGCTCTGGCGATGGGGCGAGGGAGGGGAGCGTAAACCAGGCGAGTCCTGTATCAGCAGGAAATCCATAAACCAAGCTGATGAGAAGTGTCAGAAAGAATTTAGACATTGATTTATTTTACTTGAGAAGTGGGAGGGGGCGGGGCAGTGCACGGTAGCGGGTGCGGCAGCCGTACTCGAAGCACTTGCTGCCGCTGCAGCAGAGAGTGTATCAGCCGTCAGCCTGCATTAACGTGACCCGCAGGGAGTAGCAGCAGTTTGTTTTCATTTATTTCTCCGGGCAACCACCCTTCTGGAGCTCGTGGTATAGTTCAGTGGGTTAATGTACCTGCTACGGGGAGTGATTCAAATCAGCCCGGGCACATTCAATTCTGCTGGAGAATATGAAATGATGCCGTCCATTCAAGTGCGTAATGTTGGTACCGGCTTTTTTTTTTAGGATGGATGGTGTAACAAAAAGCCATGAGTGATCCATAGGTGACCTGTCATCTAGCTTGTGTGTTCATTCAATGAGGTTCAATGTTGAAGACAGCCCCAAAAGATGCTACTCAAAATCAGTGAGGATGGGGATCACGGTTTGAGCCCCGGCGCCAGGGGCTGCTCAGTCCAGCACCATTTGTCTCTGGGCAATAGCTCACTTAACCTCCCCGACGGCCCCAAGCGCCTTGAGACCCTTAGTGGTGACAAGTTCGTGCTTTACAAATACCGTGTCAAAAATTCTAAAGGTGCCTTTACCTCAACATTCAGTGCTCTTGGAAAGCACCTCGGCTCTCGCCAGAGGATGTGTGTTCTGCAACACAATTGAGCGACCCACCTATACGAACATCTTACGCAGCGGCTGCCTTGATAGGCAGACAGGTTCACTAGGCACTTACATTTAATTGGTACAACTGATTCCAGTGGCGGAATTTTGTTTTTCTGGTCGCACAGTCATTACAGTTAGCACGTCCCAGTGCTTAACCTGCAGGCTAAGTTTCCACTCTCAGGGGCCCCAACTAGGTTTTTATCTTTCCGATCTATACCATTGATATCTCTCAACTGAAGCTTGCGAAATCGTGTTAAAACGATAGGCAATGAGATTCAAATCCACTAAAAATGCCTTTCTCACGGAGATAGCCTGTGGGACTGAGCCCCTTGCTGGAGAAAACGTAATCTGCCGGGCATATGTTTCAAGAGCAATGATTGATATTGCTTGTCTGGTTCATAATGCACCTGTTGCAAAGATGTATAATTTAGGAGTTGGATGGCGTACCTGCTGCAGACATCTGGGCATAATTTGTACTGTGCACAGTACTAGTGAGATGGGTGCGAGGGGTATGCATGTACTGCGGAGACTCCAAGCAATCTCTTAGTGACTAATTCTTCTCCAAGGTAAATCGGATGCGGGTATTGTTGTAAATTTGCTGGTCACATCTCCCCACCTACAGCAGGATCTTGGTGCATGCGACGACTACAGTTTAAATGGGGAAAATAAAGTGCAGCGCAAGTACTTAGAACTTTGTCACGGGGCTGGGATTAGGGAGGGGTCACAGGGTGAGATTAAGAGGCGTGACCTTAAATAGCATTGCCAGTTTTTTATATGGTTACATGTGCTCGTGGTCTTCTCCCATGTAAAAAAAGGACAAAGTGGTGTTCTTATTTCAACAGGAGAATGAGCATTTATTGGCCCATTGTCACATGCTTGTGTTCATTTAGGCATAATCATTAGTAATGCATAGCATGCCCTTTGCGAACATCGTTGGTGGATGGCGACAGATCTAGCTGATGAGAAATCGCTAAGTGATTGTTTTAACTTTATTGACGGTATGGACCGGTTGACGGCCACCGCCGTCAACCCGTCTATACCAGCCCGCACCTGTCTCCGGGGCCTGCGAGGGGGGCTGCAGTCCCTTTGTCCACAGGTGAGGGACCGTCACGAGACCGGTGTGCTGAATAAGGAAGACCGAAATTGCCCTCCCCATACCAGAACAACATTACAGCTGCACCCATCATATGAAACCATAACAGACAACCAGATTTGCGTTTTGAGAATGTACCCATTCCCTCGGGCCGTATTTATTACACTCCATAAACGCGACATTAAAATTCAACATTTGTCTTCATATTGCATAATATTTCCATATATTTACAAAAATTCATACAGTTTAATACAGCAAACCTTTTACTAATACAACTGATCTCCTGCTCGCATATTCTCACACTCCCTTAGGAATCCTGACTGACCACCTCTCGGTTCCTAATCGCATTGTTTACAAGGCGAACTCTCCACTCCCTCAAGATGGAGGGAGCTAGGGCCAGCAAGGCAGCTGGCCTCCCAAAAAGATTAATGCCAGAGCAACCCAGTAAAGGGACACCCCCTGGCACCCAATCGGGGGGATGAGCCTGGGAAACCGGGCCATACCTTGGTCCCCTGGCGCATCCACCATCCCCCCCACTCCCACGGGGCGTATCACGGGGTACCCCCTAGGGCCAGGACAATTGCGGTAGAGGATGCCCCAGCCCTTCACCAATCACCGTGTCACCCCTGCCCCAAGTTTTTCAAAAACCAACAACATCTTGAATCCGCCTGCACTTAGATCTGTGATGCCCCACATTGGCAACTCGTTTTGTGGTCAAAACATGACTCCTTACCCGCCACAGGAATGGTTGGTTCCCCGACCAACCATGACTCCCCCAAATATGACCACCTAGCAATGTGAGAAATGCTGCATCACAAAAGAAAGCAACCAACTTTTCACAAAGAGCTCATTACCCTATGCAGACAAATGGACCCCGTCCCTGTGAAAACATGCTGTGGTTGCATATGGGAATCTCATAGCCAACCCAGGCGATTCGGGCCAGCAGATCCTTGAGAAGGGTCCTTCTGCCCCCTGTTGCTAAATCATTACAGCTGATCCGCAGAATGATGGTTGCCGGGAGCGGTAGCTCCCGGGTTGCAACCTCCTTGACGACCCGCATAAACCTTCCAGACGAAGACCCCCCCCCCCACCGGCCCAGTGAAATTTAAGACCTGCATCTGCTGTCCGCTTGGACAAACGACTCCCGCTGAATGTTGAACGTGCGCGCCGCACGAAGATAAGACCAATGACCCACACACTAGCGGTACCCATGTGCCCTAATGCAAATAAACAGGAAGGAAAAAATGATCGTTACTTCAGTGGGCCAGAGAGAAGCTCCTGTGCCTATAGCATATTGAACCGCACATAGCGTTTGTAGCATTCCAACTTCCTCCTGCCAATCTTCTTAACTGCTTCTGTGTTACGGCCTGCTCCCACTGCAGATGTTGCTGCACCTATCCTAAAGGAAGGTGTGCTGAAGGTGCCCTGGATGTCCGCTGCCAGGAGGACTTTACGCATAAAATGGGCAAACTGGTATTTATTTCAAGGAAACACCTGTAGCAGGGACTAATAGTGAAGCCGATGCCACCCTCGGACGCTTTTGCAAGTATCCATAAGTTGCCTTAACGGCACATCCCAAAAAACCACCCACTCACCCCAGAATCACTTGATCCCCTTTTTCACGTTGGTCTGTTGTTGAGCGTGGAATGGTGACTACCCTAGTGTCCCTTAAACATGAAATATTACTTGGTACAAATACCAACGAGGATGTCCTGGTTGGACCCCAACCCAATTACAGAAAAGGTGGGGGGGGGGGCTGACAACAAAGTTACTGCATCCCCAGCCTCACCTACCCAGTCCAAGACCCCCAAGATCCTATCCGGCTTACCGACATCTATCGGGCACCTTTTGTCCAAGGTGTACCCTTCCAACCGCTGCGCTTGGTCACCTGAGCAAAGGGGAGGTATCCAAATAAATTCATTCTTGAAAGCCTTTAAAAGACTTTAAGTGCTGGATGCTCCCCGGGCGCCCGTTTAGGGGTTTCATAATAAGCTGGTGCAACCAAAAAACATGTCTGCCCGCTTTCCCTCAGCTAACCTACTTGGGAAGCATCACAGAATATTTACCTACAGATCTCGGCACTCTTTTGGGCGGTATAGTATAATGCTGCGGCTCGGGTAGTGTGAAGCAATGCCGAAAAAACATTTCCCATATTTGTGTGGGAACCTTGTATTCAGCTGCTACCTGGGGATGCTGTCGGCTTCCTAGTGCTGTGTAAAAGTAAACAATGTTTTAGGCAAGTATATTCCTGCTGCAGAATCCTCCAGTCTTTGAAAACCTGCTGAGGGTCCACATTGAGGTCCCTAATGGAAAGGCATTGCCATAATTTATTCAGCATTTTCAATGCCTCAGGCAATTACAGGCATATTTTCCTGGCAATAGTAAGTGAGAACCTTACCCCATGAGTTTGAGATGGAACTTCAAAGATGTGGGCAAGAGACTTATCACTCCATAATAAGGTGCTCCTTAACAACACACCTAGATACTTGGGCCCTAGCTGTCACTGTAAATGACACACAACTGGCATGCGTATCTGTGAAATTGCATGTTCACCGCAAAGGGCATCTTGGCGCTGAATAACAGATATTGATTGTTACCCAATTCAATGGTACTCATTTTTTCGCCCCCGGAAGGATGAAAAGGCTGAATGAAACCCGTCAGGTATTGAACCCGAGGCCATAAGGTCAAACACAGGTCCCTATAGTGAAAGCTTTAGCTCATTAAGCCACCTGATCTGTCTGTGTTAGTCATTTGTTTAGGGCAATGGCCCATACTTATGGAAAAAGAACTCTGGTATGAATATGTTCAGGCCACATTAATTGTTAATTCGGTCAGTCCCAAGATCTGGCAAAAAAAACCTCCGCCATGTTTGTGAGATAGCATCTTGGTTCAGTGGGCACCAGGAAAGCTACTTGAGCGCTGCCTGTCTAGCTGGTCTCCAAGTTACATAGCAGTTGGTGGAAGGGTCAAAGGCATATTAATCCTAGTCACATATTAAAATTAAAACAATCACTTAGCGATTTCTCATCAGCTAGATCTGTCGCCATCCACCAACGATGTTCCCAAAGGGCATGCTATGCATTACTAATGATTATGCCTAAAAATTAACACAAGCATATGACAATAGGCCAATAAATGCTCATTCTCCTGTTGAAATAAGAATACCACCTTGTCCTTTTTTTACATGGGAGAAGACCACGAGCACATGTAACCATATAAAAAACTGGCAATGCTATTTAAGGTCACGCCTCTTAACCTCACCCTGTGGCCCCTCCCTAATCCCAGCCCCGTCACAAAGTTCTAAGTACGTGCGCTGCACTTTATTTTCCCCATTTAAACTGTAGTCGTCGCATGCACCAAGATCCTGCTGTAGGTGGGGAGATGTGACCCGCAAATATACAACAATACCCGCATCTGATTTACCTTGGAGATTAATATGTCACTAAGAGATTGCTTGGAGTCTCTACAGTACATGCATGCCCCTCGTACCCATCTCACTGGTACCGTGCACAGTACAAATTATGCCCAGATGTCTGTAGCAGGTACGCCATCCAACTCCTAAATTATACATCTCTGCAACAGGTGCATTATGAACCAGACAAGTAATATCAATCATTGCTCTTGAATCATATGCCCAGCAGATTAAGTTTTCTCCAGCAAGGGGCCCAGCCCCACAGGCTATCTCAGTGAGGAAGGCATTTTTAGTGGATTTGAATCTTATCGCCTACATCCTATCGTTTTAACACGATTTCTCAAGCTTCAGTTGAGAGCTATCAATCGTATAGATTGGAAAGATAACAAGCATTGGCATAGCCAATAGGTCTCGCCTTTGGGACCTTTTAAGTGCTTAGCCATGCCTTGCGCCCTCACCCCTAGTACAGACAATGCTGTTTGCCAAGGAAGTTTGGTACCATCACACATAAACACCCAGAGTGAACATCACCTAATCACAGATACATGTATTAAAGCAAGCTACTTACCAATATCCCCCAAGCACTGGCAAAGCCAATAGATCTGGTATTAGCCTGCCACCCTTTCGGCTTTGTAAGTGCTTGTTTTCAGGTACTTTTTGTAAAACATTATGGTTCAGGAGCTGTCCTGATCAATACAAAAAAAATACCACTAGCTAAAACTTATTGTAATACCAGGTTTGAAACCCGGACGACCCCACTCACTTAAAGCCCGGCCTGCTGCACAGGATAGAGGCTTAGAGAACGAATAAACGCATAACTAAGTGTGATATAGCTTGTACGCACCGAGTGCCGTTTTTCTCCCTTCCCCCAGCATGGTGGCTTCATGGAACATAAACATCATGACAACCCGCTGTTAGGACATATCATGCATGCTGCCCATTAATTCTGGTTGTCACTATCAACCCTCCTAAGCCAATTCACTTCATATAGAGAAGATGCAACCGATACCAAGATATCTGCCAAACATCACTACGAATGGAACTTCAAAGCTCAACGCTGTATCTTGACTTCATTACAGGCCTGCCCTTCACCAGTCCCTCCAAGATTATTAAGAGCTTCTGTCCAGCGCAGGATGTGGGCTGGTGGTTTTAATGAGATCTAACAATTCGTTGACGACTACACAATAACCAGGGCATTAAGCAGCAACAAAGGGCCCATTATGTGGCATAATGTGGCACATTTTGTAATAGCATTACTACATTATTTTGTCGTTTTTATACATTAACACTGTCTTTGCAATGGGTTCATCCTATCAGTACACGTTTAATACCCAAATGCAGCAACAAACAACTTAAAGGTAGCAAGTCAATTTTGCTAAGGAATTTCCACTACCTAATAACACATTTTGTTGCATCGTTAGTTTTTTTTTTAATCAGTGTGAGCTGGAAACCACATTTGTTGGGTTAAATTCAGCAAATTATTTAGCAGATGAATAATAATGCAGCAAAAGCAGTAAATACATGATCATGCAGAAAATTCAGCAGCCTTACAATTGCAATATTTTCAGCAATCCTCATAATAACTAACAATCTATTGATTTAAACGGTGTGTGTTCTGTATCTCACTCTTTTCCCACCACTATATTAGTACACGCTGCGACCCAAGACAGGATAACAGCACCACTCTGGTCTTTCACGCATCTCATCAAAGTGCTTTCCACATGGCCCATACTGCAACTCAATACTTCCAACCAAGCACTTTTTATACGATGCACCGGCTGTTACCCACCTGTTAATGCATTCTGGCAATTTGTCAGGGGTATGAAGCACTATACATATGCAATTACAAGGCCAGCCTATCACAGAAGTGCCACAACGTACAGAATACGTGTGTAGTGCCTAAACCAAAGTGGTATATAGGTATTACACGATGACTTCAGATCTCAGTACCTGTGGGCTTCAAGTTTTTTTTTTTTTAAATACCACCAGGTCACGTGTTTTTTCAACATTGATCACGAGTTGACTCCAAAGTAAGCATTCGAACACCTGGAGACACCTACCTCTAAACGTACTTCTACATAGCTGTACTCCAGAAGTTTTACATCTTTCGACCTGAGGTCAGCGAGAGGCCTGCCACACCAGGCTGCCACAATGAGACAGAGCCATCCAATGGAAGAGTGCCACAGAACAAGCCCTGCTACACAAGGCCCCTGTACCACAGAGCCAGCCCTGCAACGTATGCACCGGAGCGTGAGACCTGCCACGGCAGCGTGCCATAAAGTGAGCCCCTCCATACTGTTGCAGAGTGCCATGCGCTGCAGACCGAGCCCTGCTGTACAGGCGCCACAGCAGAGCAAGTTTGAAGTTTTGGCGCCAGGTGCACATACCTGCAAATAAAAAGTACTGCACCGACTCTGAAAGCACTCATCTACCCCTTCACAAATCTGAAACTCAATTGCCGTAATCTTACCTATTGAAGGTCCCGGGTCTGTAAACCGCAGTGAGTCAGCTAGCTTGGTGCAGGTCAAATTTAAAACGCCAGCATGCCTATACCTGCGCATAGTTGAAAGTATCGGCAGAGGAGGAAAGGGTTAATGACCTGCACATGCCGCCAAAGTAAACAGAGGCCGGGAACGGGTGGATGCTGGTGGTGGGGGGGGGGATCGGCAGTGCGAGGTCTCGGCGTCATCTCTCCAGTGTGAAAAACCGACAACTGCATTTGGGCTTGGAGGAGGGAGGGGGAGAACGAAAAACATAAAGAGGCAGCGTCGGAAGGGAAAGTTAAGGCAAGCAATATATGTCTCGCAGAGTATGTGCGCTGCGCTAGCCTTGACCTAAAAAGGGGCAAGTTCGGAAGAAAATAAAGGTGCGCGGATGCTACAATAAAAGCGTGCCACGCTGCCAATTAAAACCAGCTTTTACATTCTAGCCCCCACAGCTAGAGCCGATGGCTGCTGGCATGAAGCAGCCATTGGAAGGAGGCGGGGCTTTGGCTGAAGCGATTCCCAAGATGGAAGGATGGGCCATGAGGAGAGGCCATCACACGCTATACAGTGTGATGGCCAACACAAACAATTTCTGAGTGAAATAGCCAGCCAGGGAACTCAGCACATAAAGGATGGGTATTTCCACAAATGCACAAATTATAAGCCAGCATTTTTAAATGCCATGCACAACACTGCTAAAGAAACCATCTTTAGACCCAGCTCTTTCGGAGAACCTGAGACCCTATATCTTTGCTTCCCTACTTTGCTAAAATTGCGGCGAAACATATGAACATTCAACTGACCACGTTCTTGGAAGAAAGACGTGTTCTCCATGAAACCCAGTCTGGTTTCAGGCCGCTTCACAGCACCGAATCGGCCTTACTTTTGGCTTCTGAGGCCTTAAAAATTGCAGTTGATGAGGGAAGGACAACCGCACTGATTTTACTGGACTTGAGTGCTGCGTTTGACACGGTCTCCCAAGGCCTTCTGTTGGAACGTTTGTGGGAGGCCGGGGTCGGTACTACCACCTAGAGGTATGCAGTTCCTCAAAAAGTTCAGACCAATGAGACAGGGGTTACGGGAACCCCTGATTATGTGTGCGAGTTAAGTGGATTGGAGAGAGAGGAGGAAGGGAATACTCCCTGTCGGAACTAGAGTCCTCACGCACCCAGCCAGCTAAGTGTCATGCTTCATCATATGGACCTGCTCCTCGTCGGGTCGGCGCTGCAATACCCGACGGGCACCCATAAAGGGGCTCTTTAGCGGAGATCTTTTGTTCCTTGCCGTATGGTGCAGTGGGTGTGAGGGGTCTAAATGGTGTAGATGTGTTGAAAAAGTGACTAAAATAGGTAGGATAGTCCAAATAAGACTTTTATTCAGGCTGGCTATCCACCTAATTAAAAGCAATAAGAGTGGCAGCTCCCTGACATTATGGTCCAGTTGAGCTATGCTCTACTCTAAAGGTCGACATGTTTCATGCCTACTGGTCAGTATGATCCGTGGCAATTCTTCAGGACCTAGTGAGTGAACTATCTACACACAGTGGTGGGTAAGTATTCTACCTACCACGTATCAGGACTGCAAGCAAAGTGTCCCGCAGTGTCATATAGTGACCTAGAAAAAAAGGAGGGGGGGTTACAGATTATAATCACAACTGTATCATTAAAAATAGGTCACAGTATATCCATCGCTCTCTCTAAAATTGTCCAACCCAGCTCGTGGACTTGCATATTCAATGGTGCTTGACATTCTGAGTGCCAATCAACCACCCACAACAAGGTAGGTAGATTAACCATCTTAAAAACAGAAGATTGTGTTAAAAAGAAAAGGCAACAGGGAATCACTCTTATAGCCACACCAGTTGTTTGAGTGGATAAAACTGTCAATCCACTCAAGTATCTGTAATGTGAGTATCACTCCATTCGGTGTCCGGCGGTTAATCAAGACACCTGGGTCATGGTGTCCTAGGAGCATGAAAGGCAAGAGAATAACAAGTAAGCCTAAGCAATATTGCCGATACACACCCGCGCAATTCGCCCGCCAACTCACTGTCTGATGCAAAGGCGTGGCGTTCACCGTCGGGCAAGAACAACCCATCAGAAACCCACTATGCAAAAACGATGTTACACAGTGCCGGACAACGTTGGCTGGCTGCTATTACTCACCAATCCTGCTGTGGATATGGGCCGATACACCTACCCTTCTCCGCCGAGCCCACGAGCTGGGTTGGACAATTTTAGAGAGAGCGATGGATATACTGTGACCTATTTTTAATGATACAGTTGTGATTATATTCTGTAACCCCCCCCTTTTTTTTCTAGGTCACTATATGACACTGCGGGACACTTTGCTCGCAGTCCTGATACGTGGTGGTAGGTAGAATACTTACCCACCACTGTGTGTAGATAGTTCACTCACTAGGTCCTGAAGAATTGCCACGGATCATACTGACCAGTAGGCATGAAACATGTCGACCTTTAGAGTAGAGCATAGCTCAACTGGACCATAATGTCAGGGAGCTGCCACTCTTATTGTTTTTAATTAGGTGGATAGCCAGCCTGAATAAAAGTCTTATTTGGACTATCCTACCTATTTTAGTCACTTTTTCAACACATCTACACCATTTAGACCCCTCACACCCACTGCACCATATGGCAAGGAACAAAAGATCTCCGCTAAAGAGCCCCTTTATGGGTGCCCGTCGGGTATTGCAGTGCTGACCCGACGAGGAGCAGGTCCATGTGATGAAGAATGACACCTAGCTGGCTGGGTGTGTGAGGACTCTAGTTCCGACAGGGAGTATTCCCTTCTTCCTCTCTCTCCAATCCACTTGACTCGCACACATAATCAGGGGCTCCCGTAACCCCTGTCTCATTGGTCTGAACTTTTTGAGGAACTGCATACCTCTAGGTGGTAGTACTTGGCAGGACATGTATGCTGGACCTCTTTAAAAAGCCCTATAGTCCCTCTCCTTGTTGAGAGAGTCCGGGGTCGGTGGCAGCTCATGGGATTGGATAAAACACTTCTTGCAGAATAGATCCTTCCAGGTCTCACAACACCCTTTTAAGTCCAAGGTGTGTCCTCTGCTTCAAGGGGTACCACAGGGCTCGGCCCTCAGCCCCACTCTATTTAATGTTTACATGCGCCCCCTGGCAGACATTGTGCTGAAACATGGGGTGAAACTGGTGTCATATGCCGATGACACTCAGTTGATTGTTACATTGGAGCAAAAGGAGGCAGGAACGGCATCTGATTTCAAGGCCTGCTTGAGTGATCTTGCTAACTGGATGAAGTTCAGCTGCTTGCAACTGAATGCAGGAAAGACGGAGGTGATGGTAGTTGGCAAGCAGCCCTCCATATGGTCACATTTGTGGTGGCCGGAGGAACTGTGACCTACTCCGACTCCCAAAGCTAAGGTCAAGAATTTGGGAGTCTGGTTCGACAACAGCCTCTCATATACAGAGCAGATATCAGCTGTGGCCAAAACCTGCTTTGGCATTCTTAGAATGTTGCGTAAAATCCTGGACTTACTGCCACTAAACGCCAAAAGGACCATTGTGCAGGCCTTTGTTACGTCCCGATTGGATTACTGCAACATCCTCTATCTAGGGGTGACCAAAAGAAATTTTAACATTTTGTAGAAGGTCTAGAATGCTGCGGCCCGGCTGATATTGAATATCCCGAGGCGGGCATCGGTGGGGGCAGCCTTGAGGGAATTACACTGGCTTCCTATACAAGCTAGAGTCACCTTTAAGGCGTTATGTTTTTGCCATAGGATTTCATTACAAGACCGGAGGCTACCATTATGCATTATTCTTTTATTTGCCACTCATGAGCAGCTCCTTTAAAGAATACACCATCCACAACAATACAGAACTGGAACAACAAAAACACCAATATAATCCTCCAGCACGGAATCCTCATCCTCTTTTAAATGCTGCTCCTGATCAGATAAGTACAATCTTTACTCTCTTACTGCTTGGTTTTTATGTAAGGGAATAGTGTTTTATTGAGAAGTATGATTGTTGATCAGCTTCTAATTTTCAGAAGCAGTGTGAGTATGGGGTTTGAGAATTTTAATTTTCTTATTGTAGGTTTTTAGTGTGAGAGGATCGTAATTTTTTAAGGGAAGTGCTTATTATTTCAAAATTATGTGAAGAAGGTTGTATTATTTTGGATCGCTTAGATTTTTGTTAGAGGATTTGTAACGAGATCGAGTATTTAAGAAAATACGAGCGCGTGAAAACAGTTTGGTTTGTTTAGCGCGCACAAAATTGAACAACGCGGCATGTGTGCGCGAGGGGGAGGAAGCGCGTGAAGTTTCAGTTAGATGAAGACGCGCTTACCTCCTCGCATGATGCTAGTGAAGCTGGAAGCATTCGGTTGTTCACGCACATGTGTGCGAGAGTGATCACAGGGTTCATTGTGATTGGCCACCGAACTCTCGCGAGAGATCGGCGGCCATTTTGAATTGGGTATTATATCATTGGATCGGATGGGTTTCAAGCTAGCATGTTCGTGGATGGTTTAAAAAAAAAAGGGTATTGTTTTAAAATTGACAGCAGAAGGAGCGATTGAGGTCGGCTGTTGTCAGGGTTTGTTTTATCGATATTTTGAGGAGAAATATTTAAGTGTTGCAATGAGTTCGGAGGAGGCTAGTGTCTCTCAGCAAGTGGTGGAAGGAAGGATTGGTGAAGAGAGTTTGAGGAAGCTTATTCAAAATGAAGTGAAAAGTTCTATGAGAGAGGTGATTGAGATTGTTTTGGATAAGAAGAGGAAAGTTAATAGGTCTGATGAGGATTTTTGGTCTTTTTCAGACGAGGATGAGGAATTAGGTGTAAGAAAGGGATTGAAAAGAGCGAAAAAAACAAAGCATATGAGTAAGAAAAATAAAGATGGATTTAACTCCATGAAAAAGAGTGGTACCCGTTGCGGTATAAAAGAGAAAGGTGTCCATAGCGGCACAAAGGATGACTCCGATGAGGAGTATGATATGGAGGTGAATATGAGGAAAGATGAGAGGAGAGAAAAGTATTTGGACGAGTTTGTGTTTGATGTTGATCATGATGATGATCTAAATGATGATCTGTTAAATGATCTGCCTACAACTTCAAATACTATTTTGAAAGATCCTCTAGGAGGGGAAATGTTTAGCCCTTATGAATTAAGGCACCCTAGGAGTGCGGATTGGTGGCCGCAAGAACATGTTGCAAGGTTTATAAAACATTGGTTGAGGAAACCTCTAGAAAAAGAGGTGAGAGGTGTTCTGAGGGCTGAATGTTCGAGGCCACAAATTGACAACAAGGTGTGTCAGACTCCAAATTTGGATCCTGAGTTGATTTCGTATCTCTTCAGATTGGGGAAGGATCCTAGGAAAGGTTTGGAACGATCTTTGAAGTTGTGTCAGGATCGTTTGTTGGATATATTGGGTCCACTTGGGAAAATTTTAGATATGTCAGAGGAGGCTTACATTAATGGTGAGCAAGTAGATGTGCAACTTTTGCGTGGTTGGAGTCAGAGGGCCATGGTGTTCCTAGGAAATGCGAATTCTGGTCTGTTGGCTGAAAGGCGCAAGACTGCTCTGTTGAAGATCAGCCCGAAGTTGGGAGATCTTGCGGTTAAAGAACCTTGTGAGGAGGCACAAGGTTTATTGTTTGGGGAAGGTTTTATTAAAACCATAGGAAAACATGTGTCCACCTTTACTGCGCTAGACAGAGCGCAGACCAACATGAGGAAAGTTTTTGGTGTTTTTGGCAGGGCCGGTAGACGGGGACAGTATGCCGGCCGAGGATTTCAAAGGTCCCAATTTAACACGCAGTACAACTTTGCAAATAGAGGATTTGGAAGAGGATTTCAAGGATCCTCCAGTTTTTTCCCTCAAAGAGGAAGATTCCAGAGGTCTAGAGGGGGAAGAGGAAGAAGTCAATCAATTCAAGGATCAAAGGGTGAGTATGCTGACTATTTCTGGTTCTTCCCTGAAAAGAGTAGGAGGCCGTTTAAGGTTATATGTAGATGCTTGGAGGAAGATAACGAGAGATCCTTGGGTTTTAAATACAGTACAAGGGTTCCAGATAGAGTTTGTGGGAAGGCCATTCCAGGTTGTGGAGCCAAAAGAGTTAGTGTTCGCAGAAGAACAAATGGGAATTGTAGACTTAGAGGTGAAAGAGATGTTGGAGAAGGGAGCTATTTGTATGATAAAGGAGAGTTTAAGAGTTTATGTGAGCACTTTATTTTTGGCGGAAAAGAAAGGAAAGGGTTGGTGACCTGTTATAAATTTGAGGAGTCTGAACCGATTTTTGGTATACAGGCATTTCAAAATGGAAGGGATTCACCTCCTGAGGGACATGTTGCAATCAAAAGATTGGTTGGTGAAGTTGGATTTAAAGGATGCTTACTTCACTGTTCCAATGGAGGTGTACAGCCAGAGTTATCTTCAGTTCAGATGGAGAGGTCAGTTGTACCAATTCCTCTGTCTTCCTTTTGGCCTTTCTTCGGCACCTTGGTGCTTTACGAAGTTAATGAGGGTAGTTGTGGCCTTCTTCAAGGAGAGAGGTTTCTGTTTAATTGTTTATTTGGATGACATTCTGTTGATGTCTCAGGACGCAGAGGAGTTGAGGAGACAACTCGAGGTTGTTGTAGATACTTTGGAGGGTTTAGGTTTCTTAATAAATCAGAAGAAGTCTGTGTTTCTTCCGTCTCAGAGTTTAGATTTTCTGGGTTTTACAATAGATACAGTGAAAGAGGTTTTGAAATTGCCTTTGAAAAAGGTGAAGATGATAAGAAAAGAGGTTTTGAAAGTTCAAAAGAAAGAGAGTATTTGTTTAAGAGACTTGGCGAGGATTCTAGGTTTATTTTCTTCTTCAATTCAGGCAATTTTCCCAGGTCCTCTATTTTATCGAGCGTTGCAGAGAGTGAAAGGGAATGCTTTGAGGGCAGGTTTATGGTATGGGGACCAAATAGAATTGGATATGGAAGCGAAGGAAGAGCTGGATTGGTGGTTACACAACTTGGAGGTTTGGAATGGGAGAGCAATTTTTGGATGTCTTCCGGATGTTATTTTAGAGACGGATGCGAGCCTGTTAGGTTGGGGGGCTCGTCTGGATCAGTTGGAAACAGGAGGTGCTTGGTCAAAGGAGGAGAAAGTTCTTCATATAAATTGCTTGGAATTGACAGCGGCGTTGTATGCGCTAAAGAGTTTCAAAGGGAGATTGCAGGGACAGACAGTACTTTTGAAGATGGACAATATCTCAGCCGTAGCGTACATAAATCGTTTGGGTGGTTGCAGATCGAGGGATCTGACGATTGTGGCAAAGGAGCTGTGGATGTTTTGTCTAGAGAACAAGATCGCATTGAGAGCGGAGTATCTTCCGGGTGTAAAAAATGTGATTGCAGATTGGAATTCAAGACATGTGAGGGATTTCAGCGACTGGATGTTGGGGAAGTATTATTTCAGGAAGATTCAGATGGTTTGGGGTCCTCTGGAGGTGGATCTGTTTGCGACAAGGTTGACTCTTCAGTTGGAGAAGTATTTCAGCTGGATGCCGGATCCAGAAGCTCTGGCTATAGATGCATTTCAGCAATCATGGAGGAACATGAGGGGTTATGCGTTTCCTCCGTTTGCTATGATTCAGAGGGTACTGTTGAAGGTGAGAAGAGAAGGGTGTCAGATTGTTCTGGTCACTCCTTTCTGGATAGCTCAGGCTTGGTTTCCGGCGGTTCTGGAGTTGGCTTGCGATGTTCCTTTATTGATGAGGGCAGAAGAAGATTTGCTGGTAAACGAAATGGGAGAAGTTCATCCGTTGATTTTGAGTGGGGTGCTGGACCTTCTTGTTTGGAAAGTATCAGGGGATCCAGTTGTGTCGAGGGGCTTTCCCATGAGGCTGCGGAGTTGCTCGAAGAGTCTTGGGCCCCAGGGACTAGGAGGAGATACAGAGGAGTGTGGAGAATTTGGATGGGTTGGTGCGTGGAACGAAGTTTGGATCCCATGGAGGCTCCTGTAGTTGAGTTTGTAAATTTTTTGGTGGAGCAGTTTAATAAGGGTTTGAGTTATCGTACCGTTAATTGTTATAGGTCTGGAGTTTCTGCGGGTCATGTTTTGGTAGGAGGTAGATCTATTGGAAGTAATGTTCTGGTTTGTAGAGTTTTGAAGAGTATGAGGTTGAAAAAGACCTCCCAAGGCTCGTTATGATGTTATGTGGGATGTGAATTTGGTTCTCAAATTGTTTTGCGATTGACCTTCAAATAGATATTTGAGTAATAAGAATATTTCAATTAAGTTAGCGACTTTGTTATGTTTGATTTCTTGTAAAAGAGTTTCAGATGTGAAATGTTTAGAGGTGAGTAACAGACATTTTATTCCAGATGGTGTATTCTTTGAAATTCATATGTCGTCTTCTGTGTTTTATCCGAAGTATGAAGAGTGCAGGAAGTTGTGTGTGGTGGACTGTTTGAAAGAGTATGAGTGTAGAATGGCTGAGAACAGAAGGGATGGTGTACATCAATTGTTAATTTCTTTTGTTAAACCTTATGGAGCGGTAAGTACGGCAACAATTTCTAGATGGGTGCAATGTGTGATGAGTCAGGCCGGTGTGAATATGGAAAAATTCAAAGCTCATTCTATTAGAGGCGCAATGGCAAGTAAGGCTTGTTTTTGTGGTGGAAGTTTGGAGAATATTTTGAAAGCTGCGGATTGGTCTAATGTGGATACCTTTGCAAGGCATTATTTTAGACCGGTAGAGCATATGTCTGATGTGGTGTTAAAAGGCTTTCAACATGCATAATGGTAGCCTCCGGTCTTGTAATGAAATGACGATTCTCAGATTAACATGCATAGAGAATCAGGATTTCATTAAAGACGCGGAGGCTAACATTATCCCTCCCACCTCTCCCTTTCTTTTGGGACTGGTGTGCTTAATATTGTTATTTCTAATGTATTTTAAGATTTAAAGTGCATTATATTTGTGTTGTTTTGATTCTATTTCAGGTTAAGAGATATATTTGATTTTGTATTGGATTTTAATGTTTTGTTTATTTTCAGAATAACGTTTGTTTGGACGTTTGCTTATCGTGGATTGGGAATCCGGAAGATGAAGATGAGTTTCCGGGAAGGATTGCATTTAAAAGAGGATGAGGATTCCGTGCCGGAGGATTATATTGGTGTTTTTGTTGTTCCAGTTCTGGATTGTTGTGGATGGTGTATTCTTTAAAGGAGCTGCTCAGGAGTGGCAAATAAAAGAATAATGCATAATGTTAGCCTCCGTGTCTTTAATGAAATCCTGATTCTCTATGCATGTTAATCTGAGAATTGTCATTCTCAACGAGAAAGGGCCGAGATATCTGCGCCCACTACTCACTGCCTATAGACCTACTGGGAATTTGAGGTCGTTGGGCACTGCTAAGCTGGTTGTGCCTAAGGTTCGTAAGGTACGGTCAGGAGGTAGTTCCTTTGGTTTTCTCGTGGCTAAGGCCTGGAATGACCTAGCTATGGAACTGAGGACATGTCCATCGGAGACAATGTTTCGGAAAAAACTGAAAACCTGGCTCTCTCAATCTCCCCCTGGGGGCTGGTAGCAGGCCTTCTCGCATCTAGGGCCTATGGGACTAGGGGGGGGTTGGGCCAGTTGCCGTGGTCTGCGGTGTCCTAGCGCGGGGACACTCCGTTGGAGTAACCAGGCGCTTTACAAGCTCAATAACAATAACAGCCAATAGCAATAGGGAGGTGTGCAAGAGCCCATAGAAAAGGATACATCAGGTTGAACAGACAGCGCAAGCGCTGTCGATGCTCGACCTAAACAAGCATTACCAAATCCGAGGGCGGGTTTGACTTAATGAGCGAGCTAAGCGAGCCAACCCACCAGGCGTAAGCGGGTTCGGGGGAGGAGGTTTCATGGGAGGGGAGGTCCCCCATCCAGAGAATTTGTTTTTAAAAGGAGGAGCAAATGGCACATTTTAAGGTAATTTTCATAAAGAATTTTGTGAGAATAAAGCAAAGATTATAAAGCAAATCTGAAGGTGTAGTCTTGAAATATTTCAAAACAATCAAGAATGAAAGAATATCTCATGCTGTTTTTCACTCTCCTTGTCTGTGACTCTTTCCCATGTCCTTCCGGTTCCAAGCGCTGGCTCAGTCTTACTATTTTGGATCAACTGGACGAAATGCAAATGATCCTTGAGAAATTAAACAGTTTCCCCCTGGTTGAATGGGTGTGGTTGCTTGCACTGATAAAACGAGAACATCCTATATTGGTGGTGCAGTGTCTGAACTCCATTCCTTTTTCCGTGACAGCATCAATCACAGCGCCTAAAATGTCTCACCCAAGAAGCATATTTATTTCCTGCATGTGGAGTCCGTGGGCCATCAGTGGCATTAAAGTACCATAACTCGGCTCCAGTAGCCTGCTCAGATCAAAGGCACCTTTTAGAACTGATACTGTTCAGTCTGAAGTGTAAATAACACATCAGTTTTAATTGTTAAATTGCTAGCTACATCTATGAAGAAATAATAGAGCAACAAATTCATGTTTTCTTCCCCTAAAATCTATTTGTATCCCAAAATGTGTGAGCAGTTTTCTCCAGACTCGTCTGGTGCCCTGACTGCCTGAGCCTTGGTATTACTGTTGCCTGTAAAAACGCTACTTTCATTTCATAGCGTCATAACACGGAGATGGGTGGTCGCTATAGGCTGCGACAGAAGGCGCTGGGGCTCCGCTTCAAGTCCACGTGGACCCTCGCAAGGAGAGGAGCTTTCATGTGGTTTCTGAACCCCCCGCTTTCATACCTCATATGCCAAGAAATACACAGGATTAACTAACCCTTGCTTCAACAAGGAGAGAGAAAGCGATAACGCTCTAGTGGCTGAACTGCACACTGTGGAATCAAAAAACCTCAAATTGCGTGATCCTAGGCAGATATTTGAATCCGCTGTGCCTCATTTGTTCATTCTTTCACGAGTGAGCACCAGGAAATACTTCCGTTCAGAATGTACACTGTACAAAAAGCTCTATTGTCTTTGATTTATTGGATTATAATGTTGCTCTGAAAACAATACAAATCTAGGCCAGCTATATGTTGCCCCTGACAACTGACTTGCCTCTAGGTTCAATAATGGCATTGTCGTTAAGGGGGAGGGGGGCGTTAATGTTTCGAACTTCAAGTTTAAAAACTTCCATTTAATAAATGCCATAATGCAGTAATGCAATCTAAAGCAGTTCCCTATTATATGTAACATGGATGCCTGTTGCAAGATTTATATGTCACACTCTGATGAGCTGGCGGGTGTGCAGTGGTACTTGGCGCTGTAGCCCAGTGTGTCTGGCTGCATCTCGAGGTAGGAGCTGCCGGTCCCGGGTGTTCAGGGTCACACGTTCTGCACGGGTTGGTGCCAGGTGGGATGTTCTTACCCGCTGCAGCTCCTGTCGCCCCTCCCTCGGGTCTGCGTGCTGCTGCCACCTCCAGGTGTGAAATACGGGAACCAGCCCTTGACCCTCATAACGACGGGTGACGCCCGATTCAGTGCTGCTCTACAATACAGTGCACTGCGGACCATGTCAGCGCAGCACCGAGGCCACACAGTCACCGAAAGAGAAGTCACCTGCACTATTCTAGAATAAGCCCCATGAACTTGTACTTGACACTCAGTACTGGTGTTCAGCCTCGCGCCTTTGTGAGAAGCTGGAGCTGGCCACATGCAGATGAAGTACTTTGCCCAGGATCACACGTTTTGGTCAAGTGTGGAAATCCACGAAGAGAACTCTGGGCTTGTTGTCTGTATGTAACAAAATATATGTGAGCACCTGTATTATTTATATCAAAGGAGCACTGTAATCAATCAATCAATCTGGTTTCTTATAAGCTTGGTGCAGGGCAAATTTAAAGCGCCAGCATGCCTATACCTGCACATAGTTGAAAGTATCGCCAGAGGGGGGAAAGGGTTAATGACCTGCACATGCCGCCAAAGTAAACAGAGGCTGGGAACGGGTGGGTGCTGGTGGTGGGGGGGATCCGCAGTGCGAGGTCTCGGCGTCATCTCTCCAGTGTGAAAAACCGACAGCTGCATTTGGGCTTGGAGGGTGGGGGAGGGCTCCGAATACGAGGAGGGGGGGACAAAAAACATAAAGTGGCAGCGAGGAAAGGGAAAGTAAAGACGAGCAATATATGTCTGGAAGAGCATGTGCACTGCGCTAGCCTCGACCTAAAAAGGGGCAAGTTCGGAAGAAAATAAAGGTGCGCGGACGCTACAGTAAAAGCGTGCTGCGCTGCCAAATAAAACCAGCATTTACATTCTAGCCCCTACAGCTAGGGCGGATGGCTGCTGGGGTGAAGCAGCCAGTGGAAGGAGGCGGGACTTTGTCTGACCCGATTTCCAAGATGGAAGGAGAGGCCAGGAGGAGAGGCCATCACACACTATACAGTGTGATGGCAAACACAAACAATCTCTGAGTGAAATCGCCAGCCATGGAACTCAGCACATAAAGGAGGGGCATTTCCACAAATGCACCAATTATAAGCCAGCATTTTTAAATGCCATGCAAAACAGCCAATAGCAATCGGGAGGTGTGCAAGAGCCCATAGTAGAGGATACAACAGATCGAACAGACAGCGCAAGCGCTGTCGATGCTCGACCTAAAAACGCAAGCGCTGTCGATGCTCGACCTAAAAACCTAGTTGGGGCTCCTGAGAGTGGAAACTGAGCCTGCAGGTTAAGCACTGGGACGTGCTAACTGTAATGACTGTGCAACCAGAAAAACGAAATTCCGCCACTGGAATCAGTTGTACCAATTAAATGTAAGTGCATAGTGAACCTGTCTGCCTATCAAGGCAGCCGCTGCGTAAGATGTTTGTAATGAGGTTCACTCCCAGTGAAGACAGCACACAGGAATGAAGGTTAGTAGGTTTATTTGCCGAAGAGAAATGCAGGTCAGCATCTTCTAACAAGCCTGGGCCAAACCGTCTGTCCTGGAATCTGGAACACAGTACGTATTCCAGATTCCAGTTGAGATCAGCAGGACACCACACATCCCCCTTCGTTAACAGACCAACAAATGAGTTTGACAAAAGAATAAGGAAAAAAATAGATAAAAGAATATGTAGAAAGAAATCAGCATAACAATTTCATGAATTACATATCATTAAGAAGAAAACGCAAAGAAACATCATTTACCCAAATGATAATCTTTACACCAGACAGGACGATGACGTTGTCTTTGCACATGGTAGCTTTCTGGATCACCAGATTGTTGAGGAACTGATTTCCTCCAATTTGTTCCATTACGTGGGAGATTGGGACACAACGCAACAGTGGAATCAGCAGTCTTTTCAGTGGGCCACAACCACTGAGGAACTTTCACGACCATGGACCAACTCCAAACATTGCCATCAGAGAGTTCCACTACTTGGCAACCAACTCTGACAACTTTCAAAGGAAGAGAAAACCGGGACTCACCAGATTTCACAAATCTACCTTTCTTCACACGTACCTAATCATTTATCTTCACGGGAGAACTATATCACTAAAACAACGATCTTGATCAGACAAACACTTGTCGTTTTTTCTACACAACAAATTCCTCATCCAAGCCTGACTCATATTACACACACTCTTCCTTCCCCTCATTTTTTCAAAAGGAGATAGATCACCATTACACCTAGGAGTATTCCTGTAACTCCAAAGTATCTCTTTGATGGCTTGATTACAATTTTTTCCATTACTGATGACCAGTTGTAACCCTTCCTTGAACACCCTGATCCACCTCTCCACAATTCCATTGCTCTGGGGGTAATAAACAGATGAGCGTTTGTGAACAATGCCATGACTGTCGAGGAATTCTTTCATCTCACTGGATGTTAATTGCACCCCATTATCGGTAAGTAGGGATTCAGGAAATCCTTCTCTTTCAAACACATCATTTAAAAATTGAATCACAACTTTCGAGGTAATATGGGGAACTAATCTGATATCAGGCCACTGAGATAGCTGATCAATAAGGACTATGGCATATACAGGATTATGGCCCAAACTCATTGGACCGGCAATGTCAAGAGATACACATTCCCATACACGTGACAGTCTAGAGATGGGAAGACGTTCATAAGAAACAGTTTTTGGGGATTTATCACTAATGCAACATTCAATACAAGATCTGACCTTGCGTTCTACACACTTATCCATTGCTGGCCACCAAAATTCGCTTCTAATCCTTCTTTTCATACTGGTCATACCGGGTGCCCCTCATGCGCCATATCTAGAATGGTTTGTTGTAAACCTACGGGCACAACAAGCTGAAAACCTCTCATTAAAACATCACTTTGTAAGGATAACTCGTGGGCTACATGAAATAAAAGAAGAAGACTTTCTGAAATGTCAGCCTTCCTAGGCCATGAGGAATTGATATAACTAATGACCTCTTTAAGAACAACATCCTTGTTAGATGCCAATCTCCATTGATTCTCTTGGATACAGCCCTTGGATACCTCACATATCGAGATAACTTTCTCTAAATCCTCATCCTCTTCAACTTCATTGACGTCCACCACTGGTAGTCTTGATAAACAATCAGCGAGAACGTTCTTTACCCCAGGAATGTATTCAACTTTGAAATGGAAGTCTTGTAACTTATATTGCCATCTGGCAATCCTGGAAGTGGCTCTACCACAACCTTTGGTCGTAAATAAATCTACAAGAGGACGGTGGTCAGTCCTCACCTTGAAAACAGTGCCATAAACATACTTTCGAAAATACTCAATGCCCCACCAACATGCAAGGGTTTCCTTTTCTAGAGTGGAGTATTTGCATTCAGCACCTTTTAATGGTCTGGATGCAAAGGCAACTTTGACTAAATGACCATTTTGATTCTGCATGAGGACAGCACCTAAACCAATATTGCTGGCATCAGAGACAATAACAGAGTCATTAGCAGTGTTGAAGGTGGCTAAAGCAGGTGCAGATGAGATGCATTTCTTCAATTGTTTAAATTCAGTGGCACAATTGTCATCCCACAAAAATGACTGGTTCTTCTTCATAAGAGTTCTCATGTGTACCGTTTTGTCAGAAAACACAGGAATAAACTTAGAATAATACTCTGCAAGACCCAGAAAAGATCTAAGCTGGTCCTTATTCTGAGGTTCTGGTGCCTGTTCAATGGCTCTGACAAGATTTTGCTTGGGAGAAATACCATCCTTGTTTATGGAATGACCCAAATAATCTACCGATCTTACACCGAACTTACATTTGTTCTTTGTTAAAGTCAGACCATTGTCCTGTAATATACACAAAACCTTGTGAAGTGTATCGGTATGTTCTTGTGAATTGAATGCAAAAACTAGAATATCGTCTTGAAAGTATAATACATTTTTGATGTCCTTAAACAATTTATGCATTAGCCTTTGAAAGACAGTCGATGCAGAAATTAACCCAAAAGGCATTCTCTTGTACCTAAAAGCACCCTCAGACGTAATAAATGAGGTGAGATGTTTGCTATCCTCATGGAGAGCTATCTGGTGATAAGCGTTAGACAAATCAAGAGTCGAAAATACTGAGGCTCCTTTGAGTTTAGCAAACATCTCACCAATATTGGGCAAAGGATGCCTGTCTACCCAAACACTGTTGTTGAGATCTCTTAAGTCTACACACAATCTGACTTGGCCATTAGGTTTGTGTGCGACAACAACGGGTGACAACCACTCTGAGGATTCAATCTCCTCAATAACATCAAGATGACAGAATCTCTCTAATTCTTTCTTAACAGCCTCCCTTAAATGTAATGGGTAATTTCTAACCTTGTGAACTATGGGTACGGCATCATGTTTCAAAATAATTTTGTGGACAACATTTTTAAGAAGACTTAATTGAGAAGAGGAGAACACACTGGGAAACCGTTTTTCCCACTCGGATGCAGGATCAATCCCAACGTGAAGAATTAAATCTGAGTACCCAAGAACTTGATCAGAATGGTTGGGGTCTAGAGTGATCATAAGGTCCCTTTGCTGAGGCCAACCTAAAAGGCATGAACCCTCCTTTGCAACATAAACTTTGGAAGAAATGGACTTCCCTTTAAAACTAAGATTGGTTGTGAAAAATCCTAATACATCTATGGGTTTTCTCCCGTAACCTACCAGTTTGATGTCTGGAGGAGATAAACTTACATTAGGGAATTCTTTTAACCATTCATCCCCAATAAGAGTGTGTCTAGCGCCAGAGTCTGCCATGACTCTTACATTCTTATCACCAATCACAATTGTGCAAAAAGGAGCATCTTTCACATTACTGTTAACTTCATAAACAGCTAGAAGAAATTCCTCATCTTCGAGGTCACAGTCAACTTCTTTCACTTGCTCAGCATTTTGGTTCTTATAATCAATATTTCTATATTTGGATTTGTTTTTGTTCCTACACATTCTAGTATAATGCCCTTTTAATTGACAATATCTGCATATTTGACCAATGGCAGGACACCTTTTGTCATTGGCTAAGTGACCAGGAATGCCACATTAGAAACACACATATTCTTTTCTTTCTAGATTGGGATGAGTTTTACTCTTAAATTTGCTAGAGGTTCCCTCATCAGTATTAGACTTTTGATTAAATGAATCTCAGCAACCCTCTGTTCAGCAAGTTCCTTCAAACCAAGTTTCATACCCTCAAAGCGATGGGCTATATCAATGGCTTTGTTTAGTGTCAAATCCTCAGCAGATAATTTTTCTTGTAGTTTGACATCAGCAACTTTATGCACTAGTTGGTCACGTACCATCTGGTCATGAAACGTAGAGTAATTGCATTTGGATGCGAAGATTCTCAGATCATTGACAAAAACGTCTATAGATTCATTCACTAATTGGCCTCTGCTGAGAAATTTGTGCTGTGCAACAACCTTGTTGACTTTTTTTTACGTACAGTTTGTCTAGTTGTTTAATAGCCTCATCAAATACATCAATTTCGTCATCAGATGACGATGTGCGATTTGAAACGATAGGAGGTAAGTGACTTAAAATACGCCTGCCTTCTGCACCTAGACAATGTTTTAAGATAGCAAGTTTCCTCTTGTCCGTATAATCATCACCACCAATGGCTTCAATGTAAGCCTCTAAACCTTCTTTCCATTGTTTACACTCTAGAATGGGTTCACCAGGAGAGGATAAAAATGGAGCAGGTGCATTTAAACCCTCCATAATAAAGATGGTGAATAATGAAATGGAGAGAATGACAATTCGAAGTATTGTAACAAAAGATGTGTGAAACACCAACTTTGTTCACTAAGAAGCATGCGAATGCACGAGAAGCAGAGTTAACAAAAAGAATTGTTGTTGATAGTTCCTCCGCAGGACTGAAATATGAAAATGCAACTATGAAACAGAACGTGCCATTAATGAAAATTAATGCGTAGAAATTTCTTGACTTGTGACAATGAAGAAATTGCTGGCGTGCGTGTCGCCGAAATACAGGAATGGCATTACACTGGTTGAAAGTGATTAATAAGGCACACCAGCTATTACAGGCGTGCGTGTCGCCGAGGACAGCGATGGCAACACGCTGGTTTAAAAATGATACAGTGTATCATTGGCGTGTGTGTCGCCGAATCGCAGATGAGCAACACGCTGGTAAACAGGATTCACAGCAAGCAAAAACCAGAAGTCAGCGCTCTAGTCTTTATTGTGACGCGCGCACATGCGCGTTCAATGGAACAAAGACTTCTGAGGCATTTAGAACGTTTCTGTGACGCGCGCCAGTGATAGCGCGTTGGAGGTCTATGCGCGAGGGACAGCGCATGCAGGCATCGAGACGAACGCGAGGCAGGCTCCGTGATGAAGTTCTATGCGCGAGGGACAGCGCATGCAGGCATTGAGACAAGCGCGAGGCAGGGTCCGTGACAAAAGGTAACGCTAAACGGCAAAAACACAAATAAATAAGTTAAATCTCACCACAACCTTCTATCTGGATGAGATTTTCGGAAACGTAAATGAACACCAACAGAGTCTTGATTAGGTGGGTCCAGGAGACGCTCCGTGTCTTCTGACAATCGACGGACTCACGATCTGCTCACCGCAGGGCTCCAGGCTTGATGGATTCGTTTTCCAGTCATCGCCAGTGTAATGTAGTTCACTCCCAGTGAAGACAGCACACAGGCATGAAGGTTAGTAGGTTTATTTGCCGAAGAGAAATGCAGGTCAGCATCTTCTAACAAGCCCGGGCCAAACCGTCTGTCCTGGAATCTGGAACACAGTACGTATTCCAGATTCCAGGTGAGATCAGCACGACACCACAATGTTCTTATAGGTGGGTCACTCAATTGTGTTGCAAAACACACATCCTCTGGCTAGAGCCGAGGTGCTTTCCAAGAGCACTGAATGTTGCGGTAAAGGCCTTAAGAATTTTTGACCCGGTATTTGTAAAGTGCGAACTTGTCTCCACTAAGGGTCTGAAGGCACTGGGGGCCGTCGGGGAGATTAAGTGAGCTATTGCCCAGAGTCACATGGTGCTGGGCTGAGCAGCCCCCGGCGCCGGGGATCAAACCGTGAGCCCCGTCCTCACTGATTTTGAGTAGCATGTTTTGGGGCTGTCTTCAACATTGAACCTCATTGAATAACCACACAAGCTAGATGACATGTCACCTATGGATTGCACATGGCTTTTTGTTACACCATCCATCCTAAAAAAAAGAAAAGCCGGTATCAACATTACGCACTTGAATGGACGGCATCATTTCATATTCTTCAGCAGAATTGAATGTGCCCGGGCTGATTTGAATCACTCCCCGCAGCAGGTACATTAACCCACTGAACTATACCATGAGCTCCAAAAAGGGTGGTTGCAGGGAGAAATAAATGAAAACAAAAAATTAAAAATGAAAACTGGTTTTCTGTTGTGGTTTCATATGATGGGTGCAGCTGTAATTTTGTTCTGGTATGGGGAGGGCAATTTCGGTCTTCCTTCTTCAGCACACCGGTCTCGTGATGGTCCCTCACCTGTTGCTGGGGGCCCACAGAACCACACAAGGTAAGTATATAGGGACCCCACAGAGAGCGTGTGCATTGTGAGAACACGACCGCATGCTTCGTACAAGTCTATGTGTAAGTCGCGGTTGGAATTTGAAAGATAAGTGACCCTTCCCAGTGGACCCTGAAGAAACCCCGTGGTAGATAGTAGGTTGGAGAGACACCCGACCGGTGGATTCAATGGTACCCAAGTTACCTATCTCAGGGAAGCTGGGTATGAAGTGGCGTAGGAAACTGCCGTCGAACCCAATGGAGGACTTCAAGAAAGTGCCGCTGCTGGAAGAGGAGAAAGTGTCCGGAGGAACACAAACATGGATTCTTGAAGAGGAGTACCTGAAAGCAGAGGGGACAGAGTCTATGTCACTCGGGAGTGACCAGGAGCCCTGGAAGATGAATGTACTCCGATGTCGGGTGCTTTAGGAAAGATGATGGTGACCTTGACTCTGCAGCTGCGAGGACCATGTGAAGCTGAGGACAACCAGGACCCGGATACAAGCTGTCTCACGAAGGATGTCGAGTGCTGAAGGGTCGTGTCCAGCGGGAGCACTCTTAAGCCTTGGCAAATGCAACCTACGCAGGAAGTCAAGAAGGTGCACGGTTGGGACTAGTAAGTTCCAGGAGAGTCACCACAAGCAGGGGAGTCAGGGCAGGCCCCTAACAATCAGGGTAGCCCAAGGAAAACAAAGGTGACCCTCAAATGGACCCACAGGCCAAAGGCACAGGAGTCGCAAGAGGACCTCAAGCAGCTCACCAAAAGATGCAGGCCACGATACACACAATGCGGTGTGGCCAAAGATTGTGGTCACTGGAGGTGCTCGAGGTTGTGGCTACTTGGAGCCCGAAGATCTTCTTGCAAAGATGTCAACAAGTCTTTGCAACTGCAAAAAGGATGCGGTACCCAGGGGTTCGGTTATTGCAACCCCCAAAAGGACTGCTGGCCCCAAACTTGGTAAGGGGGTAGAGCAGGCCTCAGGAGCTGAGGAAAACCACAACCTGTGTTGCAGAGCCCACGAAGTCCAGAGGAGCTCGGGATCTGCAGACCGATCGTCTTTGTTGCGGTGCCTGTGAATGCAGGGGAGTGACTCCTTCACTCCAAGGGAGAATACTTTGGTTGTCCTTGATGCTTCACAGGCCTTGGAAGGTTCCTGTATGATGCACAGGCACAGACGATGCAGCAGACTGGTAGGGAGATGAAGTCAGGCCCAAACGAAGTCCAGCGAATTCCAGAGTGCCCAGACGGTAGAAGTGCAGTGGTTTCAGTTCTGAATCTTATCCCACGACGAATCTAGGGACCTACACCCTATCGGGGTCTAGGTCCCTAGATTAGCCCTTAAGTACCCTAAGGAATGGGTTGGGAAGATTCAGGGGACCCTCCCAGGGGAGGGTCTGGACAGGGGGGAGGTTACTCCCATGTCCTTTGTCCAGTTACGCGCCAGAGCGGGAGCCAACGGCTCCCAGGACTGGTTTGAACTGGACTATGTACAGGGACACCAAATGTGCCCCTCATGCAGACTTTCAGGTGCTGGCATGCGCACCCACCCAGCCCTAATACACTAAATCCTGTCTGTGAGGTGGTCACACCTCCCTGTGACAAGATGCCTATTGTTTTGCCTTCCCCTGCTCGAGCTTGGCTCAGCAGCAGGAGGGCAGAAATTAGCCTCTGGTCGGTAGCAACAATTTTGTGTTGTCCGGGACTGGAAGGCTGGTATTGGGAACACAGAGAGCCTAACAGGGGGCTCTTCCAGTGCTTGGAATCATACCTCCCACACCATTTATGGTGTGGGAGGTATGATTCCAACATGTTTGATACTAAACATTATAGGATTTGTTGCAGCCATTTTCGAGATGGTCATCGCGCATTACGCTGTGCCCCTGTATATAGTATATGACTGCTTCACTGACAACCCAGGAGAATGGACTCCGTAGGTTGCAGGGGTGTCCTGCTCATGCAGGGGCACCCTCTCACTTAGAACCAAGCACCCTGCCCTCAGGATTGTAAAGGCCTGCGATAGGGGTGATTTATAGGTTTTAGGTGCAGTGAGCCTTGGATATAGTAAACCTATATCTTTAGTAAGTAGTGCATGCACCAGCTTACACAGGCTGCAATGGCAGGCCTGTAGTTCCATTTTGAATAGTCTCTCATGGTTGGCATAATGCATGCTTCAGCCCATGGGAGACCTCTGGGGTACCTATACCCTGGGTACATGGGTACCATATACTAGGGACTGACAAGGGTACCCCAGTATCCAATCTGGAATGTACCTAAGTACTGAACACAACAGTTTAGGGAGAAAGCATATAGACTGGGGTCCTGATTAGCAGGATCCCAGTCACACTAGTCAAAAATAGCATCACATCAAGCAAAAAGTGGGGGTAATCATAAGAAGCAGATCTTACTTTCCTACACCTCCCTCCCAAACGTAAAGAGATGAGACTAACTTTGCCCAGTTGAGTCTTCATTTTCTAAGTGGAAATATCTGGAGAGTCCATCTGCATTGGCATGGTTACTCCCAGGTCTATGTTTCACTGTATAGTCCATCCCCTGCAAGGAAATGAACCACCTCAAAAGTTTGGGGTTTTCACCCTTCATCTGTTTTAGCCATAAGAGGGGCTTATGGTCTGTCTGAACAATGAAGTGAGTGCCAAACAACTATGACCTCAACTTCTTCAGGGCCCAGACCACAGCAAAGGCTTCCCTCTCTATAGCTGACCAACATTTCTCTCTGGGGGTCAACCTTCTGCTAATAAAAGCTACTGGTTGATACTGGCCTTCTGCATTGTGACAACACAGCCCCTACCCCCAACTCAGATGCATCTAGTTGGACAATAAATTGCTTGGAGTATCAGGACTCTGCAGAATGGGAGCAGTGCACATGGCCTGCTTGAGACCTTCTGACAGCTAACTGTCCACTGTACTTTCTTGGGCATTTTCTTGGAGGTGAGATCATTCAAGGCAGTCACTATGGACCCATATATTTTACAAATCTCCTGTAATACCCAGTCAGGCCCAAGAAAGCTCTGACCTGAGTCTGGGTAGTAGGAGCAACCCAGTCTATTATGGTCTGGATTTTGCTCTGAAGTGGTTGAACCTGGACTCAACCCACAAGGTGGCCCAGGTACACAACCTTGCTCTGCCCTATCTGGCACTTAGTAGCCCTGATAGTGAGGCCTGCTTTCTGCAGAGCCTCCAAAACATTCTTCTGGTGGACCAGGTGATCCTCCTAGGTGGAGCTAAAGACACCTATATCATCAAGATATGCTGCACTATAGGCTTCCAGACCTGTGAGAACTTTGTTCACCATCCTTTGGAATGTGGCAGGTGCATTCTTCAAACCAAAGGGCATCACAATAAATTGATAATGCCCACTAGGGGTTGAGAATGCTGTTTTGGGTTTGGCATCCTCAGCTAGTCTGATTTGCCAATAGCCAGCAGTTAGGTCAAATGTGCTCAAGAACGTGGCTGAGGCCAGAGTGTCAATAAGCTCACCCTAGGAATTGGATGAGCATCAGTCCTAGTGACTGCATTGAGTCCCCTGTAGTCAACACAAAACCTCATCTCTCTCTTACCACCCTGGGTGTGAGGTTTTGGTACCAAGACCACTGGACTAGCCCAAGGGCTATCTGAGGGCTCAAATACTCCCACCTCCAGCATCTTTTGGACCTCTGCCCTGATGCAATCTCTGACATAGTCAGGCTGCCTGTAGATTTTATTCTTGACAGGTAGACTCTCACCTGTGTCCACTTCATGGGTACACCAGGTGGTTTGACTGGGTGTCAAAGAAAACATATGCCTTTACTGATTGAGGACCTTCCTACAATCAATCTGCTGTTGATCATTGAGGCTACCTGCCAAGGCTACACCATCAACTGACCCATCATCGGGGTTTTGTGAGAGGAGATCAGGGAGAGGGTCACTCTCTTCCTCCTGTCCCTCATCAGTTTCCATGAGCAAGCCCATGTCAGCCCTGTCCACAAAAGGTGTGAGCCTGTTCACATGGAGCACCCTGTGGAGGCTCCTGGGAGTGCCAAGGTCCACCAAGAAGGTCACCTCACCTTTTTGCTCAATGATAGTGTGGGGTCCACTCCATTTATCTTGGAGAGCTGCTGGGCCCACAGGCTCCAACGACCACACCTTCTGGCCTGGCTGGTAAAGGTTTGTTCTGAATCGAGCCCGCAGGACGTTTAAGCCGAATTTTCCCACCTGGCATATTTTGACATCTGAATATCACATGTAACTTTACTCTAAGGACCGATATATCTATCCCCTTACTGGAGACGTTTTCTAGCCTCATTCCAACATAAAAGATCAACCATTGTTTGAGTTGCTGCCGACTTCTAATAATAGCTTTGTGCTGTTATCCGGATCATTGATTGACCGGCATTGAGTACCTCATTTATCAAATCACCAGTGGCAGCAGACTCGTGATATTAACAACACTTCGTGCTGTAATCCGAATCATTGATTGACCATTATTGAGTGCCTCATTTATCAAATCCCGAGCCATATAACTACAAACCCCGACCTTTATATATATGTACCACACATATAATTTCTGACCTTAATCCTTCTGGTCTCGATATGGAAATCATTGTTTCTTTCCTAATGAAGGCGATTTGCTCGCCGAAACGCGCGTAGAGATACTAAGAAGATTCTTCAATAAATCAAAAGCCACTAGATAGAATAGGTTGGGAAGATTCAGGGTACCTTCCCAGGGGAGGACCTGGACAGGGGAGATTACTCCCATGTCCTTTGTCCAGTTTCGCACCAGAGCGGGAGCCAACGTCTCCCAGGACTGGTTTGAACTGGACTATGCACAGGGACACCACATGTGCCCCTAATGCAGACTTTCAGGCGTTGGCAGTCCTAATACCCTAAATCCTGTCTGGAAGGTGGTCACACCCCCCTGTGACAGGACATGGGTACCATATACTAGGGACTGACAAGGGTACCCCAGTATCCAATCTGGGATGTACCTAAGTACTGAACACAACAGTGTAGGGAGAAAGCAGATAGACTGGGGTCCTGATTAGAAGGATCCCAGTCAGACTAGTAAAAAACAGCATCACATCAGGTAAAAAGTGGGGGTTACCATAAGAAGCAGATCCTACTTTCCTACAGATATGCCATGTATACCATTGGTTAGGTCTGGCTTGGCAGCACTGAAATGTTGACCATATGTAAGACAAATATAAAAGGAATGGGTTAAGAATTTTAAATGATCTGACAAATACAATAAGAAGGGGTTTACTATAGGGCCTCCTTTTTAGGTTGAGCCTAGAGTAGCGCGCAAGCGCTACTTCTGGCGAAGCATTATGTAGGGGGTTTTCAAAGCTGACCAGACGCTCGTGCGTCATGGCCTTTTTCGGGCGGTTACCCGCGCGGACGACATCTGTTTCCCATTATCGTGCCCAGACGCGGGCGCGATAATTGAAAACACATGCCGGGAAAAGGCCATGACGCACGAGCGTCTGGTCAGCTGAGCAGGCTGCCGCGCTCGCTCGCCCCCGCTCCTCCATTGTTGTCCTTGTTCTGGATGCATTGAGAGGACTAAAGGGCATGACCCTCTGGGTTTCTCTTTCCTTTCCTGTGCCTCGTCTATGCTTGCGTGATTTCCAAAGGCCACCCCAGCGGAGCGCCAAGTGCCTGTGAGATACCTCATAAACTGTAAAGTCATAGTTAACCCTTTCCTCCTTCGCCCGCCCTCCATCCCCCAAAGTCACGCGCTAGGGCAATTCATTCCGGCCCTATTTAGGATATTAAATATTGTGCTCGTTTCTGCAGTCGGCCGGAATGGCGTGAAATAAGACGTGCACTTTCGAAAGAGCGTCTGACAGTTTATACTTCTTTACCACTCGATAGAAGTGGTTCAAGTATTAAAACCGGGTCTCTTCCTCAAAAGCCACCGGTGACTTCCAATCAGTGCATTATTAACTGCTTTCACTTTTTGTGCTTAATGTGTAGATTGTTTTGGACCGTCAAAACCAGTGTACGTTTGGCTTCCGCTCAGAAAAGGCAAACTGAGCCTTTACAAATCTAACATGAGATTGCATTGACTCGAGTTTTTAAAAAGTCCAGCCTGCTGAACACAGAGTCGGATTTTCTGCAGAGCGCGACACATTTGTAATTTGGTTGATGCGAGTTAGTGGGTAAAGGATGTTTTTACAGAAAAATTTCACGCCGCATGGTCAGCACAGAAACAACAAACACAGCATTTTTCTTTTCTGGCCGGGGCACGTGATCAAATAGCACAGAACTGAAGCATACTGTGCACCTTAATGTGAAAACGGCACTCTTCTGCAGTTTTCGACTCAGAATGTTTCAATTTTATCAGGTGAGGCATTTTTTGGTTGTTGCTCGAACTACTCGCCCGGGGGGCTTTGAAGCGCTTCATAAGTAGGTGCTAGATTGCAGTGAATTGCCTCAAAAATAAGTGCATTGCTGTGGGAAAGGGAGCACCCGAATTGCACAGTATCATTTTGCCGAGGGCTTTCAAAATTCTTGCACTGCCCTATCTAAATCAGTCCAAAGGGAAACTCCCCACCCCTGCCACCATGTAATCTCTGCAGCAGCATGGGGTGGTCCACGTCTCACTTATCCAGCAAAACCAGTACAGTTAGACGACCTGAATTTAACATGTGCGGATAACATTGAACACATGTTAAATTCAGGTCGTCTAACTGTGGTTTTGGTACTCTGATCTGGTTGTAACCCCAATAGTCTGGGTGATCAGTGGGGCGTAACCATCTAAAGTCTTGAATGCGAGTCATCCAGAGTAGTGTGTTGTTTTTATCCCACGTAGTGAATACTGATACCGTATAGTGAGGTGATGTATTTATTGAGTAAGGCAAATACCGTCTATTTGAGTTTTGAGGCACAAGTGGGGAGCTCCCCATGGAATTGATATTTATTGCACATAATTTGATATGTATTTGAGTCTTCACACACTTCTTCCGCTGTTAAATTTCGACAGGTTTTGACCTTCTCCATTCAACAGGTGTAAATTGCACAGGGTTCGGTGTTAACCACAAAACTTGTAATTCCGATTGCTGCACAAATTCGTTTTTGTACTGGGGGTCGTCATTTTTCATCCTCACACATTATTTTGTCTTCCAGGACAGCTGTACCATGCTGTTCTAAAGAAATAAATGGCTGCCTTCATGGTTTAGCCTCCTGAGGACGCTGTCTGCATATTACGTGCTTTGGAAGCACCAATTGGAAAATAAACAAGCATTGGCATAGCCATAGGTCTGCCTTTGGGACCTTATAAGTGTTTAGTTATCCAGCACAATATTCTTGGTGCAACAACATCAAGTGGTGCATGGCTAAACATTTATAAGGTCCCAAAGGCGAGACCTATTGGCTATGCCAATGCTTGTTAGGTCTAGCCATAGTAAATGCTTGTTGTTTTAAATGTATAAATATATATATAGATATTTTAACTTAATACAGAACAGTGCACGTTGGTAATATGGTACATTGGAGTACATGCAGATGGCAAGATATCAGAGAATCACATTAGTATAACCACAATATGTCCCTTATTGCAAACCACACTTCCACAGAATAAGGCAGAATCTCCAGTACTCCTTTGCAGCAGTTGCATTTTAAATGGATATATAATATTCATGTCAATGTGTACTTTGGGACTGCCTAAAATGTTTTAAGGGTCTCTCTAGGCATGACCACATGGTCATGTTTATGTTCATGTTAAATTCAATAGGCTTAATTTTTTGATTTTCAAATATGGTGACAAAGGAAGTAGGCCTCTAATTTCACATGGTGAATGAATTGAAGTATAAATCACTAGTTTTTAGGGCCAGGGTCCGTTGGTGTGCACATTATCACCTAGTACCACGCAGATAATGGGAACAGGCAAGATTCACCTGGTTAGATGCCGTTTCTGATAGGGTGCATGATTTACACCCTATTGTTCTGTGAGGTCCCTTTTGGAAGGGTTTCGATTTGCAATTCCACTTGAAGACTTGTAAATATTTCTAATCATGTGTATAGTATTTAGTTAGTGGTCATGACATAGTTTTCCTTTTGAAGAAGCACTTGCGGGACATCGATTTTTTTAAATTTTTGTGCATTGCTGAGTTTTGATTTTCTACCCGACATCAACTCACTGAGTCAGCCTCGGACTGCTTTCCTCCATTACTCTGAGATTCAAGTGCTAAACGGGGTGCTTGATCTCCAGTTTGAGAGAAATAGGTATGAAGGCTTGAGGGCACCGAATGAGAAAGACTCTCAATTACACATCTCGGGCCCAGTAACTACCAACTGCCTGGGTTGTCCCGAAAAGAGTTGAAAGGGGTTTTGTATTTGCGAACAGTAGCCTAGCCAGTGTGTCACGGGCTCTAGTGCAAGGAAGGAAATTATCATCCTTCCATGGGCCCCTCTGTGCCCCTGTGCACTGCACCTGCTGCACCAATGGAACCACACCCCTGATTGTGACCTCCTTGCCAAACACCATATTTTGAACTCTGACAAATATGATAGGGAGTGGTTTCGCAATATGAACTCTCTGACAATTTCAATATGAAGGGAATTTACATTGCAAACTCTCTGGCAGGTGCAATATGAAAGAGCATTGCATTGTGAACTATGACTAATGAAACCAAAAGTGGTTTTAGATGGTGAACTCTCTGGCAAATATGGGTTTTATTTTGTAAACTCCGGGACAAACCAAGAGGATCCAGAGGCTTTACTTTTTTAACTATCTGACAAATACAATAGGAGGGGGCTACACATTGTAAACACTCTCACACAAATGCAATACGAAAGGATTGAAATACAGTGGTATGACACAAGAAAAAGTTTGATATCTCCAAATGGAGATTTGAGGTTTATGGCAATGCATACTTTGAGTTTTATGAAAATGGTCGATTGGTCCCGTTGGCGAAGACAATATGGTCATGTTTATTTATTTTCATGTTAAAGTTGACAGACGTATCTCATTGTTTTTTAAATGTCATGTCAAAGGCAGTATGACTCTTATTTTACATTGTGAATCTCTTGACAAAGCCTGTAGGTTTAACTTTTATCATTGTGATAAGCTTTATGATTTCCATTAGGCCAATATAGGAACATTGCTGATTTTTAAGATTAAACCCTGATTGATTTTTAAAAAAAAATCTGTTTTATTGAGTTTTTTATTTGCATGTTAACAAACATTTTCAAGACATACCTCATAGTAATCAGTCTGTTACATTGTGTTGACGCATGGTCAGCACTACAATTTCACATCAGGTTAAGCAAGTCTTACACAGTGATGGTTACATGTTCTGCACTTGTGCACATATGAACTGGTACTGCATATTTCTAAACCGTGGAGGCGGATTATAACGAAACTGGGAGAAATTAATATTTAATAGGTGTGAAACTTGGGACCCTACCTCTACATTGTCAGTGGGTATAATCCTGTTCTAATGGTGAATGTAAGTGCGTCACGGGGTGAGCACATGGGTGTATTCTAACCTGGGTGTTTTCTGTGGGGGACTATGTGGTCCAGGGCTCAGCCTTCCCTGGAGTCTGAGGTGCAGTGTCAGCGTCCTGCGGGGAGGTCAAAGCTGCCAGAATTGTATCCCAGTGTGTGGCCAATGGTACCTTACGTAAGCCTAACGTATTTTCGAGGCGTAATGCTACGCCTTCCGCTTTAGCCCAAGTGTGCATCGAGTATCTCCACATTTCTATGTTTGGAGGGTCAGGGTGTTTCCAGCGCTTAGTGATCAAGCGTTTCGCCACTACTATTCCCTGGTCGAAAAACCTGGAGGTGGCCCTATTATTGCGGTTCCTGCGGTTTAGGTGTAGCAGGTAGACATGCCATTCATAAGGAACAGTACGGCTAGTGCACTGCGCCAGAGCGTCTGCTACCTCCGACCAATATCTCGCCAATCGTGGGCATCCGCACAACATATGGAGTATGTCCGCGTCTTCGTGCGCACATCTGGGGCATGCCGAGTCGCTTCGCCTAAAGTATTGGTTAATTTTCGAAGGTGTGAGATACGCCCTGTGCAGTATGTAAAATTGGATTTGGCGTAGGCGCGCGTTCCGAGGGATCCTTGTCGGGCCCTCTAGTACCGTAGTCCATTCCTGCTCTGTGAGTGGACGACCCATATCTGTTTCCTAGTATTGGCGGAGGGGTGTTAGATTGGCAGCGGTGTGGTGTCGAAGTGATGCAGCAAACCATTTAGTGAGATTCCCTCCTGGCCCATGACGTGCAAATATTGTATTGTGAGATGCATGGTGGGCTCGGTTGCTAAGTCACCCCATTTTGCTGCGAGTGCTGTTGTTAGGGAGCGGTGAAGCAGGAACTGACCGGGGGCAGATTTGCCTCTGCCACCAGAGTTGTATACTGGGTCAATATGCCGGCTTCATGCCAGTCATGTAGTTCCGCTGCCGTGGTGATTACTGTGCCTCTGGGTTTGCCTTCCAGAGGTAGTGCAGGCGCGTATGGGACAGTTTTGAGGGTAATATAGAGCGCTCTGCGGTAGCTCCTGGGTGCTACCATCGTTGGTAGCGAGTTCGGCGGCTTTATTTTAGAGCAGGGATGAAATAGCGCCGTTAGCTCTGCGGCGGACAGCGTTGGTTGTGTTGTCGCTGTGTCACCGGTGTGGCGTCCTGCCAGCCACCTGGATATCCATTGAAGCTGGGCCACCAAATACTATTGTTCTAATTGTGGGACTGCCAGGCCTCCCTGGTCAGTAGGCAAATAAAGCTTGTGAATAGCTACCCGGTGCCTGGAATTACCCCATATGAAGTCCCTGATTAGTTTTTCCAGGTGGCGAAAGAATGTTGGTGTAATGTAATGTGGGAGATTTGTAAAATAATATAATAACCGGGGCAATGTCACCATCTTGATTAAAGCTACTCTCCCCGTTGCTGATAATGGGAGTGTGTTCCGGAATGCCGATTGTGTTTTGATTGCAGTCAGGGCCCTGCCTAGATTCCCATCCTGTAGGTCTACCGGGTTTCGGTAAATCCGGAGTCCCAGATAACGAATGTATCTGGGCACCAACGGACCTCCGATCCATTGAGTACATATCCGTTGTTTTCACACTGCTCACTGAAGGAGTAGAGGCTAGACTTGGTGGCATTGACGCGCAGCACTGATATGGCCGCAAAATTATCTAAGATCGTTGCTAGGTGCTGCGGGATGTGCCGGATATCTCTTATATGCACTAAGAGGTCATCGGCGTACAGCGAGACTGTATGTAAGCTGTCTCCCAGAAAGATGCCATCTTGTACCCCAGAGCGAATTGCCTCCGCCAGTGGCTCAATCGATAACGAGAAGAGCAGCGGTTATAGGGGACATCCTTGCCTCGTCCCTCTCCTGACATTTATTGGTTCCAATATGTAGGGGCCCATTTTGACTCTCACTGTGGGGACGCTATATAGCAGCAGGACCATTCCCAGGAAGGACTCTCCCAATTTATACTTTTCCAACGCGGCAAAGAGGAACTCCCATTCCAAGGAGTTGAATGCTTTTTCTAAGTCTAGCACTAGACAGCCCGCTCTTGGCCATTGAGTGGTCGAGTAGGTGGCAATCCTAAAAAATCTTCTAATGTTTAGAGATGTGCTTCTCAAGGGTACAAACCCATTCTGGTCTGAGTGCACCAGATTGGGGACCACCTGTGCCAAGCGGTCCGCTGGCAGTTTCGCTAGTACTTTATAGTTGACATTGAGGAGTGCCAGTGGCCTGTATGATCCCAGGTCTTCAGGGTCCCTATCAGGTTTGGGCAGTGACACCAGATTGGCCTCATTCATTGAAGGGGGAAGACAGCGTTCCTCAATGGCTGACCTGTATAGTTCGTGCAGGAGGGGAGCAAGTGTAGTCCCGTAGGCTTTATAAAATTCCGTCCGGCCCAGGGGTTTTGCCACTCCCCAGCGCCATTATAGCACATTCAGCTGTGATCAGTTCGTTCAGTTGGGCCCTTTGCTCTGCCGTGGTTTCTGGTAAGCGTATCGGTGCCAAGAACAAGGCAAGTCGGTGAGCCACCTGAAGCCACTTAGACTGATACAGTGCGCCGTAGTGTTTCGTCATTGACTCGTGTATCTCGTGCTGCGTCTGTATGGTCAGTCCTGTGTCAGTTCTCAGGGCAACTATAGGTTGGGGTGCCTGCTCCTGGCGTATAAGCCATGCTAACATTTTACCCGCACGGTCTGCCGTGGCGTGTGTGGGTGCTGAATGTGCTGCATACTTGTGGCAACGGAGTTGCTCCATTAAGTCAGCCTGTTCCGCCCCGGTGTCCTCTAGTCCCCTGTCACTGCCATTTCCTTCCACATGTTTAGTTTCCAGATCCTGCAGCTTCTTTTCTATGTTACGTAGTGACGCAGTTAACTGTTTACGGATGTTCCAGGTAGCCCCTAAACAGTATCCTCTCAGGGTGACGTTGAAAGCGTCCCATTCAAGGAGATGATTATCCTGGTGTGGTCATTAATTTCAAAATGTTCTAATTTTTTGTTCCTAGCGAAGCACGGAATGCCGGGTCTTCTAGGGCTGCTGGCTGTAAGCGCCATGTAGGAATCGGGGGCCATCCCGCGTCCCACCTAAGCTGTAGTGTTAGAGGATTGTGGTCTGAGTGTGTGCGACCTAGGTACTCGGTTTGCTTGATAAGCGGGAGGAGGGCAGGCGACCCCACAAAGCGATCCAGTCTAACGTACAAGTCATGTACTATGGAGTGGAAGGAGTAAGCGCGCAGTGTAGGGTTGAGGGCACGCCAAATGTCTATCAGTGCCCAGTTCGCTCGCCAGTCTGTCAGTGCTTGTGCATTGGAGGTGGCTGCTGTGCGCGTGAGGGGCGGGTATGACCTGTCCAAGTCCGTGCTTAGGACAGCATTAAAGTCCCCTCCCAGTAACCACGGAAGCCTGTTCCATTTAGCGAGCATCCCTGTGAGTTTTGTGAGGAACGCAGTTTGGCCGGTGTTTGGCGTATATATGGCACCCATTAGCATTTCCTGTCCATTTAGCTTCCCTTTCACAAAAATGTATCTCCCTTCTGGGTCTGTGACCACTTCTTCTTTGATGTGCGGTACTCCTGCTTTTATCCATATCAGCACCCCTCGTGCCAAGATTAAACCCTGATGAGGCGCAAATTGCCACATGCTACCCCACAGATAACAGAAACAGATTGCATTTACACTGTTAGTTGTCCTTGTGATAGCTCTTTAGGGAATGTGATTTGAATTCTGGTAACTTTGTGAGGTTCAAAACGGATGGAGTTGCAATTTGTAAATCCATCTGAAATCCTGAGACCTGGACTTCTGTTTGACAGCCCCTGGCTCTTAGCCCACCCTAGCCCTTGTTACTATCACCAAAAAATGTTGGTGTTTCTGTCAATGCTACCTTGCCTTCTGCCTGCATGTCAACATGATTGCTGGTATATGGTACTCCCTTTCAAAGTGTATAAGGAAAATTCTTCCTTGTCTTTGAGTTGAAGGGAGAATGTTGGTGATCGTGGTATCTATCTCATCCTGTTTGGATTACAGTAATGCAGTAATGTAATCTTGCTTGGCCTTTCAAAAAATGCTATTTGTCGACTTCAAAATGAATTTACCACATCTGTTACTTAATTAACATCAGTATGCTGCTGTTAAATTCTTGTTAAACTCCCCCCACAGGCAAATCTTGTTTATGACACTTTGCATGGTGCATGAGCCACTTTCTGGCACTTTTTCTGAGCATCATCGGCTTCAGCCGTACTTGCCCTCATTTGTCTTCTCATGCACTCTTGGGTGAGTCCATGTTTCATTGCACCAGAGCAGGCATTAAATCTTTCATAGTTCTCATTTCTATCCCCAGTACACTAGAGGTAAATGACTCTGCCCATGTGAATAAAGTGTAAGCTGCTTGCTTGAGGGGCTGCAGCACATTAAAGCCAGACCTACTGGACTGCCCAATGCTTGTCTGTTATAAAGTGATTATTATTGGTGGCTAACCTGTTTTAGTCACGCCTGATATTAGAAGATAACTGAAATGAGACAAGGGGAAGTCTCCGGCTTGAGTTGCAAAAGACATTTCCCGACTTGTCCTACAAAGATTGATAAAAAAAGGTGATTTTGCTCATGTACAATTTACAGAAAGAATATATGCATTTGAAAAACTGAGCAGCTGGTGTGTACATCAGAATGCATGTCATCTATGGCATAATTGAGTATCTCTTAAGCACAGAAGGATGTACAGCAATCTGTTCCTACTGCACTACCCTTTTCCTATTGACAGTCTTAACCTAGGGGAGGGCTGGACCAGGGGACGGCAGTGTGCAGACAGGCAATAGTAATATAGACCCGACTGCTCATTGAATGCCTCCTGGCTCACCCACACAGTGGCTCTTGCTTCCATGGGTGGCCAGTCCTGCCTCACTGCAGCTCTTGAAGATCATCTGCTGCTCGACTCCAGATTTATCTGCCCTTTCATCAAGTACCCAAAAGATTACTACAGTGTCTTTCTCGCTGCTGTTAGTCTACACACCCTATTCTCTCCAGAGCTTGAAAACTGCGGGCAGTCATCCTTGTTCTGCCACCCTTCATCTGGGGTCTAGCTATTCTTGCCGCCCAGACACCTTCCCCACCATCATAGGAACCTTTTAAGTCCTCTTTTCAAGCATCATGCCATTCACGGACACCAAGACGGAGAGGAGTGAGAAGGAAAGCAGTGGAACAGCTACACTTTCAGAGCCTGAGGGTTATGGGAATCCAAGAACATAAGGTTGGCCCTCCATGTTGGGTTACCTTACCTCGCGATATAGTTAGTACTATTCATATTCAGAGCACAGTTTTTATATATCTATTTATGTAGCCAGCCATCTGGAATAACATTTGTGAATTTGTTTTTATATCTGCTTGAAGCACTATTAAAGCTTAGCACTATTGCTCATTTACACACTTTTCCAATACACTGCCATCTTGTTAGCCCATGTACACTCCATCTTTAGCTTGGCTCTTCAAATAAGTGCAGCCTCATTCTGAAATTGGCATAATCAAGCAAGAAAATGTAGATTCAGTGAAGTAAGCTTTTTGCTGTAGCTTGTTCCATCATTGTTCAAGGTCTTTGAATATTCTTCAGATGATAAGAGCCTAGCACCTGCTCGTTAGTTCAAAAAAGGGGGGGGCCGAGTGCACACCGATTTCTTCCACTTATTTCGTTCTGCAAAGTTTGTTGAACAAACTTTGCAGAACAAAGTAAGTGGAAGTAATCGGTGTGCACTCGGCCCCCCCCTTTTTTGAATTCATTGTATGACTGCCCTTCAGCCAAGTTGCACCCATGGAGTACTATAAAACGAGTCAAATGGAGACAGTCACATGTGTAATGGCAGAAACATTCATCCATCCCAGGAACGGAGGCTTGAGTTCCAAGTTTAAAACTAAGACGGACTGTTTTAGGGACGGACTATGTATGCACATTTAAGAGTGAAAATAAGTTCATTATTAATATGCAAGCTCATGCTTTCTAATTGTATGTTTTGAAAGTTAGAACGAAAAAATCTTTCTTAATTGACGTATGGATAACATCTAAGGGTGGGCGGGGTATTCAAGAGTGTGGCCTGGGGAGGTTCCGATAATAGGGAGTGTTGGTAACTAGGTGTTTGTAGCAGTGCCTTATGGGATTTAGAGTCATAAAGTGAGCCAAAGTGAATGGTCTGTTTCACGGGATTGGTTGACGTGGAGGGGTGGAGTTATCTGCTCGTATTTGAACAGGGAAACAGCAGCACTGAGTAACACACTGGTTGATGCAAAGAGGAAATATGCTGGGAAGGTGATTACGCTGTTATATGATGAAGGTACGGGCGAATGTTTACGGAGTTTGGTTCACGGTTACAGGTCAATTCAATAGTAAGGTGTAACATCAGGCGCTGGGGAACACTTAGTGGAGGTTCTATAAGCTAAGGGAGGTTACATCCGGGCGGGTAATGTAGGTTGGGAGAGGCTTCCCTGGGTACATTTTGGTCGCGTATAGTGGCGCGTTTAGAGGGAAAACGTCAGTTAATAGCAAAACATGGTTTGTTTATTGTAACTTCTAATTGGTGTACATAGATCTGAAAACGCAAACTAATGTAATTGTTTTAATACTTGCAGTGAACCCCTGAAGAAGGGCTATTGAAAGCCCGAAATGCATTGGGTAAAAGAGATCCACTATCGAGGATGTTTTATGTATGTGTCATGCTCCAGAGAAAGGCCTGGATTGGCATATCTGTTGCAGTAGAAACTTTCGAATACATAAAGTGCCTCACATGTGACAGGACAAACATTTTGAAGAAGATATGTTGGAGGATATGGAATAAAAAAATTTGATTAAACGCGGATAAATTGTAGAGTAATTTTGGTACTAAAAACGGAGTGCTGTGCATTCGGTTGGAGTGCTACCTCGCTCAAGTTTCTGAAGTGTTTACCTGCTCATTAGTGCCTAACTAGAGTTTCTGTTTAACAATATGTGGAGATGCAGGGGCTCTAAGAAGGGGTGAAAAAACAACAAAGCCTCGTTAACAAGTAAATGGTCTTTTAAAGACCTGTGAAGTACTCGGGTGCGGCTGCAGTAAGACGGATGCCAGACCACAACAGCTGAAAAACTGTCTGTGTGTGTGCCCGGGAAGCTGTCTCAGGCCGTGGTGACACACACGACAGGGGGGCAGGGGGGCTGAAGCCCTTTGAGCCCTATGGGCTTTGCGCGTCTGTGTTCAGTACTACGCTTATTGCATTGGGAAAAAGTGTATAAATGTAGCACTGAGATATATAGAATTTACAATTACATGCTCTAACTGATCAGACGGTAGAGCTGTGGTCTGTTGAAATGGCAAGTTGCACTTCGAATATTTTTGATGCTTGTGGGCTATTTTTGCATTAAATATGTATTATGTATGAGCTTTCTCTAGTGTCTGTCTTCTTTCACAGTACCTGGTGCACTGTGTGCCACGAAAGGTCTTCACTTGCAGAAAGGGGACAAGCATTTGCTGGATGTTTTCCCCATGCTGGCAGAAGATTGTGTGTCAGTTGATTCAGTGGTGTAGCTAGACCTACTGCCACCCAGGGCAGACCCAAGTTTGCCCCCTGGTGGAGGTAAGAGCGGGGGGGGGAGTGGCGGCCGACGGATGACTTGTTCCTGGGGGGGCGGATATAGCGGCCGACGGACGACTTGTTCTTGGGGGGATGGTGGTAGTAGACAGACACGACTTGCTCACCTCCGCAGCCCTCAAAAATAGTGCGGCCCGGGTCAGACTGTCCCCCCCCCGCACTCCACCAGCTACGCCACTCTGTGGATGCACATAGAAAGGAGGCAGCATCAGCAAGCCTGCTGGCGAATGGAGCACAAGAAGGTAACACACAAGCGAGTACTGCGATATGAGTAACTGAGTAGCAGAGTGCTTGAAAGGGGTACAGGAGTAGCTAGATGGGATGTAGGTTCCAGCATTGTGGAGTGGTCTAGACCAAGAGTGTGTTCAGTCCAAACTGGGTGTAAGGATCCCAGTGAACACAGTCCCAGTATTACCAGAGACAGCTTAAGACGAACTGCAGATCGAATGGCAAGGAGTTAGATCCAAAGAGAGAAGTGAGAGGGCTCCCCTCATCTTGGCAACACAGACAACACAGATCCCATTTTACCAGTCCCGACATGCTCCCTATATTGAGAAATTACCACGCCCTCGGGGGTAGAAGTGCTGTTGATGCCTCCTAGACCCCTTCTGAGTTAATTAGCATTAGAACATTGGAATGTGGAGCACTCCATTGAATACAATGGAGTGCTCCGAGCTTCTACGGGCCGGTAAAGGCCCACAGAGCAACATTCCAATGTTGCTTTTGTTCACAGCTATTGCTGTGAACAAAGGCCTCTCGGAGCTTGAGGGGATTTAAACCCCCTCAGGCTCCGAGAGGCCTTTGTTTTATTTGTTAGAACATTCTGCCCTCTAGTGGCAGAATGTTCTAATAGCCTTATAGCCCTTCCTAGCTGGGCTATACTGGCTATTAAAGTCCCACTCCCTTGTTAAAGGCCCTCGCCTTCGGATCGGGCCTTTAACGCTGGAGCGGGCCTTTAATAGCCGGTATAGCCCGCTACGGCGGGCTATAAGGCTATATTATGAGACAGTTCCCCAGTATTAGAGAAAACCCTTCCCAGTTCTGAGAAGAACTGAAAAGTCTGTTTGAGGTGTAAAGACCATACTGGGCACATGTGAATCAATTATTGCGGTGCCCAGTGAAGTGAGAGATCGATTGGTTGATCAGTCTGATTGGCTGAGACAGGATCCTGGATTTGATGTTGCTCTGAATGCAGTGAATGATGCCTTATTGAATGCAATTGTGAATGTGTGTCCTGTTGAAACAGATTGGACTAAAATTTCGAATTGTAGGCAGAATTAAGGAGAATCACCAGATGATTATCTAGACATGCTCATTGGTGTGTTTGAAAAGTATTCGGACATTGTCCGTCGACACAGATGACTCAGGAAACTCTAGGTGCTGCCTTTCAACAGGTATGTTCCAGAATGTGCAAAATCAATTCATGGCTATTTGTATTCAGAGGCAAACAAAAAATCTGGCTGAATTAGTGATGGTATCACAAGAACGAAAGGAAGAATCTGCTGAATCTAAACTGATGTCTTGGAAATTACAGACTATGCAACAGAATGTGAAGGGAAGGTGACGAGGAACTCAAGCAAGGTGGAGCGAGAGGGGAAACGGGAGGAGCAGGGGAGAAACCTTATTTGCTGGAGGGCTACATTTTACCTGCGGGCAGTTGGTGCATTGGAAAATAGATCGTCCTAATGGTGTTTGAAATGATGCGCCCCATCTTTCCGACCCAATTAAATTTAATCAATTTAAACAGAATGCATATCCTAAATACTAGGACAGCCCATGAGACGCCGATGTACCATAAATGTCATGATTTCCATAGATCAGAAAGGTCTCTATATTGATTGTATGATAAATGGAAATACACTACTTGCCTTTCTGACACTAATGCAAGCTGCTCTGCCTTCGGAAAACTGTGAATTCCCTTCATTACCCCTCCAGGTTCTCCATAGACACAGTGGAAATTTCGAATGTGTTCCACACCACATTTCTAATTCTGTTTCTCTAACTCTTGATCCTGTCGCATAAAAGCATGGTTTTCTTATAGGCTGTACCTCACTGGCTAATCTTTTGGGTAGTGATATAAGCCTGAACTGTATTGTTTTCTACATTAATGTGCCACAGAGCAGAGAAAACGAGCACCTTGTCCTTTTGTGTGAAACAGATTGTCAGGTTTTTACCAATAGTTTTGAAATTTCTGAGTTACTTGCACAAGCACCCTTCACAATATGGTCTACAGGGGCCAATGGCATCGGGATTATGATCTCTACTGACTCAGTCAAAGTGAAGATAAATCCTATGAAACGACTTCAGTGTATTTCACAATGTATGTAGGGAATTTATAGAGTGCAGGAATCACCCCCGAAGGGGTATCTCCGCGCTAACATAGAAAACAAGTCAGACAGGCACGGACTCCCATAACTCAAACCTTGAATAATTCCATCTTCAGGAGTTTCCTGAAGCGAGCAAGACTAGGACATTTACGTAAATCCTCTGGCAAAGAATTCCAGTATTTTGGAGCCAAATAGGCAACAGTTTTGCCTCCAGATCGTATTTTCTTAAAACGAGGGACCACCAGCAACCCTTTGCCTTCCGACCTGAGACACCGGTTCGGGCAGTACACTTTGAACTTATCTGCCATATAGCTCGGGCTTGTACCATAAAGAGCTCTATGGGCGAAACAGCAGAGCTTAAACTTAATTCTCTGGCTGATTGGAAGCCAATGGAGAAATTTCAGTAATGGCCCAGGGGAGGTTTATTAAGAGCAAGCGTGCGGCCACATTCTGGACGATCTGCAATCTGCTAAGAAGAGACTCGTTCGTGGATGCCAATAAAGCATTACAATAGTCCAGGCGACCAATGATCAAAGCCTGAATTAAGGTTCTACGTACAGTGAGGGGCAACCACATGAACACTCTGCGCAAAAGGCTCAAGGTATGATAGCAGGTCCCTGCAGTGGTCATGATTTGATCCTTCATGGATAACCGTACATCCAGCCGGACCCCTAGATTTTTAGCCACAGAGGTTGGAGAGGGGGCAGGGCCTAACGCTGTCGGCCACCACTCAGGGGACCAGGAAGTTATTGCAGCACCAAACAGCAAGATTTCTGTTTTAGCCGCATTTAACTGCAAAAAGTGTTCCGTCATCCATTCTGCTATGGCTGACATGCCCTTAGCAAAACGCTGATCGACTAACTCCGTGTCCTTATCAAAGGACAGGAGTAATTGTGTATCGTCAGCATAGGAGAACGGCGTAAAGCCGTACTCTCGGATGACTTTAGCAAGGGGGGCCACATAGATGTTAAACAAGGTAGGGCTCAGACAAGAGCCCTGGGGCACCCCCTTACTAAGCTTCACAGTTTGAGATCGAAAAGGGCCCAGATTGATGGTTTGCGTGCGCTGATCTAAAAAGCTGACAAGCCAATCGAGAGCCAGCCCCTGCAGACCGGCCTCTCTCAGTCGAAATATCAGTTTCTGATGAGAGACCGTGTCGAAGGCTGCTGTTAGATCCAACAAGACCAACATCACTCCTTTGTTATCATCCAAGGCCATTTTAATATAATCAGTGACCCCGATGAGAGTTGTCTCAGTGGAGTAGTTGGATCTAAAACCAGACTGTGAAGGATCAAGGATGCCGTTGGCCTCAAGATAGTCCATTAATTGAGTATTAACATAGCTCTCCGCCATTTTGCTCATAAGCGGAAGGAGCGAAATGGGACAGTAATTGGAGAGCACTTCGGCGGGGACCTGATCTTTCTGAACATTTTAGGAATCCTAACTTCGCTACTCCTAAATGCCTTTTGTGCATACCGAAAGTTGCAAAGTTAGGATTGTTCTCAGTTTAGGAGTAGTAAAGTTAGGAATCCTAACTTCGCTACTCCTAAATGCCTTTTGTGAATACCGAAAGTCGTAAAGTTAGGATTTTTCTCAGTTTAGGAGTAGTAAAGTTAGGAATCCTAACTTTGCTTTTCCTAAATGTCTTTTGTGAATACCGAAAGTCGTAAAGTTAGGATTTTTCTCAGTTTAGGAGTAGTAAAGTTAGGAATCCTAACTTTACTACTCCTAAATGCCTTTTGTGAATACCGAAAGTCGTAAAGTTAGGATTTTGTCTCAGATTACTTTTGTGAATCGGGCCCATTGTATTCAACTTTGATTGTTGCTGTACTTCACTTGTTGACCCAGCACATCTCACTACCGAATTGCCCTGATCCGAGATTCTGTTGTTGGCTGCTTCCCATATCACCCTAATCCATTGTCCCACTCTGAACCCAACACATTTAACGCCTACCTGTGAGAAGGAGAAACCCCATGACTGTCTTGTCATAACTGAACATGTAACAGAGTCCGGCTTTGGCCTTACTGATGCACCAATACCAAACTGGGAGTTAGTCTATTTTGTGGATAGACCATGTCTTAGAAATGAAGAAGGTGAGCTGGATTCAAATACACTGTGTGCACTGTATATCAATTTCTCGAAAGCTGCCACCTGTCCAATAAGAGATCTGCCATGGTTGCTGAACTTGTTGCTCTGAACGGAGCTTATATCCTCACTGAGAAAAATATTGTAACTGTTTTCACAGTATCAAAGTACCCGTTTGGACTCATGAATGACTTTGGGGTTCTCTGGATGCAAAAAGATTTTCTAACTTCTGCCGGTACCCTGATTAATAACAACTTTTATTTGCACCTCTCCTTTAAGGCCGTACCTTTAGCCCAGTGAATCACTGTTGCCAAATGTTCTGCCCACCAAAGTTCTCATGATGAAGTTTCCAGAGGGAATGCACTGCTGATTCTGTTGCTAAAAAGGCTTCTCTGTATCGAGCCAGTGACGCTTTTATGCAGGACTCCATATAGTATTGTGGGTGGTGTTTTTACTTCTTCTCAGGACAACCCAAAACAATCACTATAGATGTTACAATGATGTTGTTTCGTAGATGACTCAGCCGACATGTGTTTCATCCCAACTTAAGACTTTTTCAAGGCTATATCTGGATATCTCAAAGGTAGATTGGTGAAGGGTAGGAAATGGTTTTCCTTCTTAATAAGACGATTTATCAATCACAAATTAAAGGTAACTGGACCAAACAGAATTAGACAAGGGACCTGGAAGGAGTTTGGAGAGACAGTTCAGGGTGTGTAGTCACACTAACATTTCTGCTTCCCAGTCTTACACAGTTATCATGAAGCTGCCTATTTCAGTAGTGATGGAATGGCTCACACCACAGCAACACACTAGTATGCACCCTTCTTTCCCTTTGTTGCCCAGAACTATTACCACACCATCCTGTGTCATCTGTCAATTGCATAATATTGATAAGGGATCAAGACCACTCATGCTGCCCATCCACCTCCTTGGGTCAAATTTTATTCTGATGCCCAATTGTGCCTCCTATTCTTAAGTACTTGTGATTGCGGATATGGTCTCAGTCTGGGTGGAAGCGTATCCATGTGCAAGAGCAGAAGCCATAACTGTAGCTAAGTACTCACTTAGGGACCTCATTCCACATTTCAGAATCCTGAGTCGCCTCTTGAGCAACCGAGGAACACACTTAATTTCAGCAGTAGTACAGGCGATTTGCAAAGATTTAGCGCTCAACCAATACTTCCATTGTGCCTATCACCCAGAATTAGCAGGAAAGTAAGAAATAAATAATGGCTCTCTTAAGAACAAATTAACAAAGATCGGTTATGAATTCCAACTGAAGTGGCCAGACGCCTTGCACTTAACACTGTGGTCAATTAGAGCCACAAAACGCTGAGATCCAAGTTGAGGCCCTACAAAATAGTTATGAGAGGTCCTATTGATGGAGCAAGGACTCGTAAATGAGACTTGCTCGGAAGGAATCCTTTCATTTTAACTCACTAACGAATTACTAACGACGTGTTTGTAATTAATAAATCGCATTTAGAAAAAGACACGCGGGACAAGGAAGCTTGCCTATGTGTTTACTAACGGCAATAACATGAACGAAGGACTAAAACGCACTTTAACAAGGGAACTTTACTGCGCATGCGTCTACTACATCTACGTAGTATGACGTACTAATGCTTGAAGGGAAAATCTTGCGCCTGCGCAATAGACGATAAATTGGCCGCTTGAAAGCTCACATGCATGGCACCTGCTTAGCTGAAATAGAATATAAGTTTTATACTAACGCAAATGCAGAAAGGGTAATAATAAATGAAGTGGGTTAGAGTAGAGGTTGGTGGTGTACAGTGAAACCATTTATTTTTTAAAATAACATTTCTTCCTTTGACTTTATTATTAGTGCGCATTTGGGCCCTCTACACTTGTCTGAATCGAGCTGACTGACTTGACCCTACGCATGCATACTAGAGAGAGAATACGAAAAGATGAGTAAGGACTTGTCACGCGTCCAAGGCCAGCGAAGATGTGCCCTGGGAACATGAGGGTGAAGAGTTCATATGAAGGAGCTTTATTCATAACGTTGCAACATTTTGTATTAATAAAGTTTGGAGATGTATGGGAAAGGAAATGATTTAATAAAGTTGAGGGGAGGGATTTGAATACAATGGTTTAAAGAAATAAGTGAAATGTAAGCATGGTGTGACGATCATCCACCCTCGCCTGTCCAATCAGAGTTAGTATTTTGTAAAATTGAAACATTAATGGGTGGTACATGGTTATGGAAAGGTATAATTGAGGTAGTTTCAGTTAGTTAGTTAGCTTTACGGGAGTCTTGCTGATGATTCGAGAGCTGACACGGAGCTTAACGGGAGCACAGAAGCAGAGCTCGGGATGCTGTCGGTGCTGGGGGTGGTGCTGAAGCTGTGAGACGCTGATGAAGAAAATCGAATGCAGAACCATCTACTTAACTTAATTGGGTTAGAAAGAAGATCGCGGAAGAACCACGAGGAGGAAGAGAGTGTCAGAGAGGGGTGCGACGCAGTCGTCGGTATTTAGAGAGGTAAAGTATCCTGTCCTGATTCCTGTCCTGAAGTCTTTGTCTCCTGATCTATCCCAGGGGACCCTTACCAGCCCATTGGCCAGGGGGTTGGTCTTCACACCATACTTGGTAATTATAAATTCATCGTATTGATAGATGTTCTTCTCTCTCTGTCCTCTTCTTTCTGAGCATTGTTATTGTGTGGATCTGAATTTCTAATGCTTATTTGAAAGTCGATTGAATTGACACTCTTGCGAATGAGGGTGTTTGTACTGAAACGTTTGAGATGGTTCACACACAACTAATTTAGATAAAGGTTTTTTTTTTAAACTTCCCGAGTCTGTGATTATTTCATTTTAATCGAGAACATTTTTAATAAGTTATGTTAATTATCACCATCAACTAGTTCCAACTAATGGTCCATTGACCAGAGGAAAGAACTAATTGATCAGTGAAAGGTTTAGTTAGAGAAAGAAATAACTAGATCTTGAAGTATGAAAATCATAAACTGAAGTCTTTTTTCCAGCGGTCTACTTGGGGTTTTGTGTGCAAAGTAGTTATATGGGCCCAGGTGAATATATGGTAGTGGAGTATCTGCTGTTAGTACACCTCTGGATCAGTTTTCTGGTAGCAGAGTTATGGTTATTATTGACTAGTTTGGTGATAAGTATAGATTATTGATTATTGATTTATGTTTAACAAAAAGAGTTGGCGTCTTTGTTTTATGTCGTCTGGAAAATTCCCGGGGAATGAATAGCGGGTGGCGATAGAAACCACACTGCAGTGAGGTTACTCGTCTGTTGGAATAACACTGTGAAGCTAGGTAGGGCTGGCAGTGTTAAAGTAGGGACTATTTTTCTGTGTAAAAGTGAGAGTGATTGATAGCAAAGAGTTCGCTAGTGAAACTTTAGGTGTTATATCACCTAGAAAGGGTAACCCTGAAGGAGTAGCAGGTTCTTCTAAGCTAGATTGACAGCAAAAGGAGTTCGCTGGTGAAACTTTGGTCTCAAATTTCCCAAACGGGTGACACCGGAGGAGTAGCAGGTTCTCTGGAGCTTATATGAAGAGTAAGCGGAAGGTTTTACTCGCAGTGAAAAGAGATAAAACTATCCTTTGATTTAGCGGAACAGACAGAGTAGTGAATGTTTTTATGTTGTTAATAACAAAGAATTTTAAAGAAAATATTGAGAAATAAAGTTTTAGTATTACCTTGTGAAGGGAGGGTCAGTTGCCGGAGTGGTACTGACGTCACAGTGAGCCGCGCTGGGATTGGTAGAAACAGCGGGCGTGTGACAGGAACAGCCTTGTAAAGGAGGGGTCAGTAGTAAGGGGCAGAACTGATGTCAAGAAAAGGCCGCGCTGGCATTGGTCAGATCATGGGCGTGAGCCTGATTTGATTGGATAGCTAGTTAGAAGCCGCGCTAGGATTGGTGGAGAGAAAGATTGTATGCGGGATTTTGATTTGACTGTTAGTGCGAGACGTACAGTAACCCTGGGCGTAGTTCGCGAAGTAGCGCTACGCGAAGCTACGCGAAGTGCACTTTGCACTACGCGAGCTACGCATAGCACTACGCGAACTGCGTAGTGCGCTGTTCGCGATGATTGCACAGTGCCGGATGCTTGTCCGCACTGTGCAATCATTGAAAACGGCATCTTGCACAGTGCAAGCTGTCTTTTACTGCCGCTCGAGTAGATTTTTACTCGAGCGGCAGCTTTCTCAACGCGGACTGGTAGTTTCTCATCGCGAGCGGTCGCGAGCATACGCGACCACTCGCAATGAGAAACCTGACCTCCCCGCGTTGAGAATCTCGCCGGGAGGTTTATTTTCCACGCTCGCGATCGGCAACTTGATGTTGCTGATCGCGAACGAGGAAAAAGTCTCGCCGGGATGTCATTTTGCTTGATCGCGGTCGCCAACTTGACGTTGAGGACTGCGAGCAAGCTAAAAATGACCGCTGCACTACGCTACGCTACGCGTGTTTGCACTGTGCTACGTGCAATTCGCGTAGTGCGAAATAGCGCAAACTTCGCAAACTACGCGAGCGTAGCGTAGTGCTTTGCCCACCCTTAACGTACAGGTACAAGGGTTTGCATAATACAATTTCCTACATCGTTCTTCAAGGATGTATGGAGAGAAAAGAAAGAAAATTAAGAATTTCTTTGTAAAGGATAAGCCTGTGTTGACTAGAGAGGGAATTCCTATACCGCCACCGAAGACACCAGCATCTTTTATGATGATGGAAAGAGGATATCATACTTGCGTGTGGTTGGAAAACTGGACAGAATATACAAAGGATGATGGTGTGCTAGCATTTCCTAAGGAGGGTACGTTTAATGGGAGGATTCTTCAGAATTAGAGATTGAAAATGAATGACTTGGAACTTAGACCTAGGTTAACTCAATATGAGGCTTTGGAAGAATGGGAGACTGAGTCATATGAACGAGAGAAATGCAGAGGTGGAAGGTATAGAGGATTTTTTCCGAGACATTTGCATGAGTCACGCGAAGGGCAGATGAAACAATGGAGGAGAGCTGTGGTATCAGAAGGGTTATATCTAGTGTTAATGGCTGAGGAACAGACTGGAGGAAAGTGTAAGGAGAAAACGAAACATATGAACTCGACAGGATATGGTGAATCAGATGACGAGTTGTTAGAGGATATTTTAATTAAAAATCCACCACCGTATCAAGAAGCAGCTAGTAAGGTTACCCCAAGTGCACCAGTAATGGGAATGCCATTAACCCCACAGATTTTACATGAAACGTCATATAACAGAGTGTTGCAGGATAATAAAAGAGAAGCTTTGAATAAAACTAGAGAAGAACTAGTTCAAAAGATAAGTCAATTAAATTTGAATACTGAAGCCTTGACAGTACCAGTGACCATTGGTCCGGTAATCCCATTGTATGGAGATAATAAGATTTGCCAGAAACCACAACTTGTGACAGTTCCATTAAATAGTCCTAGAAAAGAAATAATAATTACAGATGATCAGGTTAGCGAAAGTGAGTCAATTATTTCATTAATGGATCTCCCTAATGTGGAACCTCTGCTGGAAACTCCAAAGAGAGTAACGCCTATGAATTTGAGAGAAAGAAGACCTTTTGTTCCTGCTGGAACTGGAGGCGCAACAATAGTCACCTCTGAAGAAATAGAAAGATGGGCACAGGAAAGAGATAATCAGAACCCAACACCAAGGATTTTAGATATCAGCAGATTGAAAGTGGAATTGGAAGAGATGATGACAGGATGTGTGGGTACAGAAAGATTGAACGCTTACAATGATGAGGAATTATTATTTTTATGTAAGAGTATAACCAGGAGAGCAAGAGTATTTCATGAGAGATTGACTGAAGTTGCTTCAGAAATTGGAATAGACATAGGGAAATCAAAGTTGTTGCAGAAAGAAAGAGCTCCGGCACGGCTTCGAGGCAAGATGGCGTGTGGTTAGCTGCTCCGTTCCCGCTATCCTCCCTGAATGGATTGGCGTATCGGTCAGCGGCTGGTTGGACTGGTCACCCGAAGGTTGGAGTCAGCGTGCGATACTGTGGACGTCCTTCTCCGGCTGATTGAACTGCGGCTAACGAGACGTGTGTGTGCCGCGAAAGAGCCGGACCTTCCCGACGGACGCAGAGGAAAGTTTCACGGACTATGGCTGCAAGGAGTGGCAACGCTGTAAAGGCTCGCGTGGGAGTCGGTGGCTCTACTGGGGGCGGCTCAGCACCCATGGCACCCGCGGCATTACCCGGCATGAATGAGGTAAACGGGAGCGGGAGCACCGGTGAAACCAAACAATGGACCGCGACGGGTAGAGGAGCCAAGAAAGACCAAGGAACTAGGAAAATACTGGGGAAACCAGGTCGGCGGGCTGAGGATGACCCTGCGCAGCCCACTCTCACCGCGATGTTTGGGAATCGGCCTGCACCAGAGACTACAAGTAAGGAGCTGTCTGAGTCAATATCTGGGACAGAGAGTGTGCACTGTGGGGAGGTGAGCACTGAAGAAACAGGCCTGATAGGAACCAACCTATCTTCGGAGATTCCGCCCCTGGCCAAGAGGAGGGTGTAAGTGCTGCCGGCAACGTAGAGAGAGCTAATGACCACCAAGATGGTATAAATTTAATAAATAAAAATGAAGACAAAATAGCCACCCCAAATCGTGAAATGCTGCCGCAAAAGCCTGCAAGTGATCAGGGCGTGAAAGAAAATCTGGGAAATAAAGATGTGGTGAGAGTGTGGCATCAGAACAGAGAGGAGTCTTCGCCCGATGGGACAGGGGATACATTCTTCTCTCTCACTGACGAATCCGATCCCTCTGGAAAAGATGACATTTCCTCGAACAGTAGCGAAGGGGGCCTGGAAACAGATGACTCCGCATCAGGGGACCACCTACAAACAATTCAGAGGAAAAAGAGTCTAGGAGGCCATAGAAGGAAAGAAGGCCAGAGATGGCAAGTGGGGAGACAACTCAAGTGGGACTTCTGATACGCAAACATTTCAGACCGAGGAGGCAATGGAGGGTGCAAATGAGATGGCTGAGCCTTCACTATCTACAATACTAAGCTCAATCCAGCAGATGCAGGAGGAAGTAAGGGCGGATGGCCGCAGGGCCAGAATTGCCAATAAAAAGTACAAGCCGGAATCAGGAAAATAAATAAAACATGTGGGGATTTCGCGGAAAAGCTGACAATGGTGGAAACACGGATGGAGGCTCTCGAAGGGGAAGTTGAGGTACTAAAGGAACAGAACGCAGGACAGAGTGGAACTTTGCCCGATGTTATGCTCAAGCTCGAGGAGCAAGAAAATAGACAGAGGAGAAATAACCTGCGATTTTTGGGGGTCCCGGAAGGGGCGGAGGGCAGCAACCCGAGACTATATATCGTGAACTTGCTGAAGAATACTTTTCCGGATCAAGTCCAATTGGACTGGAACAATGAGATACAAAGAGCCCACCGAGTACCCCTAATGATGAGGAAGCAGCCCCAAAACCGACCAAGGGCCTTTTTAGTGTTTTTTGGTAACTTCCTACTGCGCCAATTGGTGTATGATCAAGCTCGACCTAACTCTCGAAAGACGCATGATGGGGTCTCCTTCTTCACTAAACCAGATTTCGCCCATGCGACGGTGGAACGACGGTGGAGGCTCAGGCAACTGATTGCACCTTTTCAGAAAGCAGGGGCTGAGGTGTTCATACAGAACCCGGCCAGGCTCAAAGTAAAATACAGGGGTACTACTCGAGTGTTTGCTACAGAAATTCTGGCCCAGGGGTATCTAAATGAGATTATTAAGTCAGGCAAAGGGGTGGAGAGTACGAAGACGGGAGGCCAGTAAATTCCTGAGGCTATGGCTGAATGGGGAGATGAAAAGCCGCTTGATTATTTTTGGTTTTGTATTTCTAACACAGGGGGATGGCGGGGCAGTTCATCAAACGCACATCATTCAGGCTTTGCCTGATTGCCTAGGTTTTTGGGGGGAGAGGGGGAGGAGTGCGCGGGGATGGGGGGAGATGGGGGGAGGGAGGGGGAGGGAAGGGGTGGACAAAAGGCTGATGGGGAATGGGCACCTGGGTTAGGGAGGACACACAAGGACACAGTTAGGGAAAAAAAAATGAAACAAACAAGTTCTTACTGTATGGTCTTGCATGGTCTTGACATTAATATATATACATGAATAAATTAAGGATTGGATCATTAAATATCTGTGGGTTGAATGATAGCAAGAAAAGGCAAATGGTCTCTCAAGGGTTGAGATTATTACAAGCTGACATTGTTTGTCTCCAAGAGACCCATGTGGAAGGCAGTCAAAAAGATTTGTTAAAACATTTGGGATATAGTGTTGTAGGAGCAACGTCACAGGGTGCACGTAATCGGGGGGTTGCAATTTTAGTCCGAAATAAAAATATCCAGTTCTTAACAGTAAAGGCAGATACAGCTGGGTGGTGGGTCATAGCCAGTTGTAGCACACCCGACCTTCCCAAATTTACGTTATGCTCCCTATATGGGAGCAACATTGATGACCCAGCCTTACTGGAGTGGGTCTCAAATGAATTGGCGCATTGGGAACTACCTATAGTGATGTGCGGTGATTTTAATATCAATCTCTATAGCGACTGGAAATTGGGGGAACCATACACTGGTAAAAAGCCTAAAGTTTATCAGGCTCTATGCAATATGTGTCAGGAGCATGGGTTGTGTGATGTCTGGGGAGAATTAAGACCGCAAGACCATGGGTATACATATTATTCCGCGCCCCATAGGAAACATGTGAGATTGGATTATTTTTTTGTTTCATATACAATTAGACAGAAGAGTACAATCGAAAACGCACCTAGATATCTTTCCGATCATAGCCCACTAGTGCTGGAGATACAGGGCTGGGCGGATAAGGCAAAACCATGTTCATCATGGTCGTTTGAAAGAGCGTTATTGGTGGATGAGATCTACCTAGAGCATATGAGGAAGTGGATTCCGGATTTTCTGGAAAGGAATCTTGGGTCAGCCGCCCTGAACATAGTATGGGATACTTTAAAAGCCGGGGTACGAGGGGAAACAATTCAATTTGCATGGAGGAAAAATAAAATTGAGAAAGCTGAAATGCAGAAATTGCAAAATGGGTTGATGCAAGCCGAATGCAATCTAGTTAAGGTCATACAACAGAAGGGAGATATAGAAACTGCTAGTCTAGGGGTGGCAAAAAGTAAATCTTTAATAGGTGAGAAACTACTAAAAAAAGCTGTGGATAAGGCTACAACCCACCATGAAGAGATGTATGAATGTAGTGAAAGGGTGGGGCACTTCCTTGCAGTAAGAACAAGGCAGGAAGCTACCCGGAATGAGATAAAGGCAATTAAAGACCCTGTTGAGGGATTGAGAACGAACGCTGGGGAAATCCGAACTGCATTTTGTGCCTTTTATCGGACCCTTTACACAGAAAACCAGGAGGGGTGCGCATGTAGGGCAGAACAAATAGAGCAATATTTAACTTCCCTTGCGGAGGATCTCTTGACGGGAGAAGAAAGGGATCAGTTAGATCAATTATTAGAATGGGAGGAAATTGTAAAAGCTCTTGCTGATTTACCAAAGGGTAAAGCGACGGGGCCAGATCTGATCCCTACCGAGTTTTACAAGGTTTTTCATGAGCAGTTAAAGGATACTATGATGGCTTTGTTTGTACAAATAATAGAGGGGGCGGATCCACCTGCCTCCTGGGGGATGGCAAAGATCGTAATTTTCCCTAAAAAAAATAAACCTATGGATGAGTTAGGGTCTTATCGGCCAATTACCCTTATTAATGGGGATGCGAAGATATACTCTAAAGTGTTGGCCTCTCGCCTGGCATTGGTGATCCACAGGATTGTCTCACAGAAGCAACATGGGTTTGTCCCCGGTAGAAGCACTATTGAGCATGTCCGGAAAATCATTACACTCTTTGATGTGAAACAAGTAGCAGGAGACCCTATGGCCGCTATTTTTCTGGACGCTGAGAAGGCGTTCGATAGGGTCTCCTGGCAATTCTTGTGGGCCACTATGTCTTGGAAAGGAATTGGCGAGCAGTTTATTCGAGCAGTAAAAGCCCTGTATAAAGATCCAGAGGCAAGAGTGCTAGTGAATGGGGGTCTAACAGAGGTAATTAAAATAACCAGAGGTACAAGGCAGGGGTGCCCCTGTTCACCCTTATTGTTTGCCATCTATATCGACCCCTTCTTGAAACATCTGGAACATGCACCGAATATTCCCCCTTTATTTGATACCGGCCCCGTAGAAAAAGTTTTAGCTTATGCTGACGATGTTGTGTTAATCACTACACAACCTGACATGGCTATGAATGCAATTAAAATCGAGGCCCAAAGATTTGGCTCTATATCTGGCTATGCCCTGAATAGGGATAAAACACAAATAGTTGTGAACAATTTTGCCCCAAGCACTGATAAGAGAGTTGTTAAAAAACAACATATTTGGGAGTTGTGATTAACGCTGAGATTGATGAGATAGTTAAAGAAAATCTCGAACCATGCGTAGCTGAAATGAAAAAATCACTAAAGAGAATGGACAATCTACATCTTACCCTGATTGGACGAGTAAATATAATCAAGATGATTTGTTTCCCTAAGGTTTTATACTTTCTAAGAACAATTCCCCTGATCTTTTCGAGTTTTTGGTTTAAAAAATTTGAGAGCATCTTTTCACAGTTTATATGGGCCTACACTAAACCCAGAAGGGCGATAAAATTTCTGTACCTATCTAAGGAACGTGGAGGGCTGGCGTTACCCAACCTTAGAATATACTGGTGGGCAGCTTCCATTATGCATTATATACCACTGTTGAATGCATATCCAGGGGTTGAAAGGTCAAACTGGAGCTATCCATATACTTATGTTAATTCACATGATGTAAGAGGGTGCCGATGGCGCCAGGTGAATTACGGATATTACAAAAGAGTGCGTTTCAAGACTCTCCTGGCGGCTTTTAGGGTTTGGTCGGCAGTACGACGGCTGGTAGGACTAGCAAAAGTAAACTATTATACACCATTTGTGCAGAATGTAGAGTTACCCGAGATTTTAAAGGACCAATACTTTCAGAAATGGATAGATTCCGGAATTATACAGGTTGGATGCCTATTTACATCCGAAGGGTTAAAATCATTTGAGGCAATAAAAGAGGAATTCGCACTATCTAATGGGGATTTTTTAAATACCTACAGTTGAGGGATTTTCTGTTAAAAAAGGCCGGAGGGATGCCGAAATACGAAAGTTGTGAATTGGTGGAGAAACTAAAACAACCTGAAGTACCAAAGATTGGACAAATGTATGTATTATTAAACACCTTTATGAAAGACGATCTGGGAAAATGTTCAGTAAAGTGGCAAGAGTCGCTGGGAATAACTGATGGTGATTTTCAGGAAGCATATCTTAATTCATTAGAGATTTTAATGCCAGCCAATCTTCAGGCGCAATTTTATAAAACGTGTTTTGAACTATACTATATGCCATATCGGATTGCCAAATGGGGAGAAGGGAAAGGCACGCATTGTCCAAGATGTGCGCTATATAAAGCAGATTCGATACATATGTTCGCCATATGCCGGGAACTCTCCCCGCTCATTCGAGAAATTGAACTCTTCCTACAGGAAAAGCTACAGATACAGGTGGAAATTACTCCCCAGGTAATAATGCTTGGAATATACAATCTGGGTCTAGAAGATGGCGGGGCCTTAATTTGTATAGCCATGGCAGTGTATCGAATTATTATTGCATCAGCATGGATAGACCCTAATCCACCGACCTTTCACCAGTGGTTAGCTCGGTTATTGAAAACTTATAGCCTCGAGAAAGCCATATATGATCGGCGGGGTATTAAAGCTAGAAAGAGAGGAGGGAAAATCTGGGAACACTTCTCTACTTGGAGGGAGCAAGTGGAGGAATAGCCCCCTCTTCATCCTTGGATCAAGTATTATGACGATACGAGTTTATAGAAATTGTATATGTACTTTATGCTCTATTTTACCAACTGGGCTGCTAGAAACTGATGTATGGATGTATTGGTAACATTTTTTTTTTTTGGGAGGTGATATTAACGGAATATGGAATGGAGGGAGAAGGGGACAAGTGAAATTATGGTCGAGAATTATAAAAAGCGTATTAAGAACTTAGAAATGTATTTTTACATAATGCACCTTAACAATAAGGCTGTTATAATCAATGTTGGGTAAAAAATTTTTTTTCTTCTTTGTACATTGCACTTGCACTTTATCAAATTAAGCTGATATTGCACAAATACGGGGGACTGAACAAAATGAATTTAATAAGATTGTACGCACCAGCATTCTAGAGCAAGAAGAAGGATAGGTTAGGAGGTTAGATAATGGAGTTTTATGTAGTGCTATCCCTTCTTTTGATTTTTACTTGATGATTGGATAAAATATGCATTTTGGGTCTTTTAATTTTGTAGATGATGTGTAAAAAGGCATGGAGTGTAATGTGTAATGTTTAATGCGATATATGCAATATATGCATACGTAAGTCAAATCAAGAAGAATAATTGAATTGTGAAAAGGAAGAGATTTTGTTAAGGAACTACCAAAATAGACAAGAGAAAGATGCTGGATAAAGATGTCTTAGACCTTAGGTTTTAAAAACTCATCAGGCAAAGTGTTTTTGATCGGTGATTGGGGCAGGGGGTGGGGGGTTGCATCGTTGCGGGGGGGGGAAAAACTGTTAAAAATTTGTGCGAGTTTTCCTGTAGGAGCTCGAACTGTCTTTGTATAAAATTTGTTTTCTCACGCAATAAAAAACATATTAAAAAAAAAAAGAAACCATATCGGGTGGACTTTACTGATAAAGATTTAGAAAGTGTAAATGCTTCTGGAAAGAGACTACAGATAAAAGAATTAATGAACATTTTGCGAAAATGGGGAGACATTGATAAATGGAGAATTAGATGGATAAGAAAGAAAGAGGAAGTACAAGAGAGAGAAGCAGCGGCTGCATTCCCAGTAAGAGAATCAAGCAAAGTGGAAAAATTGTGTCCAATGAGAGAGGTTCTTGGAGGTGGATATGTTCATGTTCCTTGGAGTAGACAAGATATTTTGTCATTTACAAATGATTTTCCAAAGCTGAGAGAAAAACCAGTTGAATGATACAAACAGGTAGAGAGATTTGTGAAGGTTTCAAAGGTTTTATTGAAAGACTTGGATGGTCTATTTGATATAGTGGTACCTGCTGATTTATGGACAGAATGTAAAATTACAATTGACTGGCCTAATGAGGAGTATGCTAGAGATGCAAAGACAGGAGCACCCTCGGAGGAGGTGATGAAAAAGTATCACCAAGTGATTACGTATTTGAAAGGGAAAATTCCTCCTAAAGAAACAGATTGGGTAAAAATAGATAGAACAACACAAGAACCAAATGAATCTGTACATGCGTATTATGAAAGGTTGTTACAGGTGTTTAAGCAGTATAGTGGTTTTGAGAATATCGGTGACAAGGATATGGGACATTTTGTGTATCGGTTTGTATATGGTTTGAAACCAGAAATCAGTCAGATGATACAGCAGCACGTTATGTTTGCAAAGCAAGACAGTGGATGAGATTTTAAAGTATGCGAAATATTGCGGAGATGACATTGAAGCCAGGCGTAGGAAGCTAAAAAAGAAAATGATGTGGGCACAAGTTAAATTGGCAGAACAGCAAGAAGAGAAAATAAATGACCAAAATAATAATCAAGTGAAAGAACAGGGTCAGAATAATCAAGGAACGAATGGTAATAAATATAAGGGACGAATGGACAGAGAAGAAGCGAAAAAGAAGTTTCCTTGTCATGCGTGCGGAAAGCTTGGACACTGGAAGAACGAGTGTAAAAGTACACAGAATAATAAGAATAATAATGGGCCAAATCAAAATTTAATCCCACAGATGCAGAATGAAGTACTTATGAATCAGCAGCAGTAGGTAGTTACACCACAATATCAGGTGCCACCAGCTCCTATGCCAAATTTTGTGAATCATCAAAGTTTCAGTGTGAACACCGGATTTCAAGGAGAAAGTGGTAAGAATAATAGAACAATTACACAATATTTTTTACAGAATGATGAAGAACATTCAGATGCCGCACAATGACGGTGCCTGAGGGGGGGGAAGAGGAGTGCGTGCTTGCCGCATCCTTGCCGGTAGATCAGTCAGGTCCATTTGTTGATGGGAGAGTAGAAGGTAAAGACATTACTTTCCTATTGGATACTGGTGCTACCAGGTCTACTGTGAGAACAGCAGACATCCCAAACCTACCCCTCTCGGGAGAATCGATCCAAGTCGTAGGTGTGTCAAACGAACAGATTAGAACCCCAATCACCAAACCAATGGAGGTGCACATTGGAAATTTTAAGGAAATGCATCGGTTCATAGTTTGCGATTCCAGTCCTGTAAATCTGTTGGGTAGAGATCTTTTGTGCAAGATGAATTGCATGATCTATTGTACACCGGATGGTGTCGCTTTCCAAACCCCTGATGAAGACGTGGTATACAAGATGATGCTGGCCAAACAGGGAACAGAAGTAGATGAAATGTTTTCACTAATAACTGAGAATGAATTACCAGAAGAGTTGAGAACCACAGTTAATCCAGAAGTGTGGGATTTTACAGGAAAAGACATTGGGCTAATGACAAATATGGACCCAGTTAAAGTGACAGTGAAAGAAGGTGCAGTGTATCCAAACACCCGACAGTACAAGATGAGTCCAGAAGTAAAAGCAGGAATTATTCCAGAAATTGAACGAATGGTTAAACAAGGTATTTTAAAAGAAGTGATGGGTAGTCCCTGCAATTCGCCAATAATGGGACTGAAAAAGCCTAGCGGAAAGTACAGAATAGTGCAGGATTTACGGAAAATAAATAAAATTGTAGTGCCATGTTGCCCAATAGTGCCAAATCCAGCAGTGATCCTTTATCAGATACCCTGGAATGCAGGTTGGTTTACAGTAATTGATTTATGCCAAGCGTTCTTTTCTATTCCGTTGCACCCAGACAACCAGTATCTTTTTACGTTTAAGTTTGAGGATCATATTTAAGCATGGTGTCGAGTTCCTCAAGGGTACACAGACAGTCCTTCAATTTTTAATCAGATTTTGAAAAAGTGGCTAGAGTCATTAATTATACCTGGAAAATCTGTTTTGGTCCAGTACATTGATGACCTACTGGTGGCATCAAAAACACGAGAAGATTGTGTCACAGACACAATTGCATTGCTGAACCATTTGGCTGAAGAAGGACACAAGGTGTCTCCAGAATAATTACAATTCTGTCAACGAGAAGTTAGATATTTAGGGCATAAAATAGAAAAAGGAGTTAGAAAAGTGACACAGGAAAGAATAAAAATAATCAAAGAAATGCAATTGCCACAGACTCAAAGAGAAATGAGAATGTTTCTGGGAGTGGTTGGATACTGTAGGCAATGGATTAATGGTTTTTCGATGTTAGCAAAACCATTAATACAGATGATCCGGAAAAGAGCAAAAGATCCGATTGATTGGAATGATGACTGCATAGAGGCATTTGTGAAACTAAGAAACTGTTTGTGTGAGGCTCCTGTTTTGGGCATGCCTGATTATTCAAAAGACTTTGCTTTGTTCTGTTGTGAGAGAGAAAATTGTGCACTTTCAGTCTTAACACAGAGACATGGATTGAGTCGACGTGCTTGGCGCATCCTTGCCGGTAGATCAGTCAGGTCCATTTGTTGATGGGAGAGTAGAAGGTAAAGACATTACTTTCCTATTGGATACTGGTGCTACCAGGTCTACTGTGAGAACAGCAGACATCCCAAACCTACCCCTCTCGGGAGAATCAATCCAAGTCGTAGGTGTGTCAAACCAATAGATTAGAACCCCAATCACCAAACCAATGGAGGTGCACATTGGAAATTTTAAGGAAATGCATTGGTTCGTAGTTTGCGATTCCAGTCCTGTAAATCTGTTCGGAAGAGATCTTTTGTACAAGATGAATTGCATGATATATTGTACACCGGATGGTGTCGCTTTCCAAACCCCTGATGAAGACGTGGTATACAAGATGATGCTGGCCAAACAGGGAACAGAAGTAGATGAAATGTTTTCACTAATAACTGAGAATGAATTACTAGAAGAGTTGAGAACCACAGTTAATCCAGAAGTGTGGGATTTTACAGGAAAAGACATTGGGCTAATGACAAATATGGACCCAGTTAAAGTGACAGTGAAAGAAGGTGCAGTGTATCCAAACACCCGACAGTACAAGATGAGTCCAGAAGTAAAAACAGGAATTATTCCAGAAATTGAACGAATGGTTAAACAAGGTATTTTAAAAGAAGTGATGGGTAGTCCCTGCAATTCGCCAATAATGGGACTGAAAAAGCCTAGCGGAAAGTACAGAATAGTGCAGGATTTACGGAAAATAAATAAAATTGTAGTGCCATGTTGCCCAATAGTGCCAAATCCAGCAGTGATCCTTTATCAGATACCCTGGAATGCAGGTTGGTTTACAGTAATTGATTTATGCCAAGCGTTCTTTTCTATTCCGTTGCACCCAGACAGCCAGTATCTTTTTACGTTTAAGTTTGAGGATCATATTTAAGCATGGTGTCGAGTTCCTCAAGGGTACACAGACAGTCCTTCAATTTTTAATCAGATTTTGAAAAAGTGGCTAGAGTCATTATTTATGCCTGGAAAATCTGTTTTGGTCCAGTACATTGATGACCTACTGGTGGCATCAAAAACACGAGAAGATTGTGTCACAGACACAATTGCATTGCTGAACCATTTGGCTGAAGAAGGACACAAGGTGTCTCCAGAAAAATTACAATTCTGTCAACGAGAAGTTAGATATTTAGGGCATCAAATAGAAAAAGGAGTTAGAAAAGTTACACAGGAAAGAATAAAAATAATCAAAGAAATGCAATTGCCACAGACTCAAAGAGAAATGAGAATGTTTCTAGGAGTGGTTGGATACTGCAGGCAATGGATTAATGGTTTTTCGATGTTAGCAAAACCATTAATACAGATGATCCGGAAAAGAGCAAAAGATCCGATTGATTGGAATGATGACTGCATAGAGGCATTTGTGAAACTAAGAAACTGTTTGTGTGAGGCTCCTGCTTTGGGCATGCCTGATTATTCAAAAGACTTTGCTTTGTTCTGTTGTGAGAGAGAAAATTGTGCACTTTCAGTCTTAACACAGAGACATGGATTGAGTCGACGTGCTTGGCACATCCTTGCCGGTAGGTCAGTCAGGTCCATTTGTTGATGGGAGAGTAGAAGGTAAAGACATTACTTTCCTATTGGATACTGGTGCTACCAGGTCTACTGTGAGAACAGCAGACATCCCAAACCTACCCCTCTCGGGAGAATCAATCCAAGTCGTAGGTGTGTCAAACCAACAGATTAGAACCCCAATCACCAAACCAATGGAGGTGCACATTGGAAATTTTAAGGAAATGCATCGGTTCGTAGTTTGCGATTCCAGTCCTGTAAATCTGTTGGGAAGAGATCTTTTGTGCAAGATGAATTGCATGATCTATTGTACACCGGATGGTGTCGCTTTCTAAACCCCTGATGAAGACGTGGTATACAAGATGATGCTGGCCAAACAGGGAACAGAAGTAGATGACATGTTTTTACTAATAACTGAGAATGAATTACTAGAAGAGTTGAGAACCACAGTTAATCCAGAAGTGTGGGATTTTACAGGAAAAGACATTGGGCTAATGACAAATATGGACACAGTTAAAGTGACAGTGAAAGAAGATGCAGTGTAGCCAAACACCCGACAGTACAAGATGAGTCCAGAAGTAAAAGCAGGAATTATTCCAGAAATTGAACGAATGGTTAAACAAGGTATTTTAAAAGAAGTGATGGGTAGTCCCTGCAATTCGCCAATAATGGGACTGAAAAAGCCTAGCGGAAAGTACAGAATAGTGCAGGATTTACGGAAAATAAATAAAATTGTAGTGCCATGTTGCCCAATAGTGCCAAATCCAGCAGTGATCCTTTATCAGATACCCTGGAATGCAGGTTGGTTTACAGTAATTGATTTATGCCAAGCGTTCTTTTCTATTCCTTTGCACCCAGACAGCCAGTATCTTTTTACGTTTAAGTTTGAGGATCATATTTACGCATGGTGTCGAGTTCCTCAAGGGTACACAGACAGTCCTTCAATTTTTAATCAGATTTTGAAAAAGTGGCTAGAGTCATTAATTATGCCTGGAAAATCTGTTTTGGTCCAGTACATTGATGACCTACTGGTGGCATCAAAAACACGAGAAGATTGTGTCACAGACACAATTGCATTGCTGAACCATTTGGCTGAAGGAGGACACAAGGTGTCTCCAGAAAAATTACAATTCTGTCAACGAGAAGTTAGATATTTAGGGCATAAAATAGAAAAAGGAGTTAGAAAAGTGACACCGGAGAGAATAAAAATAATCAAAGAAATGCAATTGCCACAGACTCAAAGAGAAATGAGAATGTTTCTAGGAGTGGTTGGATACTGTAGGCAATGGATTAATGGTTTTTCGATGTTAGCAAAACCATTAATACAGATGATCCGGGAAAAGAGCAAAAGATCCGATTGATTGGAATGATGACTGCATAGAGGCATTTGTGAAACTAAGAAACTGTTTGTGTGAGGCTCCTGCTTTGGGCATGCCTGATTATTCAAAGACTTTGCTTTGTTCTGTTGTGAGAGAGAAAATTGTGCACTTTCAGTCTTAACACAGAGACATGGATTGAGTCGACGTCCAGTGGCATATTTTTCAGCTACATTGGACCCAGTTGCTTCAGCGTTGCCTGGCTGCTTAAAAGCAGTAGCTGCTACTTGTATGAGTCTGGAGCAAAGTGAGTCGATAGTGATGGGACATCCGGTAAAGGTTTTTGTTCCACACTCCGTTGATATTCTTTTGACAAGAACAAGAACACAGCATCTCACCCCTAGTCGTTTGACAAAGTATGAAAGAGTGATTCTGGGAGCTGAGAACGTGACTGTGATAAGGTGTACTATCATGAACCCAGCTACCCTACTGCCAGACCGATGCGATGAGGTAGTGAGGGATGAGAGTGATCATGATTGTTTGGACGTGACTGAGTTATGCACGAAGCCCCGGCCGGACATAAAAGAGACACCTTTGAAAGAGGCTGACCATGAGTTATTTGTAGACGGTTCCTGCCTCAGAACACAAGAAGGAGGACTAAGTGCTGCATATGCTGTTTGTAAAATATCTGGGGTAATTGAAGCATCCTGTTTACCTGGGGTCAAGTCTGCACAAGTAGCTGAATTGGTTGCCTTAACAATGGCATGCAAAAAGGGGAAAAATTGGAGAGTAACCATATTTACGGACAGTCAATATGGGTTCGGGGTTGTGCATGACTTCGGCCAGCTCTGGATGCAGAGGGGATTTCTGACTTCTTCAGGATCCCCTATCAGAAACAGCAAAAATGTGAAGGATTTGTTGGAAGCATTAAAATTGCCAAAAGAGATAGCAGTTGTAAAATGTGCTGCACATCGGTCAGGAAATGACTATGTGACTGCTGGCAATAATTATGCTGACCAAGTGGCCAAATACTGTGCCAAAAATACAGTGGCCATAAACCGAAAAATTGAAACGGGTGAAACCAGATGCCAACTTATGTTTTTCTCAGTACCAGAAACATGGGATGAGATTCGACAATTGCAGGAGGAAGTTGAGGAAAAGGAAAAGGAAATTTGGATAAAGGCAGCTTGTACAAAAAGACCACATGATGAGGTATGGGTGTATTTAGATGGAAGACCAGTCATGCCAGATTGTTTACTTTAAAAAATGGCAAGAGTGTATCACGGAGCAACACACATAGGGAGAGATTCAATGATCAGGCTATTCAGACAGAGTTGGTACAATCCGAAATTCAGGGTAGTCGCAGAAAGCCTTTGTCAAATATGCTTAACCTGTCAGCAGCAAAATCCAGGTAGAAAGACAGTGGTAAGCTGGGGAAAGATTGGGAAGGCAGAAGGACCCTTCACTAGATTACAGTTAGATTTTATTGAATTGCCCCCATGCAATGGACTGAAATATACACTTGTCATAGTATGCCTTTTCTCAAGATGGGTGGAAGCCTATCCCACTCGAAGAAATGACAGTCTTACAGTTGCAAAATTGTTGTTGAGGGAGTTAGTTCCGCGATTTGGTTTTCCAGTCACTTTGGAATCAGATAGAGGCTCTCATTTTAATAATGAAATAATTCGATTAATCTGTGCTGCATTTAACATTGAACAAAAACTGCACTGTGCTTATCGTCCAGAGGCTTCTGGAATTGTTGAGCAAATGAATGGCACAATCAAGTCAAGATTGGGAAAGGTGTGTGCATGCACAAAGCTGAAATGGCCAGATGCATTACCTCTTGTATTGATGGGTCTCAGAAGTATTCCAGACAGAAAAACAGGAATGAGACAGGCATTTATTCCTGGAAATAAACTAATGAGTATAACTGATGATCTGGTATTGGACTATTGCAAAGGATTGGCTGAAATGATGCGTTCTATCTCTCACCAGGTTGGAGAAGACGCAGTTGAAAGACAGCCAGACCAAGCGCATGATTTGAATCCTGGAGATTGGGTGCTAGTGAAGAAACACGCAAGAAAGTCGTGCCTAGCACCAAGGTGGGACAAACCGTGGCAAGTCATACTAGTCACTACCACAGCAGTGAAGTGTGCAGGTTTGCCCAACTGGATTCATGCCAGCCATACCAGAAGAGTTCCGAGCCCATCAGAACAACAAGAGCAACCACTGACTGAACAGGCTGAAGCGTCAGGAGTTGTAAACTGTGAGATTGAAGAATCTAGAGTAATAGATTCTGAAAGACAACCATATGACGAACAGCCAGGTACAAGTCAGGAAGAGTGGATACCAGTGATTGAAGTAATTGTTGATGTTATTGAAACAAGAAGAAGAACAGAACTGAAAAGACAGGAAAGTAGTCAGGAAGAGACAGGGGAAGAAGAACACACTCAGGTGGAAAATAAAAAAGACTTTAATGAACCTGAGGAGGGAAAAATAGAAGAACACGTTCAGGCGGGAGAAGAAAAGTTTGAATTAAGACCTGAACAGGATCAGATAGAGTTAGAAGAACAGGTTCAGGCAGAAGAAGAAAGGTTTGAAGTAAGACCTGAACAGGGTCAGATAGAATTAGAAGAACAAGCTCAGGAAGAAGAAGAACAAAATACGGTAGGACCTGAGCAGGTGGAAGTAAAAGAAAGTACAAGCACAGAAAACAGAGAATCAGAACAGATTGTGCCTAGAATAAATGAAATAAAAAGAACTTTACAAGGAGATAAAGAAGGTGAGAACGCAGTGCAAATCAAAAGAGTCAGAAAGGGAGACAATTGGCCAACTGGAGTAAAGAAACTAAAATATCACTTGAGAAAATCTGAAAAGAGACCAGAACAAGTAAACGAAGTCACAAGTCAAACACAATCTAAACAAACTTTGGCAAAAATAACTCGAAGAAGTCCAAGATTGAGAAATTTAAACAGGAGATACAAGGCTCCTGAATGGAAGTACGTCATACTCGAGGAATTTGAATCCCTAGATCTGACTGATGAAACAGAAGAAATTCATATTGTCCAGATTGATGAAAGCAAATTGAGGCCTCCTTAAAAACGAAAAGAAAAATAAAACTGACAAAGAAAAGATAAGAGAAAAGAAATTTTCTCAGGAGTAAAATGGCAGAAATTGAAGGGACCAGAAAACCAAAGTGTGGATTAAAAAGAAAGTGTTTTAGATTTCGTTTTTGTAGTATTTTATTAGCAGCATTAGTATGGTTATTCCTAACAGTAGGAGTACCTTTGTTAATGAAAACAAGTGACAAGAATAATACAGATACTAATGTTAAGGTGGATAGAATAAAAGAAACGAAAATAGAAATAGGGGTAGAAGATGAAGCAAACTATCATAACGAATCAGACTATAATACGTCTTCTAATGTGTTTATTAAATTGTTATTTCAATATGTTAGTACTATGGAGATTAATAATTGTTACGTGTGTATGAAATTACCCTCATCAGTATCAGAAGGAATGACGTATCACCATATACCTTTAACGTTTGGTGTGTCATGTAGTATTTTGTCAAGTTTATTTTATGCTACAGGGAAACTTCAATATTTTTATTCAGATATAGATGTAGTATTTTTTGAATTACCTATTAGAAAGAATATGAATCCAGTAGCTAGTAGTAAAAAAGCACAGTTTATGGGTGAATTTTTCATAACAATGAGTTCAATAGATTTAGTTCAAGCCCAGATAATCTAACATGTACATTAAGAAAAGAAGAAAAAGATTTTTTGGATTTAGTAGAAGAAAGGAGAAAGGATTTAATAAAGAAGGCAACTGAACAGAAAACCCATGTACCTCCATGGGTTGGGACAGAGGGAATCTATGTAAGTGGCAAGGCTCATGCTGCGATGTCCCTGGATTTTGTGAAAAGGGGAAAATTCTGCCTCCATAGATTAAAGACAGAATATAACAATAATTATATTGGTTCCAGTGAATGTGAACACAACTTCCTAATTTTAGGAGGGTGGGGACTAAAAGGGGGAACTGATCCTGTATTTCCAGGAGTGTATTATGTTTGTGGGAGCAATGCCTATTATAGGTTACCTGCAAGATGGTACGGGAGCTGTTATTTTGGAATAGTTTTTCCAAAGATCTATCATGTAGATAAAATTAGTGGAACCAATGGAAAATATAATGGACTAACACGTAGAAGAAGAGCTAGTTTTTCTGAAATTGTAGGAGACATTTTTAGTGCACTGATACCCTCAGTTGGAGTCATTCTGAATTCACAGAAAATTTGTAAGTTATCAACCATAGTTGATCGTCTTTCTACAGACACTGCAGGAGGATTCTTAATGATTAACACGGAAATGGTTGCAATCAGGTCTATGGTTTTACAGAACCATCTTGCTCTTGATATATTGTTAGCAAAAGAAGGTGGAGTCTGTGGCATGTTGAAAATTCAACATTGCTGCACTTATATTCCTGACAAGAGCAGAGAAATTAAAGGATATATTGAGAACATTACAAGAATGCATAAAGACTTGGCCCAACTGGAGGTTGACGGTGTGTGGGGAAGACTAACAAAAAGTATAACATCAGTAGGGAAATATTTTGTTGGTTTTGGGAAGGGTTTTCTAGGTCAAATAATAATACCATTAGTTATGATAATAACAGAAGTAATGATAATAATGATCACATATAAGTGTTGTAGAAGAGGTAGGAAAGAGAAAGTACATTTTGACAGAAACGAAAAAGAAAATATGATGAAATACAGCTGGAAGAAATGAAAGGCAGATTATATAAGAAGATGAGAGATTTAGAAGGAAACAAGTTGATTGATGAAAAATTGAGAGGAGAAATAGAGAAAACTGAGAAGTGTTAAAGTTGGTATCTGGGATGGGATGGGTCATTTTGTGATGGCTTAAGATGCCATCAGAGAGGGGATAGATGGAGCAAGGACTCGTATATGAGACTTGCTCGGAAGCAATCCTTTCGTTTTAACTCACTAACGAATTACTAACGACGTGTTTGTAATTAATAAATCGCATTTAGAAATAGACACGCGGGACAAGGAAGCTTGCCTATGTGTTTACTAATGGCAATAACATGAACGAAGGACTAAAACGCACTTTAACAAGGGATCTTTACTGCGCATGCGTCTACTACATCTACGTAGTATGACGTACTAATGCTTGGATGGAAAATCTTGCGCCTGCGCAATAGACGATAAAATGGCCGCTTGTAAGCTCACATGCATGGCACCTGCTTAGCTGAAATAGAATATAAGTTTTATACTAACGCAAATGCAGAAAGGGTAATAATAAATGAAGTGGGTTAGAGTAGAGTTTGGTGGTGTACAGTGAAACCATTTATTTTTTTAAATAACATTTCTTCCTTTGACTTTATTATTAGTGCGCATTTGGGCCCTCTACACTTGTCTGAATCGAGCTGACTGACTTGACCCTACGCATGCGTACTAGAGAGAGAATACGAAAAGATGAGTAAGGACTTGTCACGCGTCCAAGGCCAGCAAAGATGTGCCCTGGAAACATGAGGGTGAAGAGTTCATATGAAGGAGCTTTATTCATAACGTTGCAACATTTTGTATTAATAAAATTTGGAGATGTATGGGAAAGGAAATGATTTAATAAAGTTGAGGGGAGGGATTTGAATACAATGGTTTAAATAAATAAGTGAAATGTAAGCATGGTGTGACGATCATCCCCCTCGCCTGTCCAATCAGAGTTAGTATTTTGTAAAATTGAAACATTAATGGGTGGTACATGGTTATGGAAAGGTATAATTGAGGTAGTTTCAGTTAGTTAGTTAGCTTTACGGGAGTCTTGCTGATGATTCGAGAGCTGACACGGAGCTTAACGGGAGCACAGAAGCAGAGCTCGAGATGCTGTCGGTGCTGGGGGGTGCTGAAGCTGTGAGACGCTGATGAAGAAAATCGAATGCAGAACCATCTACTTAACTTAATTAGGTTAGAAAGAAGATCGCGGAAGAACCACGAGGAGGAAGAGAGTGTCAGAGAGGGGTGCGACGCAGTCGTCGGTATTTAGAGAGGTGAAGTATCCTGTCCTGATTCCTGTCCTGAAGTCTTTGTCTCCTGATCTATCCCAGGGGACTCTTACCAGCCCTTTGGCCAGGGGGTTGGTCTTCACACCATACTTGGTAATTATAAATTCATCGTATTGATAGATGTTCTTCTCTCTCTGTCCTCTTCTTTCTGAGCATTGTTATTGTGTGGATCTGAATTTCTAATGCTTATTTGAAATTCGATTGAATTGACACTCTTGCGAATGAGGGTGTTTGTAGTGAAACGTTTGAGATGGTTCACACACAACTAATTTAGATAAAGGTTTTTTTTTTTAAAACTTCCTGAGTCTGTGATTATTTCATTTTAATCGAGAAAATGTTTAATAAGTTATGTTAATTATCACCATCAACTAGTTCCAACTAATGGTCCATTGACCAGAGGAAAGAACTAATTGATCAGTGAAAGGTTTAGTTAGAGAAAGAAATAACTAGATCTTGAAGTATAAAAATCATAAACTGAAGTTTTTCCAGTGGTCTACTTGGTGTTTGTGTGCAAAGTAGTTATATGGGCCCAAGTGAATATATGGTAGTGGAGTATCTGCTATTAGTACACCACTGGATCACTATGATGATGCCTTCAAACCCAACAATTCCAGTTGCTATGTTAGACCTGCCATTACATGATCATGCAGTTCTCCAGTACTGCAGAAAACTAATATGCTGTCTTCCATTTCCATTCTCAGGATTAATCTTCCTTACCTGACTATCCATTGAGGTCTGCCACACCTTTAAGTCAGGAGATTGGATATTTGTGAAGGTGCACCAGAGGAAGAATGCACTGAAGCCCTGCTTGAAAGGCTGTACCTTGTTCTGCTCATCCCCAACACAGCTCTGAAGTGTTGTCTAATGCTGACGTGGGTCCATTCCTCCCAGTGTAGGTGTGCTGAACCTTCTAGTGCAGGTGTGCTGAATCTCCACGAGATGCCTTCCCACCTGTGCTCATCACCGGACCTGCACCGGGCCCCAGGCTAGGTGTGTCTGGCAGATCTGCTCCTGCGGCTCGCTGGACACCCAACATCAGCCATCCCTGCTTGTTCCTGAAGGTAGCCAGCCTACCTAATGATGGGCACATCGCCTCTCCGTGTTACCACCTTTGTTTGAGGTAAGCAACTGCTTTCCAGATACAGGATCGGACTGTAGTTCTAGTCAGCTCTTTTTGCCGCAGCCGCAGCCTCAGCCTCTGGCTCCAGGTGATTTATCTCATGACTGTGAAATGGGGAGTTGCTAGAAGTGCAAACTGTACTGTACCTATCCTTCAATGGAGCCACTGTTCTCTGTATGAGAACAACATCTTGCTGTTGTTTGAAAAAATACAGCCAAGCGATAAATCTTTCTTCATGCTTCTTCATTCTACTACTAAGGGGCCGATTCCGATTCGGGTCGGACAGCTCAAAAAGAGCCGTCCGGACGCTTACCTCCCGACCGACCCGTCCCGGGAGCCGGTCAGTCCTGCCGATCAAGTACGATGCGTGCATGTGCTGAAAACTCGACTGACACGAACTCGCCAAATAAATACTCAATTCACCCTACGACCCGGTCCCGTAAACGCAGAATCGACTCGCACGGGGGCTAGGTCAGAGCTGTTTCCGGCCGGACAAGTACGATGCGCACTTCCTATGCGCCGAGCGAGTCGACACGTACGGCACGTCACAGTATCCGGAAAAGCTGCATGAAAGGAACGATTCGCGCCACAACACGATCCCCGGTCACGAGACGTACAAGCCTGCAACTGGGACGAAACGAACCAACGACCAGTGCAGACGAGACGGTGTCGACATGAATCCCATCGCACAGGCCATACCGATCCTCTACATCCATGGACTGATCCGGAACAGACGCCAACGACGGAGACGGTAAGAGACCCCCCCAAACAAACAGCCGACACGTACCAGTAAACCTGTGACAAACACCCAGGCCCCCCTTGCCCATCACCCCCACCCATAGGGGGCCTCTTGCCTGTCACCACTTCCACCCCCACCCATAGGGGGCCTCTTTGCTGGGACTACTCACACCCCCACCCATAGGGGCCTCTTGCCTGTCACCACTTCCACCCCCACCCATAGAGGGCCTCTTGCCTGGGACTACTCACACCCCCACCCATAGGGGGCCTCTTGCCTGTCACCACTTCCACCCCCACCCAAAGTGGGCCTCTTGGCTGGGACTACTCACACCCCCACCCATAGGGGGCCTCTTGCCTGTCACCACTTCCACCCCCACCCATAGGGGGCCTCTTTGCTGGGACTACTCACACCCCCACCCATAGGGGGCCTCTTGCCTGTCACCACTTCCACCCCCACCCATAGGGGGCCTCTTGCCTGGGACTACTCACACCCCCACCCATAGGGGGCCTCTTGCCTGTCACCACTCCTATCCCCACCCATAGTGGGCCTCTTGGCTGGGACTACTCACACCCCCAGCCATAGGGGGCCTCTTGGCTGGGACTACTCACACCCCCACCCATAGGGGGCCTCTTGCCTGTCACCACCACCAATAGTGAACTGTGTGAGTACCACTACCAATGCCCACACACATAGGATGGGTGATGTGTAACACATACCCCATACCCCAACATAAGGACTACAAACCAAAGGATATCCACAACAACCTCATGACCACAACATGTAGTCTGTGTACAATACCCACCACAGTGAACATGACCATGTATACACAATGTAACTCACAACATGTGTCTGCAATACCATAGTGTGGCTAACACAAGCCAAGCCTCACATGAGCACTGCAGTAATGTCCTCAACACCCATCACTTGAGTGTACAAAAGGTAACTGTGTGGTACTAAACAGCAGCATATGTAGAGCACTGTGCTAATGGGGTCTCAACCCCCATCAGCACAGTGACATGAAGGTAAGTGTGGGGATCACACATGCAGCATATGTAGAGCACTGTGCTAATGGGGTCTCAACCCCCATCAGCACAGTGACATGAAAGGTAAGTGTGGGGATCACACATGCAGCATATGTAGAGCACTGTGCTAATGGGGTCTCAACCCCCATCAGCACAGTGACATGAAGGTAAGTGTGGGGATCACACATGCAGCATATGTAGAGCACTGTGCCAATGGGGTCTCAACCCCCATCAGCACAGTGACATGAAGGTAAGTGTGGGGATCACACATGCAGCATATGTAGAGCACTGTGCCAATGGGGTCTCAACCCCCATCAGCACAGTGACATGAAAGGTAAGTGTGGGGATCACACATGCAGCATATGTAGAGCACTGTGCCAATGGGGTCTCAACCCCCATCAGCACAGTGACATGAAGGTAAGTGTGGGGATCACACATGCAGCATATGTAGAGCACTGTGCTAATGGGGTCTCAACCCCCATCAGCACAGTGACATGAAGGTAAGTGTGGGGATCACACATGCAGCATATGTAGAGCACTGTGCCAATGGGGTCTCAACCCCCATCAGCACAGTGACATGAGGGACTCCACTCCTGTGGAAGGAAAGCTGTGCCATATGTTGTCCATGCAGGCCACCAGCATGTCAGCAGTATACTTTGTCACACAGCTAACATATACCACACATTGGTGGCCCTGGTAACAGCAGCCTGGGCACGGGAGGGTCCCCTGAGTCAACTGCACAGAGTCAACACACATGTAGATGAAGTAGCACTGAGGACACAGATGAGTCCATCCACATAGATGCATACACTTGCATGTCCATTGGAGATGGCCACACAGTCAGTGAAATGGGCCAATTGAACCATGCTAAGGCCAACAGGTGTGCATGTGTGTAAGACACTGATGAGACATTGCTAACAAAAGATAGATAACACATTTCCAAAGACCATAATCATGACCCCGTCGGATTGCTGCAAAGGATGACATGGATACACACCCCAACAGGACATACCCCCCATGGGCCACATGGTCTCCAGCACAGTGACACTACATTTCCCAGCCATGGAATACACCATCACTGGAGCAAGGGCATGTCAAGTATCAACAACATCATGTACATCTGAAGCAAAACCACTAGTGAACAAAAAGGAGCTTTTATTCAGCCGAGTTATTCGTGAAATGGAAAATCAAGAAGAAAAACATGAAGGCCTATGGCCAGTCCATAAACAGACCCAACAGGGTCAAGTGTCCAAATGCCACATTTGGCATGCCTGCACTGCCAACGGAAGGGGACATACCCCTGGGAGGGGCATACATAGAGGCCAGCCAGGCACCGCAGGTACAGGATCATGGGTCTACAGAAACAGGCAGGGAAGGGCTGGTGGGTGCAGGAGCGGCAGCTGCAGCGGAGGAGTCTGACAGGGTGGGTGCCGGCACGACTGGGGGCACAAGTCAGGATCAGTGGGTGCTGGCACAACTGGGGGCACAAGTCAGGAGCAGTGGGTGCCGGCACAACTGCAGTGGGCAGGTCAGAGAGAGTGGACACGGAACCCACTGCAGTGCCCAAGTCAGACCGGGAGGGCAGAGACTCCACTGCAGTGCCCATCCCCAGGGGAGCAGGAAGTGGATCCGGTGATGTGGGCAGGACGGAGGGGAGGGCACGCCCTCCACAGCAGTGCCACACACAGGCTGAGTGGGGTGTGGGGTGCTAGAAGAGCAAGAGGCAGGTGGGGAAGGCCTGAGCATCTTGGGGATGCGGTAGCGGTGGGTGGGTGAACCTGGGGCAGGGTGTGGTGGTGGGACCTGTGGAGTGGGAGCCTGGGGGATGGCAGGTGGAGACTGTCTGGTGGAGTGTTGGGCCGGTGGTGGGGTCTTGCTCTTCCGTGTGCGGGGGACCTCCGGCGTGGTGTCTCAGCCTGCCTGCGCCTGGGGGAGGGTGTCTGGGGTGAGGGACACCCCCTCTGTGTGGCCGGACCCCTCTTCCCCTTGTGTGCTGGTGTGGATGGATCAGTGGGGAAGAGTCCGAGGTCGACCAGGAAGAGCCACTTTGCAGCTGGGGATGCAGTTGAGGCAGTGGAAGGGGCCGTGGAAGGGGCTGTGGAGGGTGAGGCATCGGAGGACTGCGGATTGCCTGTGGATGCATGTGTGTGTGTGTCTGACCCATCCCCGGTGAGTGTATTTTCAGTCCCCTGAGTATGCGTGCGTGCATGTTTAGACTTTGGCTTGGGGGTGTGTGTAGTGCCTGGGTCTGTTGTGTGCAATGATGGTGCAGGTGTGTGTGTGAGTTGGACAGGTAGGGTGCTGGGAGTAGGGGATGGGGCAGGGGCAGGAGGGGGGAGGGACTGCTGGAGGAGGGACACTGCTGCCGTCAGTGAGGAGGCCATGCCCTGACTGGTCCTCTGTAATGCAGACATGGATGATGACATGCCCTCCATGTACGACACCAGCTGGTTCAACAGACCCGTGTGCACATGGAAGACACGCAGCATGGATGACTGCCCCACATGGATCTGCCGCAGCAGGTCGACAGACTCCTCACTCAGGGCTGCAGGGGACACAGGGGTAGGGGTGCGGTGCCTGACTGGAAGGAGACATGCCCATGAACACGGGCGCCTCCACGGACCTTAGATGTGGGAGCCATGGGGAGGGCAGTGATGGTGGGGGCGGGGACAACCTCAACAGGTGTTGGATGGTGGCTGCTGCCACCCGCCTCCACAAGGAAGTCCCCGTCACTGCTGCTGTGGTCCTCAGCTGCGGTGGTGTTTGCCGAGGAGCCCACAGACTCACTCCCCTCGCCCTCCGTGCCACTGGGTCCCTCCGACTCCTTAAATTCCGACCCAGTCTGGCTCTCTGGCTCCCCTGGTCCGTGGAGCGGTCTCCCTCTGTGTCCGTGTCTGTATCTGCACAGGGAAAATAGAATGAAAACACATTAGTCATCTGCACTGACCACACACACCACAGAAAGTACAGCACATCAGTGGCCAAGTGCGGGCATCAATCAGTTGAACTTTGCTAGGAGTGCTCACACAGATTTGCATAGGCCAATGGTTAGTCTGAGAGTCGAGCATGGCATTCACATCCCTCCTGCCCTTGCACCCATCTGTCTTGCGCATGTAGGATCCCTACACCCCACTGCAGACACATGCACCACCTACCCATCACTTGACAAGACCTGAAAATACGTAGTGGTCTGTCAACATGCACACATCACATCTGCTGACAATGGACCTGTACATTTGCCTGGACGTAGGGATGGCCAGTGTTGCATCTGAGAGGCTGGGGCTGAGTACATGCACCAGACATACTGATCCCCGCAAGTCCTGCATACCTTGGCACAATGGAGTGCATGTTGCACATGACACACTCCTGCTGGATCACCCTTAGGTAGTGTAGTCCCATGGCTCAGCCATGCCTGTGAGATCATACATCACAGTCTCCAGTCACAGGGGGCAGGGCAGCCCTACAACAACTGTCACCACTGTGTCACATTCCCAAGACATGGGGCCTGCAAACTCTGTAGCTGACAACTACACATGACCATCCACAGTAACAACAGCGTCTGGATTCTGATGTGCCCACCCCAGATCCATTGGACGCATGAGAGACATGGGACAGGGCACTCTGAAGCTGAGCAACTCGCACTCTGCTGTGAATGACACCCAGCTGCTGGAACTACCCGGTTGCAGGCACCATTGTGCACGGTCAAGTCATCACATCCATACATGTCACAGAGGTATTGTCTCACATGGGCACATCTCAGATTGCATGCTGACCCCAAACCCATGTACACACCAGTGGGCCTGACAACGGTGCCACAGCACAATGACACAGGGGCAGACACCTGAGGGAACTGTTCACCTGGCACAAAGTGCCAACCGAGACACGGGAGTGGGAGTACAGACTGTAGCATGCCCTGGACTAGCCGTGACTGTCCTGCTCCACGTGGAACAGGTGATAGCCATGGACAGTAGGCAGGTGGCTGTGCATATGTGACACACTTGAGGTACATGCTCCAGAGGCCCCAACAGTTTACCCAACCAGCAGCATGGGTGTGTGCCGAATGCCCCAGGCACATGTGGTGAGCCCGAGCTGTCAATTGGCCACATGACAGGAGTACATGCAGATAAATACCAGGACCCTGGCATGTACTGTACAATGGTCCCACCCTTGAAGCACAACACTGAGTCCCCTGAAGCAATGCTGGCCCACATCCCATGCACCTTCACATGTAAGGGCACAGTTCCCACGTGACACTATGCCCAGACAGAAACAGCAACACCTGGCAAACAGATGAGAAGGGGCAAGTCACCAGAGAGGGACATGGGTCCTGGACTAACTGAACAATGTACTGTTGAGGTGTTACCAGGCCAGAGGGGCACATAGCATGTCAGACACAGCACACAGTGCAGTCATGTACTCACCCCCTCCTTGCTGCTGTCTGGCCTTCAGCTGCCCATCCAGGTCCGGGAAGACCACCGCCAGGATCCGGAGCATGTGGGGGGTCAGGGTCCGGTGTCCGCCCCTCCTGCGTGGAGGCGACAGCTTCAGCTGGACCCGTGCGATCCTCCGGGTCCAGCCCCGAAGGTCCTGCCACCTCTTCTGGCAGTTGCGGATCCTGCGCCTGTTGACCCCCACGGATCTCACCGCCCAGACGATGCTCCTTCTGGGCAGCAACCTGTGAGGATGACAAAGAGCAGAGGACATTACTACACTGGCAACATATTAGTGCAACACACAGGCAGTCACACATGTGGGCATCAGCAAGGCTAATGAGGTACACAGGTGGTGCAACTATGGTTGAGGGACCGGTGTCCAGCACTCACAGCTTTGAGACATGGCCTGGGAAGGGGACCTAGTGACAATACACCTTGCACTGCACTGCAACTGTGCAGTACATGTGGGTGCCCCATTTGTGGCAAGAGCAGTAGTCAGTGGGCAACCAAGCCACTGGTGTACACACTAATGCTGCTGCTGGTCAGACCAGTAGCACAATTAGCAAAGCAGTGGACAGCACACTCACCTGCTCCCCTGGTTTCCCATAGAGCTTGGTGTACTGCGGCAGGAGCCCGTCCAGCAGGGCCTGGTTCTCCTCCTCACTGAAGGCTGGGGCCCTCTCCACAGTACGTGCCATCATTGAAGCCAGAGGAAGCAGAGACAGCAGCAGTGATGATCTTGATGTGCTCCAGTAGCATGTGGTGCAGGCAAGTGGGTTCTCTGGGGGCCAGGCAGCCTTATATCTGTGCTGTGGAGGCATGTCTGCCCTGGGGTACAAAGGGATAGGTCCAAAAAGCTTGCATCCCATGAATTTGGCCAATCCATGGGATAGCACGACTCGTACACGCCTTCAGCATAATTTAAAACATCACCTCCATGACACACTGGCAATTGCAACAATGTTGTACGACTCCAACTGAATTTCCTGCACACGCCTCGTTCAAATTTCAGATCCGCGTCCATCACCATGACAGCTCATAGCCAATGAGGGTGCAGGGCCCGGCAAATGACTGTACTACGCAGATTTTGAATGGCAACACACACACCCGTCTCCATCAGATTCAATGGGCAAGACGTGCGCGCGGCTCGGCCATACACGACGGACGCGTCACACGCGTCCGTCGCCATTGTAATGTATGTCCCTGACATGCGCGCGGCTCGGCCATACACGACGGACGCGTCACACGCGTCCGTCGCCATTGTGATGTATGTCCCTGACATGCGCACGGCTCGGTCCATACACGACCGACGCGTCACACGCGTCCGTCGCCATTGTAATGTATGTCCCTGACATGCGCACGGCTCGGTCCGAACAAGTTATTTGGGTTTTGGGGACATTGAACGTGTCGGTCAGCCTTGCTGTCAATTCCTGACAGATGCCATCCTCTGTCACTAGCTAGGGACTATGGGGCACACCAATGGCACCACTGCCTGTGCCACAGTGTGTCCCCAGTCATGTATGGCTGCCTCTTATGTGTGTGTCTGGGGGCACAGGATGTGTTTGGTCGTGTGCCACTTGTTGACAAGCACTCCCAGGCTGGACCCGGATGTGGGTGGACACATACATGTGTGGTGTGCCCATTGCCACAGGGGGTGCAGCAATGCAGTACAGGACATTGGCAATGGACACAGTCCCAGCCAGGATGTGCGTGTGTGTCGTGTCACATGTACCCTGTCTCATCAGTGTTAGTAGCTTCAACGCAGGGTGAACCAGTGTCGACATTGTGATGTCCATACACTATCTGTGTGCATGTGGTGTGATCTGTCAGTGATCCAATGTGAGCTGATCCACACATCACATTGGTTTGTACATGCATAGTGTTGTTGTGTGGGGGTGGCACAGACACCTACATATGTCCACTTGTGGCGACAGGGCACATGGACTGTGGCTAACATGCTTGTTGTGTGTAATGTCAACGATACGTCACATCATGCCTGTGTAACTGTCAGTCAGGGAGCTGTGATGTGGAGAAAATATCTGTCCTCACTAGTCACTGTGGGCTTTGTGTGGTAGGTGGCAACAGGGCAGATGTACTGTGCTAGGGCCCATTGCTTTGTCATGGCACAACAGGGGCCCTGTCATGTGCACATCTTGGGCTTCAATGTGCGTTGATGCCATGTATGGGACATTAGTGTCTGTAACCTGTGGCAACCACCTCAGCTCATTGTGTTATGTGTTTGTTTATGATGGGCTGTGTTGCTGTGGCTTTGTGACATTGCTGGAGGGTGTGCCTTCATCCTTTGTTTCTGTCTGTACTGCAGGGCCCCAAATGTACCTAGGCCATTCCCGGACCTGGCAACGATGGTGGAACGTGAGTCCATCAGAAAGTACCGTTTCACCAGGGCAGTGATTGAGGAGTTGGCAGGGCAGTTGGGCCCACACCTGCAACCTGGCCGGCCATACCCGACGGCACTGACCCCCAAGGTGAAGGTGATGGCAGCCCTTCATTTCTTTGCGACGGGTACCTTCCAGTACACTGTGTCTTCTGGTGGAGGGATGTCGCAGACAATGTTCAGTCGGGTGCTTCGGGATGTGTTGGAGGCCATGTTACATTTCCTGGACCTGTACATCTATTTCCCCACACCCCAACGACTTGCAGACATAAAGGGTGACTTCTATGCCCTGGGGAGGATGCCAAATGTCATAGGCTCCATTGACGGGACACATGTGGCTTTGGTGCCACCACAGGCACATGAGCTGCCATACAGGAACCGCAAGCATTTCCACTCCATCAATGCTCTGGTGGTTTGTTTGGCGGACATGACAATCTCCCATGTGTGTGCCCGTTTCCCTGGGTCTGCGCATGATGCCTATGTGATGAGGAGTAGTCGTGTCCCTAGACTGATGTCACGGATGCAGAATCTACGTGCCTGGCTTGTTGGTGTGTACTGACTTTTCCTCATTGTGTGTGCCTGCCAATTGTGTGCTACCTGTTTTTCTCCAACTCCTCTAATGTAGGTGACTCTGGATATCCCAACATGCCATGGTTGCTGACACCCCTGAGGAACCCTGTGACACCAGCCGAGATGCGCTACAACCAGGCACATGGTCGTACCAGGAGGGTGATAGAGCGGACATTTGGACTCCTGAAGAGCCGCTTCAGGTGTTTAGACAAGACAGGAGGTGCCCTCCCGTATGCCCCTGCTAAGGTGTGCCGGATCATCATCGTAGCATACATGCTGCACAATCTGGCAGTGCGAAGGGAATTGCCCCTCATCCAGGATGACAATGACCAACACCCGCCACCTGTGGAGGATCCTGGCCTGGGCCAGGATGCCAGTAGCGATGATGAGGCTGCGGAGGATGTCCACACACAGCTCATCAACAACTTCTTCTCCTGAATGTGAGTATACAGTGATGTGTTGTAAATGTGTTGTGTGTGCATGTTTTGTGTGTGTGGTGCACCTTGCGTGTGGCTGTGTGCTACTTGTGTGGATGCCTGCAGTGATGTGTCCATCCAGTTTACCTGTACTCCCCACCAGTTGTGTGATGATTAGTATTTTGGGGTGGTGTAGTCTGTGATTTGTGTTTGCCATGTGTGTTGCAGTTGTATGGCGTCATGCAGTGTTAACAATTGTGTTTCTGTCTGTCCTTCACAGGGTACTGTGGCTGTTGTTTGGTGTACAGAGACCCCTGATGCCCATGCTCCACTGCCAGGATGGAGTCGTTAGTGTCCCGACGAGTGATGTGCCAGGCACCCCAGGACTTCCGTAGTTATCCACTTGGTGACCGTGTGCCCACTGTCAGGTGTTGCTAGCTTGCATGTGTGTAATAAGGGACATGTGGCAATTGCCTGACAATAAACTGTGCTGCACCTTCTGATGTGTGTTGCTTGTGCCTACACATCAGACTGACATTGATGTACTGCACTTGTGGGCCTGTCACCACTGACTCAGGTTGGCTGTGTAGTTTGTGCATACCACAGGCTTGCTTGTCAACATTGATGTTGGCAATGAATTGGTTGGACGTGGTGGGCATGTGTAAAGTAGACCTGGTGGTGTGTCTCCCACATATGTGGCACATTGGCCTGACTGACATGACAGTGTACTCATCACAGTACAGGTTTGCATGCACAGTGTTCTTCAGCACATCCAGATCTACATGCCACTGGCAACCTCTCAATCACCACAGAGTCACGTCTTGTGTTTAGGTGAATTTATTAGCACATAAGTGGGGATGGTGCTCAGGATTGGGAGTGTTGTCCGTTGGCTTTAGAATCCAAAGTTCACAGATAACAAGTTAGGAGTGTTGGTAGATGAAATGTCTAGAGTACAGTCCACAGTCGTTAAGCACATTGTTCCAACTCAGACCCTCCATGTCATGTGGGGGAGTACGATGTCGTACAACAAGGTGAACGGTTTGCACACAAAGGTCACTGTCCAGAACAGGTGTTGGTTTCCTGGGGGATGTGCATGGGCATCTTCGTCTCACTTGTTCCTCACCAGACGACCCCTCTTCTTCTTCTCAGGGGAGCCTCACCTGCAGGCTGCTGCCGTGCACGGGGACTTCCACCAGACCCCCCCTCACTCCCTGTGGCAGTGGCAGATGTTGTTGCCCGAGATGTAGTCGTCGCACAGGGAGGTGGGCTCAAGTTGGTGCTGATCTGGCGGAGGCAGGTCAACATTTCCCGGTGCACCACTGCTATATCTTCCATGGTATCCCACTTGGACTCCATATTTGACAGGTGTGTTTCAACACGGGACATGTGGGAGTCCAAGCGGGCATGGTGGGCAGCCTGCTGTTCTTTGATGTCCGTGAGGATCCCCACTACCTGGCTGAACCCTCCGGTGCTCTCCTGGTATGCATCCATGATGCGTTCCAGGTGGGTGTCATCCTGCAGACCCGCACCCTCAGTGGAGCCTCTGCTCGGCCTCCCACCCCTCCCACCACCCCTCGCCACACGGCCAGCACCTGTGGTGTTCCGCACAGGTGTCACAGGGGGACCTTGGATGTTGTTGCTGTTGTCAGGTGCCCTGGTGCCCTGTGACTCTGTGCCGTCTGATGGTTTGGTGGGTCTGTCCGTGTTGGCAGGGGTGGCTTGCGGTGTATCAGCAGTTGCAGGGGTGGTTTCAAGGGGGCAGGTGAATGTTGCCGAGGGGCTGCATGAGGGCCGAGACCGGAGGGGCCAGCTTGGGTGTCGTCCGACGAGGTGTGAGACTGTGCGCCACCGGAGCCAGGTGGGTCCACCGGAGCCTGGGACTGGGACTCTTCCTCGTCTGTGGTTGAGTCCACATCTGCCCCTGTGTTTGGAAGGAAGACACAATGTTAGTGATGTATTCATGGACATCAATGGTTCATACACATGACATTGGCCACTGTGGTTGGTGTTGCATGCCTGTCCATTGCATCATCCTACTTTGTCACTGCGGGAGATTTCCATTAGTGTGGTGCATTCACCTGACACCCTGAGGCACTTTGGTTGTCAAGTCTAGCTGTCTGCCTGCCTGGCATCTTAATTGCACGCTGGATTGTACTGTGCCATTCCTGCACTGGTGCTGACACATGCCTGACACAGGTGTTTCATCCCTGTCAACATTTGTGCTTTGACGCTGGCATCCTTGCAAAGGCACCTAGTTTGGGATCTCTGTTTGGGGCATGTGTGATGCCAGTTTGTGTCAGTCAATGTGCATCACATTAGTGTGTCTGCACAACCTGGTCACAGTCCAGCATGCCCGGGTTGTCCTGATGTTCTCTTCTGTGTTGTCTGTGTCCCCAGTCCACATCCCATTTCACACAGGTGATGGTGTCACTGTTGCTAATGGAGTTGTGTGTGAGTTTTGTGTTTGCACACATGCTTTGTGATGTCAATGTCCTCCATGGTGGTATGGACTGTTCGCTGCGGCTGTCTTTCTTTACTAGAGTCGTGACCAGAGGTGTGTGTTCGGTTGCTTCAGCTGTGACTTGCATGCCTGCTCCAGTGCAGCCCATGTTAGTCCTTGTGTCCCCAGTGTCCATGTCAGTGAGTGCTGTGTGGTGTGGATGATGCCTACAATACTGGACAATGTCTGCGTTTCATGTGGCTGACAACGGGTGTTTGAGTGTATGTCAGCATGCTACAGTGTGAGGGATGTTGGTAGGTCCATTGTAGTCAGTCAGGTGTCCCCTGTCACTGCTGTGTATGTGAGTTGCTGTGTGTTTGGATCTCTGTGGTAGGTCTGCATTTCTGCACTTGTCAACTACAATCCGCGCCTACCTGTCCAGGCCAGAGGGGGTCCCTGGGACACTGCATCCCCGGAAGTTGAGTGCAAAGGTACATTTGCAATAGCTGGCAGTGTGACTGTGATTGGGTTGGTCGATGCGTGTGTGTGACTAGCAGCCTACTCATACATTGTATCCATGTGTCAGCCATCTTGCCCTGCTCTTTGGTTTGACAGTGTGTGTTCCCAGGGCTGCTGTTAGTTTTTGCTGGATAGATGTGATTTGCAGCTGCCTCAATGGTTTTCAGTGTCATTGCAGTACATCCTCCTCCCCCAGGGGCCAGGCAATTCACACAGAGACATGCTTCAATGTCGGTGAGTGTGGGTTGATGTTGAGGTTGTGAGTCAGTGGTGTAGTGGTGGTTGTACACAAGTGGCAACAGTCCCTGTACGTCACACAGCAGTAGCCAGTATGGTGGGTCTTGGGTGTTGTTTGCATGAAGTGTGGGTAAATGCCTTCTCCCAGGTGAGTTGTGTGGAGTTTGTGTTGAGGGGTGTGTGACAGCCCATGGTGGTGGGCATGGTCAGAGCTGGCAGTGCTTCTCCCTCCATGGCCAGATGGGCCACTATTGTGTATGCTTCCCTTGCAGGGAGTGGCAGTTGACTTTCAGGATGTCAGGCATCAGGGTCCTGCATTTGGTATGTGCACATAGCCCATCAGGGCCTTGTGCTCCCCACAGCAGGACCCAGTGTCAGCCATCTTGAGGGTACATTTCCACTGCCTGTGAGGTGCGCATGGTTAGAAGTGGTGTTGTTGGTCCATTTGTGAGGGGGACTATTGGCTGTGACTACAACTCCCATCATGCTTTTGGCTACACTGACTTCCCCAACATCCCTGAGCTTCCTTCCTGTGGGTCAGGTTCCCTGTGAGGTGGTGTGACAGTGGTGGCAGACTGTGTGGCAGTGTCTGTTGGGGTTTTGTGGCACTGAGTTGCTCTGATTTTTGCTAGGTTTGTACACGTGATGACATAGTTCAATGTTGGTATGAGATAGCAGGTGTTGTGTTGCTGTGCCAGGCATATGGCTGTAGGGATGACTTTGTTTGTGTTACTGTGGCTTTGTTGACGGAAGTTGTTTTGCCTGTCCCCTTGACGGTGACATGTGTACATGGCCCCACAATCTTGAGTCTCTTATTTGTGTACTCACCAGGCTCTGGGATGTCAGTCAGACCATGTATGCTCTCCGGTGGTAAGATGGCCTGCACCTTCTCCTCCCAGGACCGGAAGTAAACGGGTTTGGCAGGGGGCCGCTGCCGGTGTGCTTGCTGAGCTTATGGTCCTTCTCCAGCAGCTTCTTGGCCCTCCTGCGCACGTCATACCACCTGTTCTGGCAGTCGTCCTTTGTGCGCAAACAAGGTGCTTGTGCGTTCACCTTGTTGACGATTCTCTCCCACATCTTGGCCTTCTGGGACATGGGGGTCTTCTGTACCAATGTGCCAAACAAATGTGGCTCTACTCTGATGATTTCATCTACCAACACTGTCAACTCACTATCTGTGAACTTTGGATTCTTCTTGGGGGCATGGTGGTGGTGGTGGTGGTGTCGAGGTGGTGGGTTGGTGGTGGTGGTGGTGGTTGTGGTGAGGGGGGTGGATGTGGGAGTTGGGGTAGTGGTGTTGGGGTGGGGGTGGTGGGGGTGGTAGTGATGAGGGGGGTGGATGGGGGAGTTGTGGTAGTGGTGTTGGGGGGTGGGGGTGGTGGTGGTGGTGGTAGTAGTGGTGAGTGGGGTGGATGGGGGGTTGGGGTACTGGTGTTGGGGGTGGTGGTGGTGGTAGTGGTGAGGGGGTGGATGGGGGAGTTGTGGTTGTGGTGTTGGGGCGTGGGGGGTGGGTTGGTGATGGTGAGGGGTGAGTGGATAGGGGGTTTGGGGTAGTGGGGGTGGTGTTGGTGGTGAGGGTGGGGTGGATGGGGGGTTTGGGGTCGTGGTGGGGTGGTGGTGGTGGTGATTGGTGTGTGTGTGTGTGAGGGTGCAAGTGAGGTTTGTGGGTGTGTGTGTGTGAATGCTGTTGGTGAGATGGCAATGGTGTGTGTCAGCAGAGTTGTGTGTGTGGAGGTTCTCAGGAAATGGCAATGGCTCATGGGAGTGATTGGTGGCCTTTAAATATGTTGAGTTGTGGGTGTGTCTCTCTTAATTGATTTTATTTTTTTTAATATATTTTCGTTGTCAGTGCTTGTTTGGTCCTTTTTTTGTGTTTGGTCAGCTGTTGTTTGTGTGTGTGTACGAGATGTTCTTCTGACCGTGCCGGACGCTGCTGGTGAGTCGTACAGGCTTCTCCGAGCCTTTCACGCTGTTGTTATGCTGTGTTGTGTATTTCGTGTGCGACTCGGTCAATGGGCGTTCGACTCGGTCGTGGGCGTTCGTTTCGCTCGCGGGAGTTCGAGTCGGTCGCGGGCGGAGTCCGTTGGTTTGAGTGTTTGTATCGTGTGCGTGTTGGTCGTGCGGCTTGTGCTCCATGCGAGTCGTTCGTGTTTCCCGCGTATGGCATCGTACTTTGCAACTCGTACGTCACGGGTACGTGTCGCTCGGCTCCGTTCCGGGAACGTGTCGGACGGTACTGCTCGAGGGCTTTTTCCGGCCAGAGGCTATTTTTCCGTACGGCTCCGTTGTCCGGTTCATATTCGGGAGAGTCGGTTGGAATTCACAGGCTTTTTATCGTACTGCGCGGGTCGTACGGCGGCGAGACGTGTCGGTCGGTACTTTATCCCGGGACGTGTCGGTCGGTTCACTTTACAAACGGAATCGGAATCGACCCCTAACTGGGGCATATTTGTGAGCCATAGCGAATGTGAGACAGTGCTAGAGGCTATACATCACATTACCATCCCTTATAAACACGACTTCATTAATGTTGTTATCAAAAGGAACATGGACATTACATCTGTTGCAAGAAAGCTTATCCCTGGCTTCCTAAAGATTGAGCCGGGTTCTGTTATGCTGGTTATTTAGTCTCTGGCATCAGAAACTTTGCAGAACATCCCCTCAAAAAATGGCAGAGACGGGGGCGCTTGTGAGCCCGAAGCAAGATGGCCGCACATTAGTGCAGCTCCGCCGGCCAGGCGATTCATATCCGCCTAAATTCCACCCATCCAGCGTCCTCATATACAAAAAGAGCTTCCTGCAGTGCACTGAGGCGATATATTAATCCTGCGCTTGTGAAAGGCCGGAGCATTGCTGTCCGCTGTAGGCGATCAGGCCCACGGCGGCTGCGGAGTGGGCCGCGCTGGACTGGGCCTCTGTCTAGGACATCGCCGTGGAGCTGCTGGGACAGCAGCGCAATTGTGTGTTGCCTAGAGTACTCGACCTGAGGGGCTCTGCCCGTGGTTTGTGCCTGGCGGTGGAGACGCCGCAGACTCCCGGCTCGCGGTGAGCCCTGTTGCCGGTGTGGGCTGTGGTGCGGGCCACGCCCCCTGGAGTTGCCTGGAGGCCGGGTTGCATGCCGTCCGGCGCCGCTGCGGGGAGGACGAGAGCCGGCCGCCTTCCCTTCTACCGCTGCCCCACACACATGTGGTATCAGGACTGCTGTGGCCGGGTGCTGAGGCCTGACCAGAGACGCGGACGGGCGCCCAGCCAGCGGCTGCATGCTAAGGAGGCTGGAGGCAGCTTGCGTGAGCAGGTGCCATATTGCCGCAGTGAGGTGAGGGCCCCGATCCGGTGAGGGAGGAACGGCGGCGGGGCCACAGAAAACTGTCAGCCGAGCTCTGGAGGTGGAGGCTCGCCCATGCAACTCACAGGTGCCACATAAACTCTCCGGTCTGGCACATCATCCCCCACCCTCCTGACGGGACTTTCATATATGGCCTATACTCACATGGAAATTTGTTATAGGTGTGGCTGAGGTGGGCTGGGAACGGCGGCTGCGTCTTTAAAAGTGCAGGTCCCAGAGGCAGGATCAACCATAGAAGCCGTTGGTGCAGTTGTGGACTGTGTGTATGCTCAAGTCGGCCTTTCTCTTGCTGCTGTCCCCAGGCCCCCTTGCCACGAAGTGCACAGCTGCTGTGGACAGGCCTCGACTACTCCTCAGACGACGTTACAAATTACACCAGCGCGGCTCAGGTATCCACAATGGGCAAACCCAAGAAGGGCCAACCACGCCTCACCTTTGAATCCAAGAAATCGTTGAGATCGGCGCAGGAGGACCAGCGGGATTCCGAATCTGAGCCTAACCCCAAGGGCTCTTCGCAACTTGCGGCAACACTGCAGGCCATGCAGCAGAGCCTCCACTCTATCGACAGTAAAATAGACACCTTAAATCAGCGTATGGACACGATGTCGGGTAAATTAGATAAACAAGCCTCCAGACTCTCCGAAGCTGAGCAGCGGATTTCCACGGCAGAGGACGACATCCACTCCACGTCTAGTAAGTGCTCAGAGATGGAAAAACTCCTCAGCATTATCCAAGCCAAAAACAAAGACTTGGAAGCGCGCTCATGGCGCAGCAACGTGCGAATAATGGGCATCCCAGAAACTACAAATACCGGCAGAATGGAGATATATGTGGAACAGATGCTCATGGAACTCTTCGGCCGGGAGACCCTCTCCTCTCTCACAGGTCATTGGTGACGAGGCCGCCTCCGGGTGCACCGCCGCGTCCGGTCATTGCTAAATTGTTAAATTATTGCGACCGAGATGCGATCCTCCGCATGGCCCGTGAGAAATCAGAGCTCAACTACCAAGGCTTTCAAGTTGCTTTCTACCCCGATTTCACGGCAATGGTACAGGCGGCTAGGAGGGAATACGTTGCGGTGAAGAAACAGTTGCAAAAAGCCAGCATCACCAATGCCATGCTATACCCGGCCAGACTGCGGATCGACTATGAAGGCCGCAAGGAAATCTACAACACCCAGAAAGCCGTGCAGGAATTTCTCAAAAGAATCGCAGAGGCGAAGCATGTACAGTGGTCCCAGGATGCAGGGGACTCAGATTAGCTAGCTGTGTGGAGACTGTGCTAACGTGGCGGCAATGGCATACTTGTGCTGCATGGGAACTGCTCAGACTCATCACCAGCATGATTGTGCACGACAAAAGGGACACTGGTGCTTGTTTCGTCTGGCCACCTCTGCCAGGGGGATGTCCGGGCTCCTGACGACCCCCCGACGGGAGATCCCCATCTGCCTTGATGAGTACTGTTCACTGTTCGGGGTCCTGGGGTTTTGGGGTCTTTGTCTTAAGCATGGTTGGGATGCTGTTGTGGGTGGGAAGGGACAGGGGGGTTTGGGCATTTGGGAATGTTGCGTATGGCTTGCTTTTGTTCATGCTGCTCATTTTCTACTGTCATCCGATTCCTCCTCAGGATGTTGTACTGGGATGTATAGTTCAGTGATATGGGAGGGTGTCATAACGTGAAGCTTTCAATATTGACCTGGAATGTGCGAGGGCTGAACTCCCCCAAGAAAATCAGACACGTAATCGCTCACCTAGATAGGCATAATGTTACAGTGGCAATGCTCCAAGAAACTCAGCTGAGGTGACACAACGATTCCAGGGTGGGCTCCCACTGGGTGGGGTTCAGACTTGCATCCTCCTACTCCTCATACGCAAGAGGGGTACTCATATTACTAAAGAAAGGTGTCCCGTTCACGGTGATTCAATCCATTGTAGATGAGAACGATAGGTACGCCATGGTCCTTGGGAAATTGCATGGGACACTCGTCACCTCAGTTAACGTATACAGTCCAAATACGGACGAGCCTGGGTTCTTTGCAGGCATACTCAAGGTGCTGAGAGGTTGGCCGGAATCAGAAATTATATGGGGCGGCGACCTCAACACACATCTGGACCCTGGTAAGGACAAATCCAGTCAAAAGTAAGGACACTCCCCCAAGGCGGCACATGTCATAAAGGGCGGGATGCTCGAATTTGACCTTCTTGATGCATGGAGGGTGCGCGATACGGATAGACTGGAAGGCACACACACATCCACTGTGCACGGAAGCTGGTCGCGATTAGTATACTGGCTACTAGGCAGGGGGGGCGAACTCCTGGGTCACAGATATTGGTAGACTACCTAGAACCTTATCAGATCACAACCCAGTCAAGCTTACACTACAAATACCGGGTAGTATCCCTCATCAGTTCACCTGGAGATTCAGGTCAGAGGCCCTCCTGGACCCGGTTTACAAAGAAACAGTTAGGGTAGCCATCTCGCAATACTTTACTATTAATAATGGCTCAGTCGGCTAAGTGGCCACACTGTGGGAGGCCTTTAAGGCCATCATCAGAGGAACATGTATTAGCACAGCAGCGGGCATCCTGAAAGACATTAGGGAGCAGATCGCAAGGGTGGAGCTGGCACTGAAACAACTTGAACAGGAACAGGAAGTGAACCCGCAAGCAGGCTCTCTAGCGAGAATTAACGAATTGCTGCTGGAACACAAAGAGCTTGCTGCAGGGGAAGTGCGCTACTTGTCAAAAAGGCATGCTGGCCGGGCATATGGCGAAGGTGGGAGACCAAGTCACAACCTAGCTGCAAAAATTAAGGGCAGAAATGACCAACATTCCATGCAAAAAATTACAGACGATGCAGGGGTAGATCATTGCGCACCGCAGGAAATAGCCACACAATTCCAGAAATTTTATGCAGATCTGTACGCCTCAAGGGGCGAGTCAGAACCCAGTGAGCTCTATGAATACCTAGATGACATCCCGATTGCCTAGTTATCGAACGGGCAGCGCAAGTACTTGTGCCAACCAATTGCGGCAGCCGATATACGCGAAGCAATTCACGCCCTCCCGAATAGAAAAGCCCCGGGGCCGGATGGGCTCACGTGCGAGTTTTACAAAGAGTGCGCCGATTAGCTCATACCGTACCTACTAGATACGTATGAGGAGGCTTATGAGAAAGGTAGACTACCGCCCACTCTTAGGGAAGCCCTAATAATAACCCTTCTAAAAAAGGACAAGCTGCCGTCGCGCTGTGAGTCATACCGACCGCTTTCCCTCATCAATATCGACGACAAAATATTGGGCAAGATATTGGCTACCAGACTCTAGCCCTTACTGACCAATATGGTCCTCCCAGACCAATCTGGGTTTATACCAGATAGGTCCACATCGCATAACCTGCGCTCGATATTTGCCATGTATCATCTCTTGAATCCCAACCTCGAAGCAGTTGCAGTCATGCTAGATGCTGCCAAAGCATTCGATTCCATTGAGTGGGGCATTATGTTCAGTATATTACAGAGAATGGGGCTACCCGATTTCCACTGCAGATGGGTCCGGTTGCTGTATACAGACCCAACGGCGAGACTATGGGTGGACGGCCTGACACTGGAACCCATACGGATCTGCAGGGGAACGAGACAGGGATGTCCCCTCTCCCCCTTATTTTTTTCCCTGATACTCGAGCCACTGGCCTGCATTATTAGGCAGCGCCACAAAGAGTCAGCACTGCGCTTCGCATTGCGACCCATAGGCATCTCCTTGTATGCCTACGATATGGTGTTGTTTGTCAGAGAACCTCAGCGTCATCTGGCACCGCTACTTCGCGAGTATACCAGGTTCAGGCGTTTTTCCGGGCTCACAATAAATTGGGGTAAATCTCTCATAATATCCCTAACTGAGCGCACGGCCCCATACGACCTGGAATACCCTCTCACCTGGTCCACGGACCCTGTAAAGTACCTAGGTATATGGGTTCACAGGGACCCAGAGCTGGTAGTAAAAGAAAACTATGGCAAGGCATACACGAAATTGGAACAATTAGTATCCAGCTGGATAAAACTGCCGCTCTCACTCGCTGATCGAATTGCTCTGATTAAAATGATTGTATTGCCGTGTTTTTTATACTTGTTCTGCAATATACCCATAATTCTGTCCAACAAGTTCTTTAAAGACATCCGCTCTCAACTGGTGAGACTGGTGTAGGGGTGTAGGCAACCCCGAGTAGCGTGGGATACACTCACTCTGGACTATAAGAAGGGAGGTTTTAGTGTGCCAGATCTGCACCTATACTATCTCTGGCCTGAAGCGCAATATGCACATTACTGGTACGGCCCTCACGCATTTATTCTGCACATAGCGGTAGAATACGGTGATGCGCACCCAATCCCACTACACAGGATTCTGACTCACTCTAGACGGGGGACACCCAGATCCGAAATAAACACTATAGACTGCACGATCGCCACCTGGCAGACCATAGGGCGCAAAGCAGCTAAACTCCCTCTATATGCCCCGATGCTCCCACTAACGCATCATGCAGCCTTATCTGTCACGCAAGAAACAGGAGCCATGTCCACTCTAAAGCGCGTAGGCATCAGAAAAATGCAGGACCTATATCCTAATGGTAAAGTCATAACTATAGAAGACGTACAATATATACAAAACAAAACCCCACAGTTTATGTTTACATACCATAGGCTTCGAATGGCCATTCAGGCCTTGTACCGCACCTATCCAGAAGAACCGCCGACATTGAACACACTACAACTGCTCTTAACCAGTCCCACATGGCATAAACTAATCACTAAACTATAAAGTGCGGCCCGAGACGAAACCATTATAGACACTAGTAAAAGTCTCACCCGCTGGAATGAAAGGATCAACCCTCACCTTACTGAAGTAGAGTGGGAACACTGCTGCCATTTAACGGAAGCTCTGACTTCAAACGGCAACCTGCGCATCATCCATTTTAAATACTTACACCAAGTTTACCACACGCCCGCTTGGTTGCACAAATATGGAATCAGGGACAATGACTCATGCAAAAGATGCAGGGCACAGGGGGCGGACTTCATACATCTAGCATGGGACTGCCCACGAATTCACAAGTTATGGACAGTGGTAATAAAACACTTGCAGACAATGACTGCTGTCACCATACAATGCACCCCTCACGTTTGTTTGCTGGATCTGACTCCCCATCTGAAAGGCACAGTGGGTAAATTTGTAATAATCACGCTGTTGATAGCGAAAAGGAGAGTGTCGATGCACCGGGAAGGTAGGACGTCTCCGCTGCTGGAACAGTGGATAAAGGACCTGGTATATTGCAAAGAGAATTTGGTAACATATGCTGAAGAACTACCAGCGACATCGCGGCCTAAAGACATATGGGTGCCGCTTATGGACTACCTAAGACAAAGGGACCAATCCAATATGGATGGAGGTTTGGACTAAATACCTGCCCACACAAAACCATCACAGTGTAAAGTCAAAACTGTTATCTGTGCGAGGGGATGACGGGCGGGAAATGTGCACGACAAGCCATGCAATGTTTGTTTTTGTTACCTTTTGAAAAGTGTAGGACTTGGCCTTTTTGGCTAAAGTTCCCTAAAACTTTTTGCTTTCCCCCTAGACCGTTTTCCTGACATAGAGTGACAATTTAGATGCTTTGGGTACTTTACCACTGCTGATCAGTGTCAAAGTACAGTAGTTCCCTGTGTAAAGTGTAATGGTAATTGGTTGGCCATGATTGGTATGTTTGCCTTACTAGTAAAGTCCCTAGTGATGTGCACTGTGTGTGCCAGGGCTAGTAATGCAAGGGCGCACGGAGAAGGGAACTCAGGCCTACAGTGTAGGGCCTGCGTGCAGTTTGCTAAGTTAGCATGTGTCCTGACAAGTACAGCTACTTGTCAGGCCTTACTTTCCCTTTTACATGCACCGTGCGCACCCCTGTGGTAGGTTCCAGGTAACCCCTGGGCAGGGTGCCCTGTAAGTAAAAGGCAGGACATATACTGAGGTGTGTGTTATGTCCTGACAGTGAAAAACACTCCATTTCGTTTTTCACTGGTGAAAGGCCATTCTGCCCATAGGACCGAATGGGGGAGGCTGGGTATTGTGTTTGTTAGCCGAGTTTCCCATAAGTTTAAAATGGAGAAGTGAAGTTTGGTATGTATATGAAAGTGGTTTTGTCACTGTGTGTTCAGAAGCCGCTCTTTTAGAAAGTGGCTGAGTTTTGTGCTTTAAGCTTTTCTGTGTGTCTCTGTTGAATGTGGATTGACAGTCTGGATCTGAGAGGGAGGGGTGAGATGGCACCAGGCTGAACTGCAGCTGGAGAGTATGCAAGGAGAAGCCCCGGGAGGTGAAGAGGCCTGGGTTGCGGCTATAAAACAATTGACCCATCTCCTGCTGAGTGATTAAGGATCCAGACCCCCAGTATCAAAGGGAGAAAGGTGACACTGGGAGGTAGACACCCAGAACTGATTTAGGCAGGGGTCAGGGACCCCTGAGCACAACGAACTTCAAGGACATTTAGGGGTATATCTATGAGAGCTGAAACCCCTGAACGTTGGAATGAAACAGAAATGGATTGAGACTGAAAAGGCTTGGACCCATTCTGTGGTCAAGAGGAACCTCTGCTAAAGAAGGAGCAACTGAAGAGACTGCTGGGGGAGACCAATCCTTGCTTCGTGATCTGGGGCTGGTCTGCAGTTTGCTGTTCTAACTAAGGGAGAGGCTGTTGGAACTGTGCTTGGAGGCGCTGGGTCCCCCTGCTTGAAGAAGACTGTGCTTTGTGCTGTGTCTTGTAACCCCAAGGGCCCGAGGTGAACTGGCTCCCTGTTTGGAAACACAGGAACATAAAAGTTTCCGGAGACGTTTCAAGCAATGCAGTGGGCGCGTGTTGTGGCAGCTTGAGACCCTCAGAAGGTGTGGCCTGTGATCTTGGACACACGGAGGAGAAGCGAGACTCGGACGCGCTGGGTGCGTGTCGTGGTGCACAGGAGGCGTTGGTGAAGAGCGTCTGGTGAACGTGTGCATCGACGGACGAGTTAGTCTCGGTCGCGCAGGGTGCGTGTTGTGGTGCACAGGAGGCGTCGGTGAGGGGCGCCTGGTGAAGTGTGCACCGGAGGTGAAGCGAGACTCGGACGCGCAGGGTGCGTGTTGGGGTGCACCGCAGGCTCTGGTGAAGAGGGCCTTGGTGAGCGGGTGCATCGGAGGTGAAGAGAGTCTCGGACGCGCTGAGAGCGTGTCGTTGTGCACTGGAGGCGTTGACGAGGAGCGCCTGGTCAACGCGTGCATCAGAAGTGGAGTGAGTCTCGGACGCGCAGGGTGCGTGTCGGGGTGCACCGAGGCATTGGTGAAGAGCGCCTGGTGATCGAGTGCACCGGAGGAGAAGCGAGGCTCGGACACGGTGAGCGTGTCGAGGTGCGGCCGGAGGCGTTGGTGAGGAGCACCTGGATATCGGGGCACCGGAATTGGAGTAAGTCTCAGTAAAGCAGTGTGCATGCTTTGGTGCAACCTGGGACTGTGAAGGTGATCGGCTGATCATCGTGTGCACCGGAAGAAAGTGAGTCTCTGCAGCGTGGTGTGCGTGTCTTGGTGCCAACTGAGACCGCAGAAAGGAGTGCTGGTTGAACATGCACTCGGAGTCGACGTGAAGTCCCATCAGCGTTGTGTGTGTGGCTTTGTGCCAGAAGAGACCCGGAGGGTGCGGTGGTGAACGTGCACCCGGAGTAACGTAATCTCAGGGGCGTGGGGTAAGTGTGCCCTGCGGCCGCCTGAGACCTTCCTAACAGTCGCGGCCCAGACCGGCAGCCCCGGAGGAGCTGAGCTGCCAGGCCGAGCCGCTGAGGCCCATTGAGAAAGTTCTGCACGAAAGGCCTAGTTCATTGAAGGAGGAGAGGAGAGTGGGGTCGCGCCCCCCAGGTAACGTGGATTACTGCCTGGGTGGTGTGCGGGCTCGGAGGGACACTCTCTCGGCCTCTCAGTCCTTCTGACGACTTGAGCCTTTGCTTCGGCTCAGATTGGGGCCCGTACAGACCAAGGAGTGGTGGTACTGGGGCCCGAGTGGGAAGCTGTACTGTATTTCATTGTGAATACGTGTGGGGGGCAACTGTTATCTAAGAGGCTGCCTGTCGTAATACACATTGCCAATATTGCTGCTAACGAACTGCCAGACTGTCTTATGACGCCTGACATTATTTCCGCCTAACGAAGTACACGATTGTAGTGCTACGCATTGCATTATTTCTCCCTTGCAAAGTACAGGATTGTAGCGGCCCGCATAGCATTATTTTGTCATTGCAACGTACATGATTGTAGCTACGCATTACATTATTCCTTAAATGCAAAGTACATGATTGTGGCGGCGCGCTTTGCATTGTTTCTTCATTGCAAAGTACGTGATTGGGGTGTAACGCATTGCATTATTCCTTCATTGCGCAGTACATGATTGTAGCGGTACGCATTGCATAATTTCTCCCATTGCAGGTACCGGAGTGTATCGTTACGCATTGTATTATTTCTCCTGTGCCCAGCACAGGATTGTATCGTTACGCAGAGCACTATTGTTTGTCCATTGCAACGTGTGTGATTCTAGCATTACGACCAGCATAGCGTTTGGAAAGCGGTGGTTGGGATTTGAACCTACCAACCAGCCGGAACGAATATTACCCTTTATTATATGTTGGCTTTTTGTAACGTGTGGTCTGATCGTATATCTTTCTATATAAAGTTTATACTTGTTTTTATCAAACTCGTGTGGAGTCCATTTGTGGTGTCACCAGGGGGTTGCTGTGGGCGTGGTTGCACACACTGTACACTCGTGCCTTGGAGATAGGCCTGGCTGCTCGTGCCAAGCTACTAAGGGGGTGAGCAGGGCTATCTCAAACGGTGTCCTTACTTGGCCTAACGTTGAGTGGGGCGTCCCGGGTCACACATTTGTGACAGTGACGTGTGACGGGGACTCCGGCTTCCAACATTTGGCGGCAGAGCGGTGGGATACGATCCTAACGTAATTCAAACGCGTGTGTGCAAAACCACTCACAGTAATTGGTGTACATCATAAATTGATCGCAGACCATGACGCAACAACATATTGTTTTGAATTGTTGGTTCTATTGTTGAGAAACCTTTAAACCACACGTCATGTCTCAGGAGGGGAGCCAGATAGCCGGTGAGGCTGGGGCTGCAGAATTAGAGTTTAACATTGAGGCATTGTTAACCTACAAGGTTGATCAGTTGAGGAAATTCTGCAGCGCTTTGGGATGTCCCATGAAGGGTAGCGCCAAGAAGGAGGAGCTGCAAGTGGCCTTGAGGGCCTGGTGGGAAGCCAAAGAGGCTCAGGAGACGGGTGATGTTGAGGTGGATGAGGATCACCCAAGGAATGGATTTGGTCCACAGGATTTGCCAGTGGAGGGACCAGCCGCAGGGGCTGGTAGTAGCCATTCAGGGAGGAGTTTTTCACCAGAGGAGTTGGAGGAAAACCAAAGGGTCAGACTGCATGAGTTGGAGGTGTTAAAACTTAAAACTCAAGCAGAGGAGAGCAGGAGCGCTCTAGCGTTGGAAGAGAAACGGATTCTCTTCGCTCATGAGTTAAGCATGAGGGAACTGGACATTAAGGGTAAACAAGTAGAGTCCAGTTCGTATGGTGGCAGCGTACAACCAGTGCCAAGTGCGGAGGAGTACAAGAGTGCACTGGAAGATGGGATAGTGGTTAGCATGTTAAATGATTTGGAGGGGTTGTCCAGTTTGGCCCCAGGGGAGCCTAGGCTCAGAAATTATTTTCCAGGATTGCGCCACCCCGGGTGAAGGTGTGGGCTCCTTGATTCCCGGGAACCTGCACGAGAACCGGACCCCTGGTCATGGGTCCAGGGGCCTAAAGAGGCCCCAGAGAGGGAAGAAGGGCCAAGTGGCGCAAGGAGATCCCAGAGTAGTGAGGAGGGGTTGCTGGCTAGCCCCTTGTCTCAAAGAAGGGGGAGGAAGAGTAAGCAGCACCCCCAGGGATAAGCAGCACCACCCAGGAAACTTGGGGGGGCCTAGTGCCTACTTGCCAGAGGTGTGAGGAAGAACACCTAGCATCAGGAGGGCGTGGGGAGTCTGTAGCCAGAGCTCCTGCCGTCCTGAAGTTTGTAAGTGCAATTCCTAAGTGGCAGGCCCAGAAAAATAAATGGAAGGTTAAAAGAGGGTTGTGTTCCCCCGGGGTAACACCAGTGGGACAGTGTCCAGCCAGTGGGGCTGGGTCCCCTAGAAATGACCAGGGTGAACCCACTTTTAACCTGGAGGGCAGGATGACTGGAGGTAGTCTCCTGACTGATGGGCCTTCCCAGGGAACCACTCCGGGGGGGGGGGGTTGGCATGGGACCAACACCCCTGGAGGGGTCCCCCAGGCTGGGAGGGATCCATGGAACAGCATTGTTGGCTCAGGGAGTAGTGATCAAGAAGACCCCCTGGGGTCAGGAAGGCGTGGAACAGGAGGGTGTCCCTGTGGTAGAGGGCCTGCGTCCTGGTTCTATCGCCCGAAGCAGGGAAGTTCATCAAGGTAATGATTGGTCTACCCTGGCTTTTGGCTGGGAGGGGGTTGTGTAAGACTTGGCCTTTTTGGCTAAAGTTCCCTAAAACTTTTTGCTTTACCCCTAGACCGTTTTCCTGACATAGAGTGCCAATTTAGATGCTTTGGCCACTTTGCCACTGCTGATCAGTGTCAAAGTACAGTAGTTCCCTGTGTAAAGTGTAATGGTAATTGGTTGGCCATGATTGGTATGTTTGCCTTACTAGTAAAGTCCCTAGTGATGTGCACTGTGTGTGCCAGGGCTAGTAATGCAAGGGCGCGCGGAGAAGGGAACTCAGGCCTACAGTGTAGGGCCTGCGCGCAGTTTGCTAAGTTTATTTTTTTATTTTTATTTAAAAGGATTTTTATTAAACAAAAAAGAAAAACAACATACAAAAAAAGGAGAAAAAAAAACCATAGGCTTACAAAGGCACTTGCTATCCTTACAGTTACATTCACGTCAAATGTGCAGAAGTCAACTCAGTGTACAGACTTATTGTTATATAATCAAGATATCACACTTTACACATTGGTATTCAGTGCTTCAGTTTGATGAGTTTGTAAATACGATGTTAACGGCTCCCAATAGTCTCTAGGTTTAGATCCCGTAGGCAGTTCTTCCTCATAAGTCTGTAGTGTGTCCCTGCAATAGACCATGTCCCACAGCCATTGTTCACACGTGGGACAGTTCTTGCCATTCCAGTATATAGATATCTGTCTCTTCGCTAACAGGAGAGCAATTACACAGAATTTGCGTTTGGTCGATCTTAAATTTGACACTAGACTTAATAAACATACTCGGATTGTGCAGTCTATTAAGGTTCCTAAAATAGCACTCAAAATACCAATTATCTTTTCCCAGTAGTCTCTAACCTGTGGGCAATACCATGCTAAATGTATAAAATCAGCATCTTCAGCTTTACATCGTTTGCAACATGCATCAGTACGGAGCCCGCATTTCTTCAGTTTAACCGGTGTATGGTATGTTTGGTGAATATATTTGTAATGTATAATTCGCAAATTACCGTTCGGGGTGAGCATGTCTGTTAGTGTCCAGCATACAGCCCATTCCTCGTCGACCAGGGGCGTCACCAGAACAGTTGACCATCTGTCCTGTGCTTTTTGTGTAGTACCCGCTATATCAGACTGTAATAGCCCATAACGTCTGGTTACCAAATGTGTATTTTGTGGGGTAGTTATAATCATTTGCAACGCTTGAAGTGTCTCCGGCTCCACAGGAGAGGTCGGATACAATTCTTTAATTGCCCTGCTTAGTCTATGATAAGCGAATTTAAAAAGAAGAGTCTGATTACTAATGTAATCTAGGTCATTAAGTTTTATAAAAACTCCATCTTTATATAAGTCTCCCATCACGTCTATCCCAACCTGTTGCAGAAGGGTCATACTCACTTTTTCTTGAGTTACTGATAGGGCTGGATGGTGCGGCAGGGGCAACGCTGGAGCATAGAGTGGTAATTTATGCGCTAATTTCCCCATTCTCTGCCAGGCCAAATTCGTAGTACGAATAGTGTTTATTTCTTGTTTCAATACATGTGTGCGGGAATGTGGTGAAATGTGTTGAAGCGGTATTGGGTGGGCGTCTCCATCTTCTACTGCCATATGAGGTAGGTATCTCACTGGATGATACCAGTAGTGCGCATATTGTGCTTGCGCACAAAGGCAATATAGCAGGAAGTCAGGAACCTTAAATCCCCCCTTAGCGTAAGGCAAGGTTAATGCCCGCAATTCAACGCGTGCTTGTTTACCAGCCCAAATGAGGCGGGTTACACACGCTTTTAGACTCTGAAACACAGCTTTTGGTGGGGTTATGGGAATGTTATTGAAGAGGTATAGGAACTTAGGAAGTATGACCATTTTTACCACAGCTATTCTATCCGCCAGGGACAATGGCAAATGCAGCCATCTTTCTATGGTTTCTTCTATTTTACTAATGGCAGTGCCATAATTGGCCCTTATAACAACTGCAGGATCTTTGTGGTACCAAACACCAAGATATTTGACGGGGTCTCGCTGCCATTCCAATGGATACTCTACCGGGTGTGGCTCCGTAACGTCCGTCAAGGGAATTATGGTGGATTTGCTCCAATTTATTTGGAGGCCCGAATGTCTACCAAATTTGATGTATTCTCATAATATGGGTGAGAGATTTATATGAGGTTCACGAACATAGAGGACCATGTCGTCTGCTTATAAAGAGATATTTATAGGGCGTTGAAGGAATTGCAAGGCTGCGGTTTTGTGGTGCTGTCTGATCTTACAAGCTAGCGGTTCTAACGCAATAGCGAATAGTAAAGGGGAGAGAGGACACCCCTGTCTAGTGCCCCGTGTGATACGTATTGTGTCAGACACATATTTATTTATCTTGATGCGCGCCACAGGTTTCGCATATAATATTTTGATCCATTGCAGTAATATCGGGGGCATGCCCATTTTTTGTAGTACTGTAAAGAGATATGGCCATTCAACTGAGTCAAACGCCTTAGCGGCGTCTAATAAGACCGCCGCTGCTTTAAGCTCTGGATTAAGTTGGTGGGATAGTGCAAAGAGGGTTCGCAAATTATGGGCTGTGGACCGATGCGGGATAAATCCCGATTGATCCGGCAGGACAATATTAACCATGAGGGGCTGGAGGCGTTTGGCAATAAGCTTAGCCAATATCTTGGTGTCTGTGTTTATTAGAGACAATGGGCGATAGGACTCACAAAGTTCAGGGTCTTTATCTGGTTTTAAGAGGGCTATAATCATGGCTTCCCTAAGTGTTGGTGGGAGGATCTGTTTTTCATAAGCGTCTCCGTACATGTTTACTAGATGGGGTGCTAGGAGGTCTACATATGCTTTGTAAAATTCACCTGTAAACCCATCGGGGCCTGGTGCTTTCCCATTGGGTAGGACCTTAATTACCTCAGTGATTTCTTCAATGGTGATGGGTTGTGCTAGATATTCCCGTTTGGCATCTGATAACCAGGCTATTGCAACATCTTCCAAATACTCAAGTATTTCAGGCGGGTCAGCTGTGTTTCGGTTGGTATACATTTCTCCATATGTTTTCGTGAAAGCCGATAGGATACTCCGTATATCATACAGTGGAGTGCCCTGCGTATCCCGAATTTTAATTACCGTGTGTGGGGTATGTTCTTGGGAGATTTTACGTGCTAATACTCGCCCTGCCCTGCCGCCTTCCCCATATGTTCTTGCTACTTGTCGTTTCGAGACGTATTTGATTTCGCTATCTGCAAATTCTTGATATTCTCATAGTGTTTCTCGAATTTTGCCCAGAGTAGCCTTGTCCTGGGTATTTACATAGTCCTGCTCTAAAAGTTTTAGTTTGTCTTCACATTTGGTAAGTTGGGTACGTATATCCTTTAATATGCCCGCGTTTGTGCTAATGCACACTCCTCGTATTGTGGCCTTAAAGGCTTCCCACAGCAAGCTAGCATCATCTACAGAGTCCTGGTTTAATTGAAAGTATTCTGTGATGTTGCATCGTATAGCATCATTGTAAGGTGAGCCTAATAGGGCTTTGGCATTGAAACGCCAGATGAACGGCGGCGGTACATACTCAGGGATGTCTAACGAAAGCATAATCGGATTATGGTCCGACAGTGTTTTTGGTAAGTGCTGTATTTTGCTTATCCATGTGCTAGCTGCTGTGGTCGTCAACCAATAATCTATGCGTGACCGGCTATTATGTATGGAGGAGCTGTGGGTAGCTACCATAGTGTGTGGGTTTCGCAATCTCCATACATCTGTCATGGCAAATTCCCCCATGCCATCTCGTACTGCTTGGACTGCTCTAGTATGAGGTTCCTTAGTTATGCCCGAACGGTCAAGGGTGTCATTAAGGGCTAGGTTGAAATCGCCTCCCCACAGTGTTTCCATCTCAGGCAGCTCTCTCAATTTTGACCTGATATCGTTAAAAAAGTCAGGGTCATCTATGTTAGGTCCATATATATTTACCAGCCTAATGTGCTGACCTCGAAGTATCCCTGTGACTATGACATATCGACCGCAGTCGTCTGTAATTGTTTGGTTTACAATAAATTGTACTCCCTTCTTTATTAGGATTATCACACCTCTCGAGTAGGTCGAGTACGAGGATACAATAGTATGTTCGGCCCACCTACGTCCTAACCCACACCTGGACGTTTTGGCTAAATGTGTTTCCTGTAGCAGGGCTATATCTATGTGGTGTCTATCAAGGAACGCAAACACCTGGCGTATTTTTTAGGATTATTCAAACCTCGTACATTCTAGGTCAACAAATTAACTTGAGATGGCATTACTTTACTACCCGTTCCGGTACATGAATTATCATACCCAGCACTTTGTATATCTTCCAATTCCTTATACACAGTTTGTTGTAGCCTCTAATCTGTTGTACACATATACATCTGTCGAGTCTGTTCTCGCCTACATTGTGCCATACTTGCAAATGCCTGAAAAAAACTACATTAAACATTTCCCAAATCCCCCCACCCACATTGGCAACCCAATCCTGCCAAAGACACAACCCAGTCAACAAGAAAACCATTAGTCCAACTGTTGCGGGGTACACCCACGGAGGGGCCGCTAAGCGCACGCTATCGCATCCGCGGGGGCGGATGTGGTCAGGTATCTTATATACAAGAAGGGCCACTGGAAAAAAAAAAAAAAAATTGTACTGCGAGAACAGATATCAAGAAACAGTGACCTAAGGGTGTTGCAGCATTACTCAACTGTAAGACACAGGGAAGTAACTTATATTTTCCAGTTTGCTGTTTGTACAATAACTAGTGCCAACATCGTGCATAAGCCAAGGCCACTATCAACATTATAATAACTAACATGTAGGCCCTTGGATAGGACCCGCTATAGCACAAAATATCAACATGATACTCGATAAAATGCTCACTTAGCTCATACATAAGAGCATCCCGGGACCTTCGCAACAACCTCAGTATCTATTATACTTTTTACCGTGTCTTCTCTCAGTATCAGTCTGAGTCTGGAGCAGTAGAAGAGTGGCCTGGCTTTTTACTTTTTGTGGCAAGTATCTTGACAAAGTCATGCGCCGCTTTAGGCGTAGTCAATATTTTAGTGCGGCCATCATGTGTCACACGTAGTCTCGCTGGATAAAGCATAGCATACTCCACACCCATGTCACGCAATTTCTTTTTCATAGGCACAAAATCCTTCCGAGCCGTCTGCACTGCCATCGTGAAATCCGGGTAGAATGAGATGTTATTACAGTGATAATTAATTTGTTGCTTTTCCCTTGCTAGTCACAGTATCGTATCTCTATCCTTGTAATTAAGTATTCGGGCAATGATGGGTCTCGCCGGGGCTCCTGGGATCGGCTTCGGTGCAAGTGATCTGTGTGCACGCTCCACTATAAACACGGGTGAGAATGCAGCAGCGCCAAAGATGTCGCGCACCATATCTTCAACGAAGGATTCCATTTTCCCTGTGTTGGCACTCTCTGGAATACCCGTGATGCGTACGTTATTTCGTCGCGAGCGTGCTTCCAAATCTTCGTTTTTGTTTTTTATAACTTCCAGCACCTTTTCCATCTCCAGGCATTTACGTGTGGTAGCGCTAGACTCATCTTCCACCGCAGATATACGCAGCTCCGCATCATCCAGCCGTTCACCCTGTTTATCAAGTTTAGCCGCCATATTATCAATTCTACAAGTAAGAGTGTCAATTTTGCTGTCAATGGCCTGCAGGCTTTGCTGTATAGCTTGTAGGGTGTCTTCGATTGGCGTCTTTTTGGTACTGCTGGTGTCTAGTTCAGTATCAGAATGTGCAGACATGGTTCTGGGCGTGCGGCGCGTGTCAAAGGACAGTTTAGGTTGTTGCTTGTCGGGTTTGCCCATTATGGCACCTTGTATAACAGTACGCAGGCCAAGCAGCACTAACCAGCCGTTTAGGATATATTTGTCTGATTGTTTGGCGAGGATCACAACACAGTCGTTATTTTAGTTGCAAAAGTCTATATCTCTAGGAGTTTTTGCTGATATAGTTAGGTTTAGTTACTCAGCGGAAAGCGCAATCTTGTTGGCTGACAGATAAGGGCTATTAATTCAATTGAACAATTGCCGGTGCGCAACAAGGCCACCTACTGTGCACCATATGAAGCGCGCGAACTGTACACCATTATGTTAGGTGTGTTGTACTCTGGTGTGTCTGTTACACTTGTTCTTACTTCATAGGTCAAGTATTAGCCCAGAACAGTGAGCATCACAGCGTAAGTATCTCCGCAGGTATTAGTATCGGTTATGCTACTTAATATATTTGGGGTGGACTGTATGCACCACTATCATGCAGCTCACGCAGGATCCCCCAGCTGATGGAGATAAGTGCTGTCCGCCGATCCAGGACTTGAGGATCCAGTGGTGATGTCTACGCGGGCAATCCGCGTCGTCAGTGTTACGAGGAATGCCCCACCTTCCCCTCGATGATTGATGGTGTGCCGCAAATTAATTACAGGCTCCCAGCAGGCTGCGCCTCGTTGCTTATTTTATTACGCGGGGGAAGACCCCGCCGAGCATCCACACCACACACGCTGCAGTTGCACTTACAGTGTCGGCGGGGCTCTCCGAGCCCGACTCGAGTTCCCAGCGGGTCCTCCTCACCCCCTCTTCAGCTCTGGGGCCGCCGCCACACCGGTGCCTCTCACAGCGCTAGTGACTCGGGTGGGCGCTCAAGCGGCAGTTTCACCCGCAGCACTACAGGCAATCGGAGGACCCTCGCACGCCACAACGAGTAGAACAGAGGCGCGTGATGGCAGGCACTCCCGCAGCTCGCTGCGCACACCCGGGGCCGTTATCTGTTCAATCATGCCGCCATTTTGTGCCGTCTCAGCGCTTCGGCAGCCCACTGTCTCCGCTCGGTCTCTCCAGGCGACACACGACTTTTACACCTCCACTGTAGCGTTTTTGTGTAGTGCCGACCTTCCGCTGCTGTTTTCTATAGGTTTCTCGCTTCAGGGTCCAGTTGGTCCGCAGTTTTTGAAGGATAATTTCCCTGACCAGCGGAGCGGCACTAAGGTGCAGCCATTCCGTCGCGCGCCCTCTAGCGCCCCCCCCAGTTTGCTAAGTTAGCATGTGTCCTGACAAGTACAGCTACTTGTCAGGCCTTACTTTCCCTTTTACATGCACCGTGGGCACCCCTGTGATAGGTCCCAGGTAACCCCTGGGCAGGGTGCCCTGTAAGTAAAAGGCAGGACATATACTGGAAGAGGTGTGGTGCAGCGGCCAGGGCAGCTGACTTCGGAGCACAGGGCTCACGGTTCGATCCCCGGCTCCGGTGGCAGCTCAGCACCTTGTGACTCTGGGCAATAGCTCACTTAATTTCCATGACGGCCCCCAGCTCCTTGAGACCCGTAAGGGTGAGTAGTTCACGCTTTACAAATACGGATTTACAATTTACTGAGGTGTGTGTTATGTCCTGACAGTGAAAAACACTCCATTTCGTTTTTCACTGGTGAAAGGCCATTCTGCCCATAGGACAGAATGGGGGAGGCTGGGTATTGTGTTTGTTAGCCTAGTTTCCCATAAGTTTAGAATGGAGAAGTGAAGTTTGGTATGTATGAACTCACAGCGTCATAACCCATCTTTCTATGAAAGTGGTTTTGTCACTGTGTGTTCAGAAGCCGCTCTTTTAGAAAGTGGCTGAGTTTTGTGCTTTAAGCTTTTCTGTGTGTCTCTGTTGAATGTGGATTGACTGTCTGGATCTGAGAGGGGAGGGAGTGAGATGGCACCAGGCTGACCTGCAGCTGGAGAGTATTAGACCTGGCATCCTTGGCGTGGGTCTCCCTTCCATTTTTTCACTATGCCTCCACTGTTGTTGATATGTTTTTTCTGGTCTAGATGCTTTGGGCACTTTGCCACTGCTATTCAGTGCCAAAGTGCAAGTGCTCCCTATGGTAAATTAATGTGTGGATTAGTGACTCCATGTTTGGCCTATTTGATTCACTGTCAGACCCTAGTACAGTGCACTGGTTGTGCCCAGGGCCTGTGAATCAAATGCTGCTGGTGGGCTTGCAGCACTGGTTGTGCCACCCACAGGAGCAGCTTGTAAAGTGTATCTCAGGCCTGCAATTGCAGAGCCTGTGTGCAGTCTGGTACTGCCATGTCGACTTGGTAAGTGCACCCACTTACCAGTCCCCAAACCTTCCCTTTTCTGCATGTTAGTCACCCCTAAGGTAGGCCTGCGGGCAGGGTGCATTGTATGTAAGAGGTAGGACATGCCCTGGTGTGTGTGGCATGTCCTGATAGTGAATTACAGCCAATTTTGTTTTTCACTATTGCAAGGCTACCTGTCCCCATAGGCCAGAATGGGCAGTTTGATTATAACATCTTATAATCCTAACTGAGCCAGGGAACATGGTAGAAAAACGAATTTAGCATGCCTGAACTCAGAATGATAAAATACATCTTTTAGTGAAGTTGGTTTTAACATTCTGTGTTTGAAAATACCACTTTTAGAAAGTAGGTATTTTCTTGCCTAACCATCCAGCCTGCCTCTGCTAGCTTGTGTATTGTATGTCTGGGTTTGTGAGTGACAGGGGCTGGGGGACTCCAGGAGACAGGGTGAGTCAGCACAGGGCTGAATAGACCTATCTGCATGTAGAGTGGTGGGAGGAGTAGCACCTGGGCCTGAATAGGGTTGTGCCTGCCTTCCACAATGCTGGCTCCACCTCCTGTGGTGCGTCTGATGTCCCTGGCCCACATTGACAAAGGAAGAAGGTGTGCACTGGCAGAATGCACCCAGAACTGGTTTGGACTAGGTACAGGACCCTCTGCCTTCAGAGGACAAATGATTTGCTAGTATAAATATTGGGACCCAGACCCCAAGATTTTAGATCACTTCTGGGAAACAAGAAGAACCTTTGCTGAGGAGAGGAACCAGAGAAACTGAAGGAGGAGACTATCCCTATGCTGTGTGCTGTTTGAGGGATTGGCCTGCAGTGGTTGCCTGATTGCCAAAGAAAGGAGAAAGGAACTTTGTGCTGTTGTATTCTGCTTTCCTATTACCTTGTCCTTCCTTTGTGTCAGTCTCTACTTGTCTATGTCATGTCTCTGTGATGTCATACAGTTCCACCTGTTGATGTTCAATGATATTTGTCAGTTATCTGGAGGCTGAGCAGGAAGGTACCTGCTCCCGGTGGGGTTTCTTACCAGATTACATTTCTACTTGAATGCTGTACCTGACCATCTAATCCCAAGAATAAATACTCTACTTGACGTTACTACAAAGAGCTTCTCATCTTTATTTTACTGAATGCAACACTGGCGACGATTTAAGGAAAGAAACCACGCGTGATCAAAAGAAGAAACTGCTAAAGAAACTAGAAGAAACTAACTGAACCTTTTGCTCAACACTCTCTTCACCCCACCGGTGTCGGTAACATCTGACAGCCTGCCAAAGTAAGTTGAGCGTTTGTTTGTGATTTCGCATCGGATGTAAGATTATTATTCTATTTGGAAGCTGCTGCCATTAGACCTGTGGAACTGTTAACTGTTGGGAATTCGGCTGTTTAGGAGTGCAACTGAGGGGAACCTCTCAATACCCATGAAAAGGCCTCCCGGACGTTTAAACTATGATGTTTGAAAACAGACAGCTTACAGTAGTGAAATGAATTGATAGCTTGTAAAACCAACCGGCAACTCGGAACTGAAAGTATATTTAAAGCCAACCAGAAATGCTAACATACAAATGGCACTGCAAGTTGTGAAGGAACTTGTTCTGTGAATTATTTTTGCGAATTTTGATCTTTGGCACAGCTGACAGAAAGACTCATGTTCAATTACCTTCATATTTTGGCCATGGATAATTGGGAATGCATGCGGCAATGCAACTCAAGAGACGAACCTGTAATTTGAGCAGCGTGTAAATTGTGCACCAATGTGGGACATTGTCTGCTTTGGCGTTAACAACAACAATGTATTCGGGGCATAGTTAGGCCCGTGAAAGTGTTTGGCTGAATGTGGGATTCACAGCGCTGGTGTAAACCATATTGTGGACTTTTGAAATTTTAAAGGACTCACCCGCGCGCCTTTCAACGGCAGCATCAACATCGGCTGTGACATGTCAGCAGAGTTGAAGACTGCACTGTAGGCGAAAATCCTGTTGTGACGTGGACGCCTGATTACACCTCAATGGGCTGGTGTGCTATGGTTCGGAAATCAGGAGCAAGCCTTGGTAGCGCGTGTGCAAGCAGCCAGTTTGTACTTTGTATTCGTGCTGCGCTTCCCTTACCGTAGTGGAGTCATTCTGACGTAGGAGTTCTTCGCAAGCGCTGTGCATTCTAAGGATTCCCCCTTTGGTTTTTTTCCTGGTCGAGGGCATGCTACGTGAGTGTCTCGCAACCACGTTTGCGTGAGTTTGGAGGTCGTTGCCCTGGCAACAAGGATCATTTCATCGTGTTGGCTGCGTATCTAACCTGGAAGGATCGTTGGTGAAGCCGGAGGGCAGCATTTCTTTTAAAAGGAATAAGTCACGAACTGAGGTATATACTGGTACTATTCTGGCGGTGCCACGGGTGAGAGGTCGCTCACCGATCGTTTTGGCTGCCTCCGAAGATTGGACTACGGTGACCACTTTTATTGTTTTAGCTTGTTATGTTTTAAACTTTTGTGAACTCCTGCATATCTATTGCAGTGTGCTGTTTACGCTACAATTTACACTTTTATACATGCTACATGTGTGTTGCGTGTGGAGTCTACTATTTGCTCGATTTCTGTCATGGAGTTTGGGTCCATTTATATTGCTGACGTTAAGGTGATGTTAAGTTAAGGAATTATTCAATTTTGCTTATCTTGATGGTGTGTTGAGTAATAGAAGTACTCAATTCTATTGTACTTGCTAGTCCTGAACCACTTTAGGTGCTCAATTTATTTGAGGTGTTCATTCCTATTTGGGTTTGTTGGTAATGCGTTTAGAGGTATTTTATTTTATTTAATGCGTATTTATGCGGAGCCACATTTGTGTTCAACTTTCTTGAAGTGCTCCATTCTTTTTATCACTGATTTTGAAGATTAGTTTTTCCAGTTCTTGGACTTATTTGATGTGTACTTTTGCGGAGCCACTTCGGTGCTCATTTTGAGGCGCTCCATTCTTTTCTAGTTTAATGATAAAGAGCCGCAGTGTGCTCAGTTCAATTCATGCTAGGTGAACTACTTTATGGTGCTCTATTTAGAGGAGTTCAAATACTTGCTGTGAGGAGCCGCAGGGGCTCAGTTTATTGTCAATTTAAATGAACCACTTTATGGTGCTCTATTTTAGAGGAGTTCAAATGTTTGCTGTGAGGAGCCAGTGGGGGCTCAGTTTATTGTCAATTTAAATGAACCACTTTAAGTGCTCTAATGTTTTAGAGGAGTTCAAATACTTAATGTTATGAAGAGCCGCAGGTTGCTCAATTTTGTTGATATGAATGAACCACGTAGTGCTCTAATGTTTTAGAGGAGTTCAAATTACTTGATGTTATGAATAGCCGCAAGTTGATCAATTTTGTTGATATGAACCACTTGGTGCTCTGATATTTTGGAGGAGTTCATATTTCATTTGTTGATTCTTGTATCTAAACATTTATTGCCCTATATCTTTTGGAGTGTTCAGTTTATTTTGTTTGTTTTATGTTCTGTCGTACCTTTTCTCCTTCTCTTGGTGCTCTAGTCTTTACTTCTTTTTCGGTTAAGGGGAAGGGTGTTGTATTCTGCTTTCCTATTACCTTGTCCTTCCTTTGTGTCAGTCTCTACTTGTCTATGTCATGCCTCTGTGATGTCATACAGTTCCACCTGTTGATGTTCAATGATATTTGTCAGTTATCTGGAGGCTGAGCAGGAAGGTACCTGCTCCCGGTGGGGTTTCTTACCAGATTACATTTCTACTTGAATGCTGTACCTGACCATCTAATCCCAAGAATAAATACTCTACTTGACGTTACTACAAAGAGCTTCTCATCTTTATTTTACTGAATGCAACATGTGCTTACTTTCATCATCTTGCAGAAAATCTCCAAGGGCTTGAAGATTGAGCTTGCCTCCTGCTGAAGTCTCAGGGATACAATACTTCACCAACCAGCTCCCCTGAATTCCCTTGCTGGGAATTTGAAGTGCCTACTGTTGTGTTGGGCCTTCTGAGAGACTGCATGTCGCTGGGAGCTGGAAGCGACACTCACGAAGAAGAAGCGTGTCGCCGCAGCAGCAGCTGTCGCCGCATCGCCGAGAAAGCGTGCCGCCGCTGTCGCCATCGCATCACCTAAGTGCCTCGCATCACCGGAGAAGAGTGTCGCCGTCGCAGCAGACGACGTCGCATCATCAGAGAAGCGTGTCGCAGGGCCTGTCGCGGCTCAGAAGATTCACTGAGTCGCCACACGGCCGTCGGGCGTGCACGCATTGCCCCTTCGTTGTCGCATCAAGAAGAAGATGCCATTTTGTTTCATTGCACCGGGTCGTCATCGCATCGAGGCGCTGCTGGTCGCATCGCCACAGAAGCGCAGTAAGAAACCAACGCATCACCTCCCCACGCGGTGAAGAACCGACGCATCACCTCCTCTCCAGTAAGGAACCAACGCATCACCGTCCCCTACGCCGCAGTAGGGAACCGACGCATCACCTCCCCCGGAGCAAGGAACCGACGCATCACCGTTCATGCGTGTAAGGAACCGATGCATCTCCTTCCCTGCAACTCTTTTGTTTGTATTGCGTTACGCATCCAAAGGTACATTGAACGTAGAGTGTCGCATTTATCATCTTTATTGAACTGAACTATTTTCTACCATTGACAGTCGTATTTTTCATAGTGTATTGTGGATTTTTGTCATTTTGGGTCTTGTGTTAAGTCTATATAAAAATACTTATTTTTATAATACAACCTGTGTGGTGTCCATCTGTAGTGTTGTCACTGTGTTACTGTATGTGTTCACAAATGCTTTACACACTGCCTCTGAGATAAGCCTGCCTGCTCGTGCCAAGCTACCAAGGAGGTGAGCTGGGGTTATTTTAGTAGTGTATCCCCCTTACCCTGACTAGAAGCAAGGGTCCCTATTTGGACAAAGGTACCTACCTCTGCCAACTAGAGACCCCCAGTTCTAACATTGGTGGTCAGCGGTGAGGATGCTGGACTTGCATTTGTGACTCATAATACAGTGATTGGTGTACACTACTAGTGAGTGCAGACCAAACGCAACCACATAGATTTTTGGTAGATTGTTTTTCCTGGGATTTCTATTTTTTGCCAAGAACTGCCAAGTTTAGTCAACATGAGCAAAACAGCATCCATCGCATCTGTGGATTTAGATTTTGAAGAAGAAAAACCGTAAAGTTACACTGTAAAACAGCTGAAATACTTCTGCAGGAAATTTAAAGTTGCTATGACCGGTCTCTCCAAGAAGGATGAGTTGCAAAAGGCGCTGAGGGCCTCGGTGGAAGCAAGGAGTACCCCTGAGCATGAGGAGGGGGCTGAGGATGCAGGAGGGCAGCTAGATGGGCTATTGGGTCCAGGGGGGAGGAAAGCACCTTCCCCAGCAGGTAGCAGTGTTTCTTCCAAGGGCCTGTCCCCAGGAGAGCTGGAGGACAGGGAGAGAAGTAGGGTGCATGAGATGGAGCTAATCAAGCTTAAGATGGGTGGGCAGTTAGAATTGGAAATTAAGAGATTGGCCCTACAGGAAAAGAGGATGCAAATGGAGCATGAGAGAAGTTTGAGGGAGTTGGAGTTGAAGGCTAAGAGCTTAGAGATTACTCCCTCTGGTGGCAGCACACCGTCCATGCCTGTTGAAGCAAGGGTGTATATACCTAAAGATGTGGTGAAAGAGTTTTATAAAAATGATGACATTGGGCAATGGTTTAAAGCCTATGAGGTAGCTATGACCTCACACCGGGTCCCTGAGAAGGATTGGGGAGCGGGGTTGTGGGGGCGGTTCCTTAGTGAGGGGCGGGATACCTTATTAGACTTGCCCTCTGAAGTCCACAATTCTTATAGTCATATGAAAGAAGCATTGATATCCAGGTATGGGTTGACTCCTGAACTGTATAGGCAGAGGTTCAGGAATTGCAAAACGTTGGAGGGCAGTACCTGGGTAGAATATGTGACTTTTTTTTGCAGAGCATTGGATGGTTGGGTGAAGGGTAGCAGAGTGAATGATTTTGAAGCGCTCTTTGATTTGATTTCATGGGAGCACTTGTCAGGAAATTGTTTTCCAGAGCTACGCCAGCACCTTATTGATAGTAGGCTGACTAACCCTAGGAAGCTTGCTGAGGAGGCGGACCGCTGGGTGAGCACCCGGGTCCACAAGGGTCACGTGGGAGACTCCGCCAGGGTGGGCAGGGTCCACAGCAGAGGAGTGGGGGGGGGAAAGGGTAAACAGAGGGAGTTCCAGAAAGGGCCCCAAAGTAATCCCCAAGGGAACCAAGGGAAGGGTTCCCAGCCTCCCCCTGAAAAGAAGCCAGGGGCCCGACAGATAAGCCTGTTCACAGGGGGCCCAAGACTTGCTTTAAGTGTGGTCAAGTGGGCCACTGCTCCTGGGAGACTAGATGTCCCTTGTATGGAAAATCAGCACCCACTGGTGCACCACCCGGCAGGTAGCTAGTGTAGCCCTGGGGAGGAGATGGGTGCCCAAGGTGCGTGGAGTCCCGTAGCAATGTCCTTGGTCTCTTTAGGAGACAGTGAGATGGTCCCCAGGGCCCAACTGCCTGATAACACTAAGAAATACAGGCAGTGGGTGACCATCAATGGCCAAAGGGTGGAGGCTCTGAGAGACACCGGAGCCAGTGTGACAGCTGTCAGTTGTCGGCTGGTGTCTGAAGAGCAGGTGATCCCCAATGCATTCTGCCCGGTAGTTGCCGCGGACAACTCAGAGAGCCACTGCAGAGTGGCTCAGGTTCCCTTTGAGTGGGGGGGTCTCAGGTACCTTTCAAGTAGCTGTGAGGCCAGCCATGCCTGTAGACTGTCTGTTGGGCAACGATTTAGAAAGTTCACCTTGGGCAGAGGTGGAGAGAAGGTCTCATCTAGAGATGTTGGGTCTGCCTGAGTGGGCGTGCGCGACCACTCGGTCTATGGCAGCCAGTAGAGGTGTTCAAGAGGACCTGGAGCCTGAGAGGGGGGCCCAGGTGCCTGCCTTGAAGAGAAGAGGCAGGGAGCACGGGAAACCGGCCCCCGTAGTTCCCACGGTCCAGGAGGAAGCAGAACCTGAGGGGGATGCTCTGGAACCTACAGGGGAGCAAGTGGCCGAACTGGGGGACCTGCCTGAGCTGACCCATTGGCAGCAAGAAGGAGGACCCTCCAGGGGGGAGTTCTGTGAGGAGCAGAACAAGTGCCCTTCTCTTGTGGGTTTGCGGCAACAGGCCACAAACCAGGCAGCAGGTGATCAGTCTGGATCACATTGGATCTACTGGGAGAATGCTCTCCTGTATAGCGAGCCTAAGGTTGCGGAGCCTGAGTCAGCCCGTGTGCTGGTGGTACCCCAGCGCTCAGAGCCTTCCTACTGGGTTTGGCTCATGATGTGCCTTTAGCAGGACATCTGGGGCAGGGCAAGACCTTTGAAAGGCTTGTCACCCACTTTTATTGGCCCCAGATGCGCAAGAGTTCAGACACTCATTGCAGGACCTGTCAGACTTGCCAGGCAAGTGAAAAAAGTGGGAGGAAGAACAAGGCTCCCCTCCAGCCATTCCCTGTGGTCAGCACCCCCTTTGAACAGGTGGGTATTTTCATTGTGGGGCCACTGGACCCCAAGACAGCCATGGGCAACAGGTTCATCCTGGTCTTGGTGGACCATGCCACCCGGTACCCGGAAGCCATCCTTCTTCGGACAGAGACGGCCCCCGTGGTGGGACGTGCACTGATGGGGATTTTCTCCTGTGTGGAGTTCCCCAAGGAGGTGGTGAGTGACCGTGGTACAAACTTCATATCCAAGTATATGAAGTCCGTGTGGCAGGAGTGCGGTGTTACCTATAAGTTCACCACTCCTCACCACCCCCAAGGAAATGGGCTGGTTGAGAGATTCAACCGGACCCTGAAGGGCATGATTATGGGTCTGGAAGAACCCATGAGGCGTAAGTGGGACGTCCTCTTGCCATGCCTTCTCTTTGCTTACCGTGAGGTGCCACAGAAGTCCTTAGGGTTCAGTCTCTTTGAACTGCTCTATGGTCACCCGGTAAGAGGACCTCTGAGTTTGGTGAAAGAAGGCTGGGAGAAAGATCCCAGTAAACCTCCCCAGGATGTATTTAGCTACATGCTGGCCTTTAGAAACCAGACTAGGCGATTCAGACAACTCGCTGAGGCGAATCTGGAAGCCAGCCAGGAGGAGATGAAACGGTGGTATGATCAGAATGCCACTCTGATCGAGTTTCAGCCTGGGCAGAAAGTGTGGTTCATGGCCCCCGTGGAGCCTTGCGCGCTCCAGGATAAGTGGACCGGACCATTTGAGGTGGTGGCGCGCAAGAGTGAGGTCACCTACCTGGTGGACTTGCGATCTCCCAGGAACCCTTTGCGGGTCCTACATGTCAACCGCCTAAAGCCCCATTTTGAGAGGTCCGAAGTGGGCATGCTCCTAGCAACAGATGATGGAATGGAAGAGGAGACAGAACCTCTTCCTGACCTCCTGTCTGCAACAGAGCAAGATGGGTCAGTGGAGGGTGTGAACCTCTCTAACTCCCTGACACCTGAGCAGCAGGAAGACTGTCGCCAACTGTTGGGACAGTTTCCTGACCTGTTTTCCTTGACTCCTAGTGTCACTGATTGGTGCGTCCATGATGTGGACACTGGGGACAGTCCTCCTGTCAAACACAAGGCTTACAGAGTGACTGACAGGGTGAGAGCTTGCATCAAGGAGGAGATCTCCAAGATGTTTGCATTGGGGGTGATTGAGCCCTCTCATAGCCCTTGGGCCAGCCTAGTGGTCTCGGTCCCAAAGGCTGCCGCGCCTGGTGCCACACCCGAACTTCGGTTCTGTGTGGACTACCGAGGACTCAATTCAGTCACCAGGACTGACGCACACCCCATCCCCAGAGCTGATGAGCTCATCGATCGGTTAGGGGCTGCCCGGTACCTCAGCACGTTTGACTTAACGCCTGGGTACTGGCAGATAGCCTTGACTGATGGGGCCAAAGAGAGGTCAGCATTCTCCACACCAGATGGGCACTACCAATTGCGGGTTATGCCCTTTGGGATGAAGAATGCCCCTGCCACCTTTCAGAGGTTGGTCAACCAGGTGCTGGTTGGACTGGAAGATTTCAGTGCCGCCTACCTGGATGACATCACAGTGTTCAGCGCCAGTTGGGAAGAACATCTGTGCCACCTCTGGGAAGTGTTGATGGTGCTGCGGAGGGCAGGCCTCACGATCAAGGCGAGTAAGTGCCAGATCGGGCAGGGTTCCGTGGTGTAGTTGGGACACCAGGTTGGGAGCGGCCAGGTGGCACCCCTACAGCCCAAGATTGATACCATTCTGGCTTGGGAGCCCCCCAAGACCCAGACAGAGGTCAGAGCCTTTTTAGGACTCACCGGGTATTACAGGAGATTTGTCAAGGGGTATGGCAGCATCGTTGCACCCTTGACAGAGCTGACTTCCAGGAAGCAGCCCAAGAGAGTGATTTGGACTGACACCTGTCAGAGAGCTTTTGACGCCTTGAAGACTGCCATGTGCACTGCCCCTGTGCTTCAGGCGCCCAACTTCTCAAAAGAATTTGTTGTTCAAACAGACGCTTCAGAGCATGGTGTAGGGGCTGTTCTGGCACAGTTAAATGAGGAGGGCCTAGACCAACCTGTAGCCTTCATCAGTAGGAGGTTACTTCCACAGGAACAAAGGTGGAGTGCTATTGAGCGTGAGGCATTTGCTGTGGTCTGGGCGCTGAAGAAGTTGAGGCCATACCTGTTTGGGACTCACTTCCGGGTTCAGACAGACCACAGGCCCCTCAGATGGTTGATGCAGATGAGGGGTGAGAATCCAAAGCTGTTGAGGTGGTCCATTTCCCTACAGAACACGCCAATGCTGATGGTCTGTCCAGATTCTTCCGCCTTAGTGATGAGAACTCCCTAGAGCAGAGGTCTTCAATCTATGGGGCGCGACCCCCAGGGGGGCCGTGGAGTCATCAGAAGGGGGTCGCGCATTCATCAGCTTCACGTCTGCCTCGAATCCAAAACGTTTCCTCTCTTCGTTTTGGATTAGAAATACTTGCATCTCAGGAGGCTCTCTGATTGGAGGACTAGGTAAAATAAGCCAATCATAATGAGGCTATGTCATCAATACCTGCCCTCCAATCAGAGAGACTACAGCATGCATACCAGGAAATGCCCGCAAACTTTGTCCATAAAGATGGACCAGAACCTTTGCAATGCAGCCTGCACTTCGAGGGAGTTCTGCAATATTCCACGCCGTCACTGCTGCCTTCCTTGGCCATCACTGCTTTCACCTCGTGTCCTGCTTTGTGGCTCGTTGCTGCCTCTTCAGTAGGATCTCCATAGCTGCCAAGGTTTCAGATTGTTATGAGTGACATTTTCATAATTTCAGTGTAATAATGAGTGACATTTCAACGACTATGAGTGACACTTTCTCGCTAGCAAAATCAAGAAGTAAAGGCGAGGGAATCATATAAATGTCAGAAATTACACTCATTTGTGCATAGCTGCTAATGTTTCAGATTGCTTATGTGTGACATTTTCATAGATTCAGTGGATTTACGAAAGACATTTAACAACTAAATGCATGACAGAGCTACACTTTCTTGTGGCCAAATCATGCAATGAAGTCCATGAAAACAGACAAATTTCAGAAATCACACTGATTTGAGCAATAAGAAAGTCGAACTCAGTAGCAGGTGCTTTTAAAGCAATTATTTATTTTTTACATAATCAGCACCCTCCACCCCAACCTCAGCTTCAGGTGTGGTTGAACCACAAAAATCAAAGGGTTCTCTGTGACAAAAGCAGCAACCCACTGAGCTATCTACATATAATGCAGTTCATTACAATACAATATGCTGGTAGACTTTCTCTGCAGTTTGCATATAAACTCTCTGCTCTACTTAATAGTGAGTGAAAACAGCCATGAGACAAAACTCTGACAGCTCTCCTGCGGGGATATTAATCATCTGCCTTATCTCTGACTAAGCAAGTCTCACAGTGCTGGGAAAATAAAGGCTGCTGCTTGTAGTACCACTGTCAAGCAAAGATATTAAACCCTTTAACTAAACTAGCAGTTTTGATGATTTATTAGTGCAGACAAAACTCGGAGATGGCCTGCATTTACAGCACAAACAGACAACTTTAGTGTACCCATTTACAAAGCGCTATGCTGTGCTGGAGCCCCCTCCCATTCTCTTAATAAACATTTTGAATTTCAGCAGCGGATAATTATTAAATTAATATCTGACTTACCTGGTGTGGTCTCTTGATAGAATGATCCACTGAGAGAAGCTGCCTGCGTTTCACAGCGGAGATCGTGCAGAGGAACAGCAATTAATTCCTCGGTGCCTTGGGGCCCGGCTGGCAGGCAGGAAATGAAACATCCTGTCACATCCTGGGACAACCGAAGGAGGACTGATGAGGCCCGGGAACATCTACAAAAGTAGCTTTGGCGCTAGTTTCTTTTGCATAAGAAAGCCTTCGTTCCCACCATGAGCAATTAATTTGAATGTGTGAATCCTCTCGGCTTAATGTTCTGTTCTTCCTCTGCCCCCATGTCTGAGCCGGCCCGGCGTGACTCTCTTTATACCCGTGAGGACCGGCCCTCTCATCGGACCGCCGTATCCTGACTGCATGATGATGCAGCAGGACCCTCTCCCTCACCCAGTGCCCTCGAGTTGGCCGGCCTGGGCTGCGCTGAAATAAAATTGCCGGCGGGTGGCATTGCCATAATTAATTTAGTCCCAGCATGGGGGCCTGCCGGCAGGACAGGTATGGTGTGAACAGCAGTGTGGTGTGAGCGAGCGCGGCCAGGCCCGCAAAACAGTCAGGCTGTGCAAGATGACGACGAGCCAGTTAGCAGCAGAGGCCTCATCAAAACTTCGCGCCATGTTAAGCAGGACGTGTGACGTCACATCCTTGCGGCGCTACGGCCAGTCTGAGACCGTCACTCAGCCCCCAGGCGGCGCTGCGAAAATCAGATAGATACATTGTAGCAGCACTCACTGACTGCGAGGCTAAGAGAGCCTGCTCAGCTGCTGGACTGCCGGAAGCCTGTGGGAGCAGCCAGCGCAGGCACTGGAGCGCGCAGCTACTACTGTTTGTAGTGTGCTTTTCTGTGACAGCTGAGACTACGGCATTATGCGTGACAATGCATTTCAGTGCGGTGATGCGGAGCACCACACTGAAATGCGTTAGTGTCACGCCTGATGCGTGATACTTGGCAGGACTGGATCTCCTTGTTACTTCCGGCGCACACACACACACACACAGATCCTTATTTGTTTCCCTGATTGAGCCATAAGGGGATTTGGGCAAAGGCTCCGGTTAATTTGTATTTTCTGTGTTCTGTCCGTTTTTCTTCTTTCCTGCATGTGTGTCTAATTATTTATGCTGCCTGAACTCCGCACTCGATTTCATTTATTGCTCCAGAGAAACACAATGGAAGAGAGAATGTTTGTCTTTAAACAGGGCGCATCCGTGTGGGGCTTGATGCTTCTGACAATGGACATTCACAGTGAAATGCTTGGAAAGATGTTAACTAAGCAAAATGAAGATATACATATATATTTTGCTACTTTTCAACTAAGCTTTAAGAGACTAACTTGTTTGTAAGATAAGTGCAGTGAATGGACTACTGAAGATGACAAAGTTGATGTCTGAAACATCATTGCTTTTACGTTTGTTTAAATATCACTGCAGAGAAAGATTCAGGCAGCATGGTTAAATGAGTGTCAATGGTCATGTTATTTGTCTGAACGGAGAATAGATTTTTCAATAATTGACAAAGCCTAATATTTTTACAGCATCAAAATATTACATGGTAAAGCCTACACAACTCCAATATTATTAAACACATTTGGTTGTGCAGTCTTTGCTCAAATAAGCAGCCCTGCAATGCAGCGGTGTGGGTTATGATGGTACTATTATGTTGCTCACTAAATTGTCTTAATTTGGAACAGACTAGGATAAACCACATTTACTTACCGAATCTCTCTACTGGCCTCCTCACAGCAAATTTTAACAAGCACTCAAATTTATAACTTTTTAAAATTGATTTGTGCAGATCAAACATCTAGGTCTCACATGTGGCCTAGAAGCTGAAATGTACTTCAATATAATCTCCAGGGTTGGGGCAAAGGCTCCAGTTCATTTTTATGACTTTCAAATGTTTATTTTCAGTGTGCTTTCCGTTTTCATTCTTGTAGCAGCAGTTTCATATGCATTTTTGTGACATTATAATGTTGGTTTTTTTCATGTTTTTCTGTTTTCATTCTTGTAGCAGCAGTTTAATATGCAGTTTTATGACGAGTGTATTTTGCTACCTTTCACAGCCTCTCTTCTGACCCTCACCCTGCAAAGGCCTTTCCAAGACGAAGACTCAGTTGAGCCAGTCTGACAGTGCAACATGTTGTCCTGCACCAAGTGCATGGGCACACATGTTCACAATGGATGTCATTCTCCTTCCGGACACTAAGCCTCCCACTGTACTGAACGGTTGGCCTGCAAAGAAGGGCACTTCTAGGGGCACTGACGTGAAAGAGGTCATAGGTCACCTGCTAGGGAGAAGAGATGCACCGTGAGGATAGGTAGCCTGCTTCAAGATGACCTTTGAGTATAGCCCAAGCACACAAATCACAAGGGCATACCCCATGGCCGTCCTTATACCACGTGAACATAATTATAGCCTAGGTGACTGGACACCCAGGCAGCCAGCCTCTTAGCATTTTTTCGTGGCCTTCAGAATTTATTGTTCACTTGGCCAAGATGGTTACCAAAAACCGAAACAAATAACGAAACCCAAAAGACCACGAACCACAGTCACCCACAAACCTTTGGTTTTGCTAAACACTGTTTAATTCTATTTCCCCACCGTAAAATGATTTGCCGTGGGAATTGGGGGCGCTTTTGGTTGTCGATGATGGTGAGTACCAAGTTCTAGACATTTTGGTCAGGAGGGGGTACTTATGCCTAAAATGTTTGACAGGGGGGTCTCGGCATCAAAAAGTTTGAAGACCTCTGCCCTAGAGGTAGGATAGTTCTCCCCACATTTCAGCTGGAGGGGACACATGTTAGACCTGGCATCCTTGGCGTGGGTCTCCCTTCCATTTTTTCACAATGCCTCCACTGTTGTTGATATGTTTTTGCTGGTCTAGGTTGCTTTGGGCACTTTGCCACTGCTATTCAGTGCCAAAGTGCAAGTGCTCCCTATGGTAAATTAATGTGTGGATTAGTCACTCCATGTTTGGCCTATTTGATTCACTGTCAGACCCTAGTACAGTGCACTGGTTGTGCCCAGGGCCTGTGAATCAAATGCTGCTGGTGGGCTTGCAGCACTGGTATTGCCACCCACAGGAGCAGCTTGTAAAGTGTGTCTCAGGCCTGCCATTGCAGAGCCTGTGTGCAGTCTGGTACTGCCATGTCGACTTGGTAAGTGCACCCACTTACCAGTCCCCAAACCTTCCCTTTTCTGCATGTTAGTCATCCCTAAGGTAGGCCTGCGGGCAGGGTGCATTGTATGTAAGAGTTAGGACATGCCCTGGTGTGTGTGGCATGTCCTGATAGTGAATTACAGCCAATTTCGCTTTTCACTATTGCAAGGCTACCTGTCCCCATAGGCCAGAATGGGCAGTTTGATTATAACATCTTATAATCCTAACTGACCCAGGGAACATGGTAGAAAAACGAATTTAGTATGCCTGAACTCAGAATGATAAAATACATCTTTTAGTGAAGTTGGTTTTAACATTCTGTGTTTGAAAATACCACTTTTAGAAAGTAGGTATTTTCTTGCCTAATCATCCAGCCTGCCTCTGCTAGCTTGTGTATTGTATGTCTGGGTTTGTGAGTGACAGGGGCTGGGGAACTCCAGGAGACAGGGTGAGTCAGCACAGGGCTGAATAGACCTATCTGCATGTAGAGTGGTGGGAGGAGTAGCACCTGGGCCTGAATAGGGTTGTGCCTGCCTTCCACAATGCTGGCTCCACCTCCTGTGGTGCGTCTGATGTCCCTGGCCCACATTGACAAAGGAAGAAGGTGTGCACTGGCAGAATGCACCCAGAATTGGTTTGGACTAGGTACAGGACCCTCTGCCTTCAGAGGACAAAGGATTTGCTAGTATAAATATTGGGACCCAGACCCCAAGATTTTAGATCACTTCTGGGAAACAAGAAGAACCTTTGCAGAGGAGAGGAACCAGAGAAACTGAAAGAGGAGACTATCCCTATGCTGTGTGCTGTTTGAGGGATTGGCCTGCAGTGGTTGCCTGATTGCCAAAGAAAGGAGAAAGGAACTTTGTGCCTACTTTCATCATCTTGCAGAAAATCTCCAAGGGCTTGAAGATTGAGCTTGCCTCCTGCTGAAGTCTCAGGGATACAAGACTTCACCAACCAGCTCCCCTGAATTCCCTTGCTGGGAATTTGAAGTGCCTACTGTTGTGTTGGGCCTTCTGAGAGACTGCGTGTCGCTGGGAGCTGGAAGCGTGACTCACGAAGAAGAAGCGCGTCGCCGCCGCAGCAGCTGTCCCCGCATCGCCGAGAAAGCGTGCTGCCGCTGTCGCCATTGCATCACCTAAGCACCTCGCATCACCGGAGAAGAGTATCGCCGTCGCAGCAGACGCAGTCGCATCATCGGAGAAGCGTGTCGCAGGGCCTGTCGCGGCTCAGAAGATTCACCGAGTCGCCACACGGCCGTCGGGCGTTCACGCATCGCCCCTTCGTTGTCGCATCAAGAAGAAGATGTCATTTTGTTTCATTGCACCGGGTCGTCATCGCATCGAGGCGCTGCTGGTTGCATCGCCACAGAAGTGCAGTAAGAAACCGACGCATCACCTCCCCACGTGGTGAAGAACCGACGCATCACCTCCTCGCCGGTAAGGAACCGACGCATCACCGTCCCCTATGCCGCAGTAGGGAACCGACGCATCACCTCCCCCGGAGCAAGGAACCGACGCATCACCGTTCTTGCGTGTAAGGAACCGACGCATTACCTTCCCTGCAACTCTTTTGTTTGTATCGCGTTACGCATCCAAAGGTACATTGAAAGTAGAGTGTCGCATTTATCATCTTTATTGAACTGAACTATTTTCTACCATTGACAGTCAAATTTTTCATAGTGTATTGTGGATTTTTGTCGTTTTGGGTCTTGTGTTAAGTCTATCAAAAATATTTATTTTTATAATACAACCTGTGTGGTGTCCATCTGTAGTGTTGTCACTGTGTTACTGTATGTGTTCACAAATGCTTTACACACTGCCTCTGAGATAAGCCTGCCTGCTCGTGCCAAGCTACCAAGGGGGTGAGCAGGGGTTATTTTAGTAGTGTATCCCCCTTACCCTGACTAGAAGCAAGGGTCCCTATTTGGACAAAGGTACCTACCTCTGCCAACTAGAGACCCCCAGTTCTAACAGAGAGTATGCGAGGAGAAGTCCCGGGAGGTGAAGAGGCCTGGGTTGCGGCTATAAAACAATTGACCCATCTCCTGCTGAGTGATTAAGGATCCAGACCCCCAGTATCAAAGGGAGAAAGGTGACACTGGGAGGGAGACACCCAGAACTGATTTAGGCAGGGGTCAGGGACCCCTGAGCACAACGAACTTCAAGGACATTTAGGGGTATATCTATGAGTGCTGAAACCCCTGAACGTTGGAACGAAACAGAAATGGATTGAGACTGAAAAGGCTTGGACCCATTCTGTGGTCAAGAGGAACCTCTGCTAAAGAAGGAGCAACTGAAGAGACTGCTGGGGAGACCAATCCTTGCTTCGTGATCTGGGGCTGGTCTGCAGTTTACTGTTCTAACTAAGGGAGAGGCTGTTGGGACTGTGCTTGGAGGCGCTGGGTCCCCTGCTTGAAGAAGACTGTGCTTTGTGCTGTGTCTTGTAACCCCAAGGGCCCGAGGTGAGCTGGCTCCCTGTTTGGAAACACAGAAACATAAAAGTTTCCGGAGACGTTTCAAGCAACGCGGTGGGTGCGTGTTGTGGCAGCTTGAGACCCTCAGAAGGTGTGCCCTGTGATCTTGGACGCACGGAGGAGAAGCGAGACTCGGACGCGCTGGGTGCGTGTCGTGGTGCTCAGGAGGATTTGATGAAGAGCGCCTGGTGAACGTGTGCATCGACGGAGGAGTGAGTCTCGGACGTGCAGGGTGCGTGTCGTGGTGCACAGGAGGCGTCGGTGAGGGGTGCCTGGTGAAGTGTGCACCGGAGGTGAAGCGAGACTCGGACGCGCAAGGTGCGTGTCGGGGTGCACCGCAGGCGCTGGTGTTGAGGGCCTGGTGAGCAGGTGCATCGGAGGTGAAGAGAGTCTCGGACGCGCTGGGAGCGTGTTGTGGTGCACTGGAGGCATTGGCGAGGAGCGCCTGGTCAACACGTGCATCAGAAGTGGAGTGAGTCTCGGATGCGCAGGGTGCGTGCCGGGGTGCACCGAGGCATTGGTGAAGAGCGCCTGGTGATCGAGTGCACTGGAGGAGAAGCGAGGCTCGGATACGATGAGTGTGTCGAGGTGCAGCCGGAGGCGTTGGTGAGGAGCGCCTGGATATCGTGGCACCGGAATTGGACTAAGTCTCAGTAAAGCAGTGTGCGTGCTTTGGTGCAACCTGGTACTGTGGAGGTGATCGGCTGATCAACGTGTGCACCGGAAGAAAGTGAGTCTCTGCAGCGTGGTGTGCGTGTCTTGGTGCCAACTGACACCGCAGAAAGAGTGCTGGTTGAACGTGCACTCAGAGTCGACGTGAAGTCCCATCAGTGGTGTGTGTGCGGCTTTGTGCCAGAAGAGACCCGGAGGGTGCGGTGGTGAACGTGCACCCGGAGTAACGTAATCTCAGGGGCGAGGGTACGTGTGCCCTGCAGCCGCCTGAGACCTTCCTAACAGTCGCAGCCCGGACCGGCAGCCCTGGAGGAGCTGAGCTGCCAGGCCGAGCCGCTGAGGCCCATTGAGATAGTTCTGCACGAAAGGCCTAGTTCATTGAAGGAGGAGAGGAGAGTGGGGTCGCGCCCCCCAGGTAACTTGGATCACTGCCTGGGCAGGGTGCGGGCTCGGAGGGACACTCTCTCGGCCTCTCAGTCCTTCTGACGACGTGAGCCTTTGCTTCTGCTCAGATTGGGGCCCGTACTGACCAAGGAGTGGTGGTACTGGGGTCCGAGTGGGAAGCTGTACTGTATTTCATCGTGAATACGTGTGGGGGGGCAACTGTTATCGAAGAGGCTGACTGTCGTAATACACATTGCCAATATTGCTGCTAACAAACTGCCGGACTGTCTTATGGCGCCTGACATTATTTCCGCCTAACGAAGTAAACGATTGTAGCACTACGCATTGCATTATTTCTCCCTTGCAAAGTACAGGATTTGTATTGCATTATTGCATTATTTCGTCATTGCAACGTACATGATTGTAGCTACGCATTGCATTATTCCTTAATTGCAAAGTACATGATTGTGGCGGCGCGCATTGCATTGTTTCTTCATTGCAAAGTACGTGATTGCGGTGTGACGCATTGCATTATTCCTTCATTGCACAGTACATGATTGTAGCGGTACGCATTGCATAATTTCTCCCATTGCAGGTACCGGAGTGTATCGTTACGCATTGTATTATTTCTCCTGTGCCCAGCACAGGATTGTATCGTTATGCAGAGCACTATTGTTTGTCCATTGCAACGTGTGTGATTCTAGCATTACGACCAGCATAGCGTTTGGAAAGCGGTGGTTGGGATTTGAACCTAACAACCAGCCGGAACGAATATTACCCTTTATTATATGTTGGCTTTTGTAACGTGAGGTCTGATCGTATATCTTTCTATATAAAGTTTATACTTGTTTTTATCAAACTCGTGTGGAGTCCATTTGTGGTGTCACCAGGGGGTTGCTGTGGGCGTGGTTGCACACACTGTACACTCGTGCCTTGGAGATAGGTCTGGCTGCTCGTGCCAAGCTACTAAGGGGGTGAGCAGGGCTATCTCAAACGGTGTCCTTACTTGGCCTAACGTTGAGTGGGGCGTCCCGGGTCGCGCATTTGTGACAGTAACGCGTGACAGGGACTCCGGCTTCCAACAAAAAGCAAATTAAAAAAAATTACAAAATGGCAGAGACACTGTGAGGTGTACAAAAGAACTGTTTCTTCTCTAATTTGTGTACCCAAATTAGAGAAGTAGTCTTCTCTAGTTTGTTTCCCAATTATGGTGTAGGGAAAGCTGTCCGAGAAACTAGACACAATACTGAAATATTGGAAGAAGATGCCAATGACACTGCTATTTCTTTTGACTTGATAACTAGTCAATTAGATGTCCAGAGAACCATGCTCCTGTAGAACAGAATGACCCTAGATTATGTCCTTGATGCCAAAGAGGGTGTTTGTGCCATAGTCAGGTATGAATGTTGCACTCACGTCCCTAAAACCTCTCTTAGTAAAATTGCAATGCACAAGATTAAATGTGGCTTAGACCTGAATGGAAGCAGCATCGGTCTTGGATAACAGGATTATTTGGAAAATGGGGAATGAAGATGTTTGAAATAGTAATGATACTAATTCTTGTTGTATTAACCATTTACATATTGGTTAAACTGAGCCTATGTCTCATTCAGCATGCTTGCAGAATTAAGGGCATTGTCCAGGCTTGCCTGCTTGACATTGCTGTTGATGATGATGAAAAATTTAACAATGAAACATTTTACAACTGAAATAATAAGGATATATTGAATTGTTGTAAGTTTCACCTTGCAGTGAAATACAGGGGACTGAAAACACATTTTTTCATATATGTATACATGTATCCAGCTGTCTATAATAACATTTTTTAACTTGTTTTTATACCTTCTTAAATCACTCCTAGAGCCTTAGTATTATTGCACATTTATGCACATTTTAAATGGACTGCAATCTTATTATCCCGTGTTGTGCACTGCATATTTACCCTAACTGCTCAAGTAAGCATAGCTGTATTATGAAGCTGGCATAGCCAAGTGAAAAATGTTGTGAAGTAAGCCTTTCCCCATAGTTTGTTTTATCATTGTTCATTATCTTCTCACATTTTTCCTCAGAAGAGTCCCACCTGCTTCTTAGTGTCTATGCAGACTTTTTGTTTAATTACCTGCCCTGTCCTCCATAAATTGCATTGAGAAAAAGTGTATAAAAATGTAGCACTGAAAGGTATAGAACTGAACATCAAATGCTCCAACTGATCAGATGTTTATGCTTGCTGGCTATTTGGGCATGAAATATGTGTTAAACTTCAATGAGCTTCCCAAGTGTCTGTTCTCGTGCACAACATCTTCTTCACAATGTGATGCCTAGAAAACCAATGTATACTTACAGCAGAACTCAATACAGCAAGTGCATCCAATACTGCCCAGAAATGCACCATTTAAAAAAAAAAAACTCCAAAAGAACACATTAAACAGAACTCCCTAAAAACACACAAAACAGGCCAGACATTCTATATGTCACTTCACTTTAAGTGCATGGAAAAATCTGATGTGTCAATATTACTTTGAGATAACCAAGTAGTAAGTTCAGGATGCAGAATTCCCTTGGTTTTCTAACTACTCTCCTATTTTATTTATTTATTCAAGGTTTTTTGTAAACTGCTAAAACATGTCACTTTTAGGCCTGGGTGAAATTGTAAATATTCATGTGTAATTCATGTAATTTCAGGAACTTTGCTTTACACTTGTTACACAAAATTCACAAAATTGCGCCATTATGCTACATCACATAATTACACAACATTCATAGTAAAAATTTACCACAAAGTCGTCATTTGCTGTAAACATTCAATGTGACTGCAGGCAACAACAGAATACGAAGTGGCTGTTGTTCATGTCTCTTTTTGTTTTTTTGCACTTCTATATTTTCGTTTTTTTTGCGCTTCTTTAGTATGAAATACGTACTTGCACCAAAAACGGACACAAGGACACATCATTTCACACTAAAATATAATGCTAAATGACGTACTTGAATTTTACCTAATCACTTGAAATTTCACTGAAAAGCAAATTGCAGAACATTGGCACACGCTAGTCACTATGTCGCTACTTCAGGGTTTTAGATGTTATTATATTTCAATATAAGGCTTCCAAGCCGTCAGGATGCTTCTTAAAAATCCTGTGAGCAGCCTCTGCAGTGATTGGTCTTCCAAGAATCCCATAGGTTTGAACTGCCTGATTTCTGGGTCAGAAGGGTGTAGTCTCTATCGAGTAATGAGGTAGTTTTTCCAAACTTTTCTAAATTTAAGGTAGTTACTCTGAGTTTGTAAAGTGAGATCCATCTCATCTTAAAGGCATGGTCTCATGATCTTGAGAGATTTTCTTCCATCTTTCAGTATTCTGGGGTTGTTGAGGCAGATAGTGGTGAAATTTTCTTTACCTCAAGTATTTCATTGACTGGTAGCGAGTAATCAGCTTTCACGTATATGGGGGTTTCAGCCATGGAAAGCTTTATGCATGACTCTTCGCACATTGTATTGGATTCTTTGTTGTACAGGAAGTCAGTGAGGGACATCTTCATCGGGGTAGCGTGGTCCTGCTTCTACAAATTTCCGTACAGTTTGGCTGCTTAGTTCTGGATTTTTTGCAAGTTACAAATTTGTGACTTTTTTCAGGCCTGTACAGGCAGAATTACAGTAATCCAACCTTCCTAGTACCAATACTCTTAAGAGTTTGGAAAATGATTTGGACTGAAGGAGGGGGTGCACCGTCCTTAACATGGCTAATTGGAAAAGGGAGCTCTTGACTTCATTGTTAATTTCAGGGGCAAATGCAATTTTTTTTATCAAACATGGTTCCTATTTTAGGAAAGCGGAGTCTATGTTTACACCATTTATTTAAAAGGAACAAATGATGGACAGAATGCTGAACAATGCAAACATTCACTCCCAGTCACCAAGATCTGGGTTTAATCCATTGTTCTTTTGCTCACCACGCCACACCAGTTTGGACCCAGCCATATGCAAATCAGGCTTGACCCTGTTCCTCATGGGACAGTCCAGCCCAAAATGCCAAGCCAGGTCCTTCCTGGACCGGAAACAAGCATCCAGGGATCGGTTTCGGGGCATCACCTCTCATCAGCCAGGCTAGCTTGAATCCAGTGGCGCAGTGGGCACGGTACCCACATCTGGGCATACCGTTCCGACTTAGGGCAACAAAAGCGAAAGGAACAAAAATGATGGATTTAGGCCAAGATCTCTGCACTGGGGTGAATGTTTGACATTGTTCAACATTCTGTCCATCAATTGGTCTTTTTGCATTTGTCACCCCGAGTGGGATGTGTATGCCCAGACGTGGGTCCCGGGCTCTCCATGCCATTGGAGTCAAGCTAGCCTGGCTGATGAGGGGTGAAACCCCGAAACCGGTCCCAGGATGCTTGTTTCTGGTGATGATCAATGTGTGATGTTTTGCTCTCGCATGATATTAAACACATGCAGGTAGCACTTTATAGTTCTTCCTCTAATGGTCGAGTGGAAAGGGCTAACCATTTGTTGAAAGAAGGCTTACAAGCTAGTATGTCTTCTGGTTTATGTGTCGACAAATATCTTAAGCAAAAAGTTTGCTCCTATCTCACTATACCTCACTCTATCACTGGGGTGACTCCATTTAGGTTGTTAAGGGGGAGAAATCCCAATGTGCCAATTCTTCTAAATTGGCTGGGGTCTATTCATGAGTATTGTTTTGATGATGTGGAGTCGCTTGATAGAAAAATATGCAGTCATGTACTCGCAAAACAAGGAGAAAATAAAATTTATGTTGACAATAAGAGGAATGCTAAATAGATTGAGTCTGAAGTGGAACATTGAGTTCTTGTCAAAAGACCCATGAAAGGTACTAAGGGAGAATCTAAATTCTCATCCTCTGCCAAAATAGATAGACTTTCTAAAACATCTGTCCTTTTGAATGGTAAGAGTTGGTGGAATAAATAGTGTTTTACACATTACAGATTTGCAAGCGGAAATCAGTATGCAGACACAAAATGTTGGAAATAAAGGGGACTCAAACACTGATGTTGGTTCTTGTTTAGAGATGAATGTCGGTCTCTGGACCACTATTGAACATCCTTCTAGTAACACCCATGTTACCAAAAATAGGAATATGTGTAATATGAATTTGTGTATTAGTCCTGAAATAGGTATCAGTGATGTAAATTTGGAGAAGGATGCTAGTTCTTCTGAGTTGAATGAAGAAGTGATTTCGAGTCATGAAACTCAACTTGGGCGAAATATCAAATTACCTGCTAAGCTCACAGACTATGATTTATCTTGAGTTCACAATTACCAGGTCTGTATTTCATTTATGAAGATTTTCTATCTTTTATTTAAGGAATGGGCGTGATGTTAGTGTTTCAATTTCATCTAAGATAGTTTTTTATTTTATCTAGGAAAATATGTTTTAGGAAGGGGTTGATGTTCCATTCTCCTTTCATGATGCCAATTGGTCTCATGCATAGTACGTGTTCTACATTCTATAGTTGTACGTGATTGACTTGTGTTCCACTTCCAGAAGGGTGTCTCTGGTTATGAATGGTCAGTTGCTGCTGATCATTCAGTGCTGCCAGACGCTGACCTGGTCGTGGGCTCTTTACTTCTAATAAACATCTGAGTCAAAAATACTTTGGAGTCTCATAGCATTACTTCTACAAACACAACGCTAAACAAATCTCTGCTAAATAACATAAAAAAGTACTTTGGTTATATTTTTGAGAGGATGACAGGCGGGAAAACTTTTATCTGAGTAACTGCTCGGTGATAGCGCTAATCATAATAGTTCACAGTGTGGAGTAAAATTGTACAATTTGTTTTGTTTCCCAATATATATTTTGAAGCCTTTGCAATACTTTTCCCATCACCCCGTGCCCCAACCTGACTATCAATCTGAACTACTGTGCCTTTTGATGTAGGCCCACACATGACTGCCCTATTTACCTCTTCACACTAACACTTTGATAGTGGGAAGGGCTGTACTCAGATGCTTTGCAGCTTTACAAGTAACTGAAGCATGGTACGTGCTGCTTTTTAACTATGCGAGTCAATGACACTATAGCTCATAGGACTTTGTGCACTCCCTGCACCATACTCTTTGCAGATAGGGCATTCCCAAAATGGCCTGGCCCACTCCAGCGAAATACTTTTTCCTCATTGAGGCAAAATCGAAAGGTCCTTGTTGTAATATAAGGAACGTTTTAGTATTGATACCACTAGTCAGATCATCACCAGTAAATACTAGCTGCAGAGTTCCACAGGACTTTTCCTTATCACCCAATTTCTTCAATCCTTACCTCTAGCTCTTATTCATCTAATTGAAAACTACAGTAAACTGGCCTTTTATAGCACCTTTGTTTTTTAGGATTCACCTAGACAGCGCTTGCACTGTCTCTTCGAGACATGCTATATTCAGGTATGGACTTGAAGCTCCACCCATTTTCCGCCCATCTTTTCAATTGGCTCATGTTATTGTCCTTTCTAAATGGCTGCTTTTGATTAACCAATAGGCTTAGTCGTCCCTCCTTAGTACCGCCTTTCTCCTTTTGTAACCTCCCATTAGGACTGACCCTTTTACCTGTGTTGTTACTCGGCAGGTTTTAATTACAGCCTCAAGCTATTTTCCTGCTGTTTGAGGCAGGAGAAAACCTTTCAAGAAAATAGTGCTTGAGGCTGTAATGCCTCAGCTCCAATAATGGCGGCCGTGCTTATTTGCAGCACCGAACTGCTTTTTTTCTGTTTAAGTCCTTTGATAACAATGATGGCTCCTGCCCTTTACCTTAAGTTTACAAATTTTAAGCTAAAGCGCTGGTGCTGCTGATCCAGCGGTCTACTACCAACAGATACTCTACTACCATATACTCACGTGGGCCCATACAACTCGTTTGCGCTGCGCTCTAAGTAAACCACTGGAGTTTATTAGTTTTATATGTTGCTCATACCTCAGGATCTAGTTATTACTTCTTTAACTAAACCTTCTGCTGATCAAACAGTTCTTTTCCTCTGGTCAATGGACCAGTTAGGAAAAACTAGTTGATGGCGATAATTGACATAGTTTATTATGCATTTCTTAATAAGTATAAAATAATGACAGACTCAATAAGTTTTAAATCTTTATCTAAAATTAGGGTTTTGAACCATCTCAAAGCGTTTCAGTACAAACACCCTCATTCGCGGAGTGCCAATTCATAGATATCTCAGATAACACTTACCAATTCAGATCCACACAATAACTTTGCTCAGAAAGAAGAGGATAGAGACAGAAGAGCATTTATCAAACAATGAATTTCATAATTACCAAAGTATGGTGTGAAGACCAACCCTCTGGCCAAAGGGCTGGTAAGGGCCTCCCAGGACAGATCAGGAGACAAAGGCTTCAGGACAGGAATCAGGACAGGATACTTCACCTCTCTAATTACCGACGGCTACGTCGCACCCCTCTCTGACACTCTCTTCCTCCTCGTGGTTCTTCCGCGATTCCTCTAAACCCACCCAAATTAAGTAGATGGTTCTGCATTCGGTTTCTTCATCAGCATTTCAGAGCACCACCCCGGTACACCCCGATGTCAGGCTTCTTCAACGCGCAAAGCTCGCTCAACCCGACTTGACTCTCGAACTCTCGATTCTCGACCCCCGAACTTCTTCAAAGAGAATGCCCCTTCTTCTAACTAAACTATCTCAATTATACCTTTCCATAGGCTTGTACCACCCATTAATGTTTCTTTTGCACAGAATACTAATTTCTGATTGGACAGGCGAGGGGGGATGATCATCACACCACACTTATACTTCATTTATTTTCTTTTAACCATTGTTTCCAAACCCCTCCCATCAAACTTTATTCCGCCCTTCCTTTCCCATACAGCTTTAAACTTTATTAAATACATTTGTAACTGATTTCTTGAATAAGTTCCTTCATATGAACTCTTCACCCTCATGTTCCCAGGGCACATCTCCGCCGACCTTGGACTCATGTCAAATCCTTATTCATCTCCCAAGCTCCCGTATCAGGGCGCATGCGTCGCGCCATATTGGTCTGCTCAACTCGGACAACTTTAACAGGCCCAAATACGCACTAATAATAAAGTCGAAAAGGAAAAATGTTATTCTCAAAAATAAATGGTTTCACTGTATACCTCCAACCTCTACTCTATCCCATACCATTTATTATTTCTCTCTCTGCATTTGCGTTAGTTATAAACCAATTTCTAATTTCAGCAAAACAGGTGCCATGCATGTGAGCTTTCAAGCGGCCATTTTATAGCTTTTTGCGCAAGCGCCAGAATTTCCCTCCAAGCGAAAGCACGTCATACTACGTAGATGTAGCAGACGCATGCGCAGTAAAGATCCCATGTTAAATGCGTTCCAGCCCTACGTCTGTGTTATTTGCAGTTAGTAAACACATAGGCAAGCTTCATTCTTATCCCGCGTATAGTGTAAAATGGATATTATTAATTACGAGACATATCTTTAGTAATTCGCTAGTAAGTTTAATCGAGAGGATTGCTTCCGAACAAGTCTCATGTCCGAGTCCTTGCTCCATCAATCCCCTCACTGATGGCATATTAAGCCATCACAAAATTCCCATCCATCCCAGATATCAACTTTAGCACTTCTCAGTTTTCTCTAATTGGCCTCCCAACTTTTCATCAACTGTCTCATTTCCTTCTAAATCTTGCATCTTCTTGTATAACCTGCCTTCAATTTCTTCCAAGCGTATTTCTTCATACTTTCTTTTACATGTCTGTCCCTTTCCTTTTCTGTTCAAGTGTACTTTTCCTTTCGTACTTTTTCTACAACATCTATTTGACCTAGAAAACTTTTCCCAAACCCAACAAACCATTTCCCTATTGATGTTATACTTTTTGTTAGTCTTCCCCACACACTGTCAACCTCCAGTTGGGTCAAATCTTTATGCATTCTCGTAATATTTTCAATATATCCTTTAATTTCTCTGCTCTTGTCTGGAATATAAGTGCAGCAATGTTGAACTTTCAACATGCCACAAACTCCACCCTCTTTTGCCAACAATATGTCAAGAGCAAGACGGTTCTGTAAAACCATTGATCTAATTGCAACCATTTCTGTGTTAATCATTAAAAATCCTCCTGCAGTATCTGTAGGAATGACTCCAACTGAGGGTATCAGTACACTAAAAATATCTCCTACAATTTCAGAAAAACTAGCCCTTCTTCATCGAGTAAGACCATAAGAAAATACATAGGTTCCACAGATTTCATCTACATGGTAAATTTTTGGAAAAACTATTCCAAAATAACAGCTTCCGTACCATCTTGCAGGTAACCTGTAGTAGGCATTATTCCCACAAACATAATATACTCCTGGAAACACAGGATCAGTTCCCCCTTTTAGTCCCTTTCCTCCTAATATTAGGAAGTTATGTTCACATTCACTGGAACCAATGTAATTATTGTTATAATCTGTCTTTAATCTATGGAGGCAGAGTTTTCCCCTTTTCACAAAGTCCAGGGCCAACGCAGCATGAGCCTTGCCACTTGCATAGATTCCCTCCTTCCCAACCCATGGAGGTACATGGGTTTTCTGTGTAGTTGCCTTCTTCATTAAATCCTGTCTCCTTTCTTCTACTAAATCTAAAAACTCTTTTTCTTCTTTTCTTAATGTACATGTTAGATTGTCTTCGTGTGCCTGAACTAAATCTATTGAACTCATGGTTATGAAAAATTCACCTATAAATCGTGCATTTTTACTACTAACTACTGGATTCATATTCTTTCTAATAGGAAGTTCAGGAAATATTACATCTAAGTTAGAATAAAAATACTGCAATTTCCCTGTAGTGTAAAATAAACTTGACAAAATACTACATGACACACCATACGTTAAAGGTATATGGTGATACGTCATCCCTTCTGATACTGATGAGGGCAACTTCATACATACATACATAGCAGTTGTTAATTTCCATAGTGCTAACATACTGAAATAATAATTTAATAAACACATTAGAGGACGTATTATAGTCTGATTCATTATGATAATTTGCCTCATCTTCCACTCCTATTTCTATTTTAGTTTCTCTTAATCTATCTACTTTAACATTAATATCTGTATTATTTTTGTCACTTGTTTCCATTATCAAAGGTACTCCTACTGTTAGGAATAACCATCCTAATATCGCTAATAAAATACTACAAAAACAAAAACTAAGACACTTTCTTTTAACTCCACATTTTGGTTTTCCGCTAACTTCATTGTCGGCCATTTTGTCTCTGAGAAAATTTATTTTCTCTTATCTTTTCTCTTTACAGTCTCTTTGTCTTTTTATTGTTAAGGAGGTTTCAATTGGCTTTCGTCAATTTGTGCAATATGGACTTCTTCTGTCTCATCAGTCAGATCCAAGGACTCAAATTCTTCAAGAATGACATACGTCCACTCTGGAGCCTTGTATTTTCTGTTTAAGTTTCTCAATCTTGGACTAATGTTTGTTTAGATCTTGTTTGACTTGTGATTTCATTTACTTGTTCTGGTTTCTTTTCAGATTTTCTCAGGTGATATTTTAGTTTCTTTACTCCAGTTGGCCAATTGTCTCCTTTTCTGACTCTTTTGATTTGTACTGCTTTTTCACCTTCTTTATCTCCTTGTAAAGTTCGTTTTATTTCATTTATTCTGGGCACAATCTGTTCTATTTCTCTGTTTTCTGTACTTGTACCTTCTTTTGCTTCTTCCTGCTCAGGTTCTACTGTGTTTTGTTCTACTTCTTCCTGAGCTTGTTCTTCTAATCCTGTCTGATCCTGCTCAGGTCTTACTTCAAATCTTTCTTCTTCTGCCTGAGTTTGTTCTTCTAACTCTATCTGGTCCTGTTCAGGTCTTAATTCAAACCTTTCTTCTTCTGCCTGAACGTGTTCTTCTCTTTTTCCCTCCTCAGGTTTGTTTATGTCTTTTTCTGTTTTCACCTGAGTGTGTTCTTCTTCCCCTATCTCTTCCTGACTACTTTCCTGTCTTTTCAGCTCTGTTCTTCTTCTGGTTTCAATGGCATCATCAATTACTCCAATCACTGGGATCCATTCTTCCTGACTTAGCTCGGGCTGCTCATCATATGGTTGTCTTTCGGAATCTATCACTCTAGATTCTCCAATTTCACAGTTTACAACTCCTGATGCTTCAGCCTGCTCAGTCAGTGGTGGCTCTTGTTGATCAAATGGGCTCGGTACTCTTCTGGTATGACTAGCGTGAATCCAATTGGGCAAACCTGCACACTTCACTGCTGTGGTAGTGACTAGTATGACTTGCCTTGGTTTGTCCCACCTTGGTGCTAGACACGATTTTCTTGCGTGTTTCTTCACTAGCACCCAATCTCCAGGATTCAAATCATGCGCTTGATCTGGCTGTCTTTCAACTGCGTCTCCTCCAACCTGATGAGAGATAGAACGCATCATTTCAGCCAATCCTTTGCAATAGTCCAATACCAGATCATCAGTTATACTCATTATTTTATCTCCAGGAATGAACGCCTGTCTCATGGCTCTTCCCATGAGTACCTCATGTGGACTCATTCCTGTTTTCCTGTCTGGAATGCTTCTGAGACCCATTAGCACAAGAGGCAATGCAACTGGCCATTTCAGCTTTGTGGATGCACACACCTTTCCCAATCTTGACTTGATTGTGCCATTCATTTGTTCAACAATTCCAGAGGCCTCTGGACGATAAGCACAGTGAAGTTTTTGTTCAATGTTAAATGCAGCACAGATTAATCGAATTATTTCATTATTAAAATGAGGGCCTCTATCTGATTCCAAAGTGACCGGAAAACCAAAGCGTGGCACCAACTCCCTCAACAACAATTTTGCAACTGTAAGACTGTCATTTCTTCTTGTAGGGTAGGCTTCCACCCATCTTGAGAAAAGGCACACTATGACAAGTACATATTTCATTCCGTTACAGGGGGGTAACTCAATGAAATCTAACTGTAATCTGGTGAAGGGTCCTTCTGCCTTTCCAATTTTTCCCCAGCTTACCACTGTCTTTCTACCTGGGTTCTGCTGTTGACAGGTTAAGCATCTCTGGCAAAGGCTCTCTGCGATTACCCTGAACTTCGGATTCTACCAACTCTGTCTGAATAGTCTGATCATTGAATCTCTCCCTATGTGTGTTGCTCCATGATACACCCTTGCCATTTTTGATAGTAGACAATCTGGCCTGACTGGTCTTCCATCTAGATACACCCATACTTCATCATGTGGTCTTTTGGTACAGGCTGCCTTTATCCAGATTTCCTTTTCCTTTTCCTCAACTCCTTCTTGTAATTGTCTAATCTCATCCCATGTCTCTGGCACTGAGAAGTACATAAGTTGGCATCTGGTTTCTCCTGTTTCAATTTTTCTGTTTATGGCTACTGCATTTTTAGCGCAGTATTTCGCCACTTGGTCAGCATAATTATTTCCAGCAGTCACATAGTCATTTCCTGACTGATGTGCAGCGCATTTTACAACTGCTATCTCTTTTGGCAATTGTAATGCTTCCAACAAATCCTTTACATTTTTGCTGTTTCTGATTGGAGACCCTGAAGAAGTCAGAAATCCCCTCTGCATCCAAAGCTGGCCGAAGTCATGCACAATCCCGAAACCATATTGACTATCCGTAAATATGGTTACTCTCCAATTTTTCCCTTTTTTACATGCCATTGTTAAGGCAACCAATTCAGCTACTTGTGCAGACTTGACCCTAGGTAAACAGGATGCTTCAATTACCCCCGAAATTTTGCAAACAGCATATGCAGCACTTAGCCCTCCCTCTTGAGTCCTAAGGCAGGAGCCGTCTACAAATAACTCATGATCTGCTTCTTTTAGGGGTATCTCTCATATCTGGGCGGGGCTTTGTGCATAATTCAGTTACGTCTAAGCAATCATGATCACTTTCATCTTTTACTTCCTCATCGCAGGGGTCTGGCAATAGGGTAGCTGGGTTCAAAATCGTACACCTTGTCACAGTCACATTTTCAACTCCCCAAATTACTCTTTCATACTTTGTCAAACGACTGGGGGTGAGGTGCTGTGTTCTTGTTCTTGTTAAAAGAATCTCAACCGAGTGTGGAACGAATACTTTTACCGGATGTCCCATGACTATCGACTCACTTTGCTCCAGACTCATACAAGTAGCAGCTACTGCTTTTAAGCAGCCAGGCAATGCTGAAGCCACCGGGTCCAATGTGGCTGAAAAATATGCCACTGGACGCCGACTCAATCCATGTCTCTGTGTTAAAACTGAAAGTGCACAATTTTCTCTTTCACAACAAAATAAAGCAAAATCTTTTGTATAGTCTGGCATGCCCAAGGCAGGAGCCTCACACAGACAATTTTGCAATCTCACAAATGCCTCCAGGCAGTCATCATTCCAATCAATCGGATCTTTTGCTCGCTTCCGAATCATCTGTATCAAAGGTTTTGCTAACACAGAAAATCCATTTATCCATTGCCTGCAGTATCCAACCACTCCCAGAAACATTCTCATCTCTCTCTGAGTTTGTGGCAATTGCATTTCTTTGATTATTTTGATTCTTTCCGGTGTCACTTTTCTAACTCCTCTTTCTATTTTATGCCCTAGATATCTTACTTCTTGTCGACAGAACTGTAATTTTTCTGGAGACACTTTGTGTCCTCCTTCAGCCAAATGGTTCAGCAACGCAATTGTATCTGTGACACAATCTTCTCGCGTTTTTGATGCCACCAGTAGGTCATCAATGTACTGAACCAGAACAGAATTTCTGGGCATAACCAATGATTCCAGCCACTTTTTCAGAATCTGATTAAAGATTAAAGGACTTTCTGTGTACCCTTGAGGCACACGACACCATGCGTAAATACGATCTTCAAATTTAAACGTAAATAGATACTGGCTGTCTGGGTGTAGAGGAATAGAAAAGAACGCTTGGCACAAATCAAGTACTGTGAACCATCCTGCATTCCATGGTATCTGATAAAGGATCACTGCTGGATTTGGCACAATTGGACAACAGGGAATTACAATCTTATTTATTTTCCTCAGGTCTTGTACTATTCTGTATTTCCCGCTAGGCTTTTTCAATCCCATTATTGGTGAATTACAGGGACTACCCATCACTTCTTTCAGAATGCCTTGTTTAACCATCCGTTCAATTTCTGGGATAATTCCTGCTTTTACTTCTGCACTCATTTTGTACTGTTGGGTATTTGGATAGACTGCACCTTCCTTTACTGTCACTTTAACTGGGTCTATATTTTTCATTAGCCCAATATCTTTCCCTGTAAAATCCCACACTTCTGGATTAACTGTGGTTCTCAACTCTTCTGGTAATTAATTTTCAGTTATCAGTGAAAACATTTCATCTACTTCTGTTCCCTGCTTGGCCAGCATCATCTTGTATGCCACATCTTCATCAGGGGTTTGGAAAGCGACACCATCCGGTGTACAATAGATCGTGCAGTTCATCTTGCACAATAGATCTCTTCCCAACAGATTTACAGGACTGGAATCGCAAACTACAAACGTATGCATTTCTTTGAAGTTTCCAATGTGCACCTCCATTGGCTTTGTGATTGGTGTTCTAATCTGTTGGTTAGATACACCTACAACTTGGATTGTCTCTCCCGAGAGGGGTAGGTTTGGGATGTCTGCTGTTCTCACAGTAGACCTGGTAGCACCAGTATCCAACAGGAAAGTAATGTCTTTACCTTCTACTCTCCCATCAACAAATGGACCTGACTGATCTACCGGCAAGGATGCGCCAAGCACGCACTCCTCTTCCTCCCCCCTCAGGCACCGTCATTGTGTAGTATCTGAACGTACCTCATCATTCTGCAAAAAATATTGAGCAATTGTTCTATTATTCTTACCACTTTCTCCTTGAAATCCGGTGTTCGTACTGAAACTCTGATGGTTCACAAAATTTGGCATAGGAGCTGGTGGTACCTGATATTGTGGAGTGACTACCTGTTGCTGCTGATTCATAAGTACTTCATTCTGCATCTGTGGGATTAAATTTTGATTTGGCATTATTATTATTATTATTATTCTGAGTACTCTTACACTCGTTCTTCCAATGTCCAAGCTTTCCGCACGCATGACAAGGGAACTTCTTTTTTGCTTCTTCTCTGTCCATTCGCCCTTTAAATCTATTACCATTCGTTCCTTGATTATTCTGATTTTGTTCTTTTACTAGATTATTATTTTGCTCATTTGTCTTCTCTTCCTGCTGCTCTGCTAATTTAACTTGAACCCACATCATTTTCTCTTTCAGCTTCCTTCTCCTGGCCTCTATGTCATCTCCGCAATATTTTGCGTACTTCAAAATTTCATCCACCGTTTTACTTTGCCCGCACAACATGTGCTGCTGTATCATCTGACTAATTTCCGGTTTCAAGCCATATACAAACCGATACACAAAATGTCCCATATCTTTGTCACCAATGTTCTCAAAACCACTATACTGCTTGAACACCTGCAACAATCGCTCATAATACGCATGTACAGATTCATTCGGTTCCTGTGTTGTTCTATCTATTTTTACCCAATCTGTTTCTTTAGGAGGGATTTTCCCTTTCAAGTATGTAATCACTTGATGATACTTTTTCATCACTTCTTCTGACGGTGCTCCTGTTTTTGCATCTCTAGGATACTCCTCATTAGGCCAATCAATTGTGATTTTACATTCTGTCCATAAATCAGCAGGTACTACTATGTCAAATAGACCATCCAGATCTTTCAGTAACACCTTTGAGACCTTTACAAACCTCTCTACCTGTTTGTACCACTCAACTGGCTTTTCTCTCAGGTTTGGAAAATCATTTGTAAATGATAAAATATCTTGTCTACTCCAAGGGACATGAACATATCCTCCTCCAGGAACCTCTCTCATTGGACACAACCTCTCCACTTTTCCTGTTTCTCTCATTGGAAATGCAGCTATTGCCTCTCTTGCCTGAACTTCTTCTTTCTTCCTTATCCACCTAATCCTCCATTTATCAATGTCTCCCCATTTCCGCAAAATGTTCATTAATTCTTTTATCTGTTACCTTTTTCCTGAAGCATTCACACTTTCTAAGTCTTTATCAGTAAAATCCACTCGATAGGGCTTCTGTAACAATTTTGACTTCCCTATATCTATTCCAATCTCTGAAGCAACTTCAGTTAATCTTTCATGAAATAGTCTTGCTCTCCTGGTTATACTCTTACATAGAAACAACAGTTCTTCATCATCATAAACATTTAATCTCTCTGTGCCCACACATCCTGTCATCATCTCTTCCAATTCCACTTTCAATCTGCTAATATCTAAAATCTTCGGTTTTATGATCTGATTTTCGCTTTCCTGAGCCCACCTTTCTATATCTTCAGAGGTGACTACTGTTGTACCCGAAGTTCCAGCCGGAACCAAAGGTCTTCTCTCTCTCAAATTCATAGGCGTAACTCTCTTTTGAGTTTCCACATTGGGTTCCACAATAGGAAGATCCATTAATGAAATAACTGACTCACTTTCACTAACCTGATCATCTGTGATTACTATCTCTTTTCTAGGACTAGTCAATGGAACTGTCACAAGCTGTGATTTCTGGGTATCCTTATTATCCCCATATAATGGGATTACTGGACCAATGGTTACAGGTACTGTCAAAGCTTCAGTATTCAAATTCAATTGACCTATTCTTTGAACTAGTTCCTCCCTAGTTTTGTTCAAAGCTTCTCTCTCATTATCTTGCAACACTCTGTTGTATGATGTCTCATGTAAAATCTGTGGAGTTAATGGTATTCCCATTACTGGGCGCACTTGGGACAACCTTACTAGCTGCTTCTTGATACGGTGGTGGATTCTTAATTAAAATATCCTCTAATAATTCATCATCTGACTCTCCATATCCTGTCAAATTCATATGTTTTGTTTTCTCTTTACACTTTCCGCCAGAATGTTCCTCAGCCATTAACACTGGATATAACCCTTCCGATACCATCGCTCTCCTCCACTGTTTCATCTGTCCTTCTCTTGACTCATGCAAGTCTTGGATAGAATCCTCTATATCTTCCACCTCTGCATTTCTCTCTTTCATATGACTCAGTCTCCCATTCTTCCAAAGCCTCATATTGAGTTAACCTGGGTCTCGGTTCTAAATCATTCATCTTCAATCTCAAATTCTGAAGAATCCTCCCATTGAACGTACCATCCTTAGGAAACGCTAACACACCATCATCCCTCGCGTACTCTACCCAGTTTTTTAGCCACACCCAGGTATGATATCTTCTTTCCATCATCATAAAAGATGCTGGTGTCTTTGGTGGCGGAATAGGAATACCCTCTCTAGTCAACACAGGCTTATCCTTGACAAAGAAATTCTTTATTCTCTTAAAGATTGACATCTTTCTTTTCTCTCCATACATTCTTGAAGAACGGTGCAGGAAATTGTATTCCGCAAACCCTTGAAATCTTCTACCTGTACGTCTTGCACTAACAGTCAAATCAAAATCCTGCATACAATCCTTCTCTCCTCCAATCCTAGCGCGGCTTCTATGTAAGTGTCCAATGGAATCAGGCTCACACTCGTACTCTGTCCAAAGTCAGCGCGGCCTTTTCCTGACGTCAGTTCTGCTCCTCACTACTGACCCCTCCTTTACAATGATGTTCCTGTCACATGCCCGCTGCTTCTACCAATCCCAGCGCGGCTCTCTGTGACGTCGATCCTACTCAAGCGATTTCTCACCCCTCCTTTACCAAGCTCCTCCTGTCACGCGCCCGCTGCTTCTACCAATCCCAGCGCGGCTCTCTGTGATGTCAGTACCCCTCCGGCAGCTGACCCTCCCTTTGCAAGGTAATACGAAAAATTTTATTTCTTCAAAAATTCTTTGAACTTTTTTGTTATTAGCAACGTAAAAACATTCGCTACTCTGTCTGTTCCACTAAACCAAAAGGATAGTTTCTTTTCTTCCACTGCGAGTAAAACCTTCCGCTTACTCTTCACCTAAGCTCCAGAGAACCTGCTACTTTCCCGGTATCTTCCGTTCAGGAATTTTGAGACCGGAATTTCACCAGCGAACTCCTTTTGCTGTCAATCTAGCTTAGAAGAACCTGCCACTCCTTCAGGGTTACCCTTACTAGGTGATATAACGCCTAAAGTTTCATAAGCGAACTCTTTGCTTTCAGCCACTCTCACTTTTGTTCAGAAAAATAGTCCTTAGTTTAACACTGCCAACCCTACCTAGCTTCTCAGTGTTATTCCAACAGACGAGTAACCTCACTGCAGTGTGGTTTCTATCGCCACCTGCTATACATTCCCCGGGAATTTTCCAGACAACATAAAACAGGACACTAACTCTTTTGTTAAAACATTAACCAAAAATCAATAATCTATACTTATCACCAAACTAGTTACTAACAACCATAGCTCTGCTACCAGAAAACTGATCCAGCGGTCTACTACCAACAGATACTCTACTACCATATACTCCCTTGGGCCCATACAACTCGTTTCCGCTGCGCTCTAAGTAAACCACTGGAGTTTATTAGTTTTATATGTTGCTCATACCTCAGGATCTAGTTATTACTTCTTTAACTAAACCTTCTGCTGATCAAACAGTTCTTTTCCTCTGGTCAATGGACCAGTTAGGTAAAACTAGTTGATGGCGATAATTGACATAATTTATTATGCATTTCTTAATAAGTATAAAATAATGACAGACTCAATAAGTTTTAAATCTTTATCTAAAATTAAGGGTTTTGAACCATCTCAAAGCGTTTCAGTACAAACACCCTCATTCGCGGGAGTGCCAATTCATAGATATCTCAGATAACACTTATCAATTCAGATCCACACAATAACTTTGCTCAGAAAGAAGAGGATAGAGACAGAAGAGCATTTATCAAACAATGAATTTCATAATTACCAAAGTATGGTGTGAAGACCAACCCTCTGGCCAAAGGGCTGGTAAGGGCCTCCCAGGACAGATCAGGAGACAAAGGCTTCAGGACAGGAATCAGGACAGGATACTTCACCTCTCTAATTAACGACGGCTACGTCGCACCCCTCTCTGACACTCTCTTCCTCCTCGTGGTTCTTCCGCGATTCCTCTAAACCCACCCAAATTAAGTAGATGGTTCTGCATTCGGTTTCTTCATCAGCATTTCAGAGCACCACCCCGGTACACCCCGATGTCAGGCTTCTTCAACGCGCAAAGCTCGCTCAACCCGACTTGACTCTCGAACTCTCGATTCTCGACCCCCGAACTTCTTCAAAGAGAATGCCCCTTCTTCTAACTAAACTATCTCAATTATACCTTTCCATAGGCTTGTACCACCCATTAATGTGTCTTTTGCACAGAATACTAACTTCTGATTGGACAGGCGAGGGGGGATGATCATCACATCACACCACACTTATACTTCATTTATTTTCTTTTAACCATTGTTTCCAAACCCCTCCCATCAAACTTTATTCCGCCCTTCCTTTCCCATACATCTTTAAACTTTATTAAATACATTTGTAACTGATTTCTTGAATAAGTTCCTTCATATGAACTCCTCACCCTCATGTTCCCAGGGCACATCTCCGCCGACCTTGGACTCGTGTCAAATCCTTAGTCATCTCCCAAGCTCCCGTATCAGGGCGCATGCGTCGCGCCATATTGGTCTGCTCGACTCGGACAACTTTAACAGGCCCAAATACGCACTAATAATAAAGTCGAAAAGGAAAAATGTTATTCTCAAAAATAAATGGTTTCACTGTATACCTCCAACCTCTACTCTATCCCATACCATTTGTTATTTCTCTCTCTGCATTTGCGTTAGTTATAAACCCATTTCTAATTTCAGCAAAACAGGTGCCATGCATGTGAGCTTTCAAGCGGACATTTTATAGCTCTTTGCGCAAGCGCCAGAATTTCCCTCCAAGCGAAAGCACGTCATACTACGTAGATGTAGCAGACGCATGCGCAGTAAAGATCCCATGTTAAATGCGTTCCAGTCCTACGTCTGTGTTATTTGCAGTTAGTAAACACATAGGCAAGCTTCATTCTTATCCCGGGTATAGTGTAAAATGGATATTATTAATTACGAGACATATCGTTAGTAATTCGCTAGTAAGTTAAATCGAGAGGATTGCTTCCGAACAAGTCTCGTGTCCGAGTCCTTGCTCCATCACTGCGATTGCTGCAAAAGTAAAGAGATAGAAAAGCATTTTTTTTCAATTTCGTAACTTTTGAAGCAATCGCTACACCCGCGCTTTAGCTTAAGATTCTTAAAGCTCGGGTGCCGCCATTGTACAAAAGTAAATAAATAGAAAAAAAAGCGTCCGGCTGCCATTTTGTTTCCTATTTGTTTGCTTTTATATCAACATGTGCAACCAAGCTGAGGATAATGGCGACACGTAAGTGATAAAGTAAATATCACATCGGAAAAAAAAAAACACATTTGACCTGGTGCTCCCAATCACCCTGCCATCACCTTTGCTTCTGTTTTTTTATTGTGTTTCCTGGGATGTGTGCAAGGAGGAGATGTGAAACTGATGTGTAAATTTTTTTGTTTGTTAATGAAGTATCTCGTTGCATTTTGTGTGATCTTTTCACACACCTGGTGATAGCGACTCACAGCCCTGGTCTATATTCCCGCCAAGACGTATGCAGTTGAAATCCGAGGCCATCCAGCCTGACAAAGACTGCAAAGCCCGCGACAACTCACCCCCCCTCTTTACAGGCGAGCTGTTTGTTCACCCTTCTGAGCTAAAATACTTTTTTAGGTGCTATACAAAAACAAGGGAATAAGAGCGACAGGGCTGGGGGGCGGCTATAAAGCTCCGGCAACCGCCCGAACAATACTGCAGGAATCTACCATTAATCCAGGCCACAATCGGAACACTGGGCTGTGTAAGAACGCCTAACCGAAGCGCATGCCATACCTGAAGCGCAGACCAGCAACGAGCCTGGCATACCTGTTTTCCAGACTGCGGAGGGACGCGGCCTAGTGCAGCCCGCAGGAGGACCTCAGTGGATACGGAAGAGCGCTGGGCAGGCAGAGCCGCGAACGCCGATCTGGGGGCTGCGGGCCTGCTATCCGGAGGTACGCCAACATCAGAGAGACCCCTGCGATACACACGGCACATGAGTGCTGGACGGCGGCAGATGGCGGAGAATGGCCTCTCAGGCTGCTGCTGGGACTGAGATCAGCCCGTAACGGCCGAGGTACAGCGGAGTCTGTGCAGCGGCCGCAGGTGAGCACCCAGGGGGGAATGCAACAATAGGAGGCTGTGACAGCGTGAGAAGCTACAGCGGATTGCAAGACAGCGCGCGCAAGAAGGGACTGTCAACTAGGCCTGATTGTTTGCAGCTGCACGCTGACACGAGTTGCTGAGCAGGTGAACCCTGGGGCCTATTACACATCAGGAAGTGGCGGTGAGAGCGCGGGATGGCAGGGGCAGCAAATAAAGAAAAGGGAGCTGGAGAGGCCACATGCAGATAAGCATACAACGTGAAAAGAGTGCTGCAGGCCCCGGCCGATGAGTGGTATACGCGACGGCCCTCTTTGATTACATAGCCAGCATATAGTGTTACTAGCCCCTGTAAGCGCGAGATAGGAGCTACCATGACCCCTGGACAGTGGAGTGTGGCGATAAAAACCGGCAGCGTAGCGATTTTGGGAGGCTCACTGCAGTGGGCCTGGTGCTGGCGTGGCAACACACGGAGAGGCAGCATGGGTAAAACTGATAGCGCGCAGCCTAAAATAAACTTTGAGAAGCGAAAGACAGCAGGGACTCGTAAAGAAGACATGAACCCCAATCAGACAGAACAGGAGAGCGAAGCCGCTGCGTCAGGGGAAGACCTTAAACAGATACTAGCTGCAATGCAGCAGAGTCTGACGTCTATACATGGGAAGATAGACTCGCTGGCGAACAGAATGGACCGCATGTCAGAGAGAGTAGATAAACACGCTGAAAGATTGGATAAGGTGGAGTGTAGGGTGTCAGAAGCGGAGGGCACACAGATGGAAGCTAGTACAGCGCAGAAGCAAATGGGTAAAACACTGGCGATGTTGCGAGACAAGGCCGAGGATTTAGAAGCGCGCTCAAGGCGCAACAATGTGTGAATTTTAGACCTGCCTGAAACCATGAAAACAGGAAATATGGAGCTGTTTGTGGAGCAGCTGCTAGTGACATTGCTGGGCCGTGAAACATTCTCTACGGTGTTTGTGGTGGAGCATGCACACCACTCGCTGGCTCCTCTGCCGCCTCCGGGGGCCCCTCCGCGACCAGTGGTGTCAAGATTGTTAAAATATAGGGACAGAGATGCTGCTCTACGAAAGGCCAGGGAGCTACGTGAACTAAAATATGAGGGATCGGAACTCGCCTTGTTTCGCGATTTTACGCCGCAAGTACAGGAGGCACATAGGCAGTTCGTGCCTATGAAATAGAAACTGCGCAAATTGCATGTGCAATATTCCATGTTATACCCTGATAGATTACGAGTAACACTGGATGGCAAAACTAAAATATACAATGACCCGCAGGCACTACATTAAGAACTGAAAAAGCGCAGTAAGGAGACACAGAAGAAATCCGTGGACAGTGAAGCAGGAGAACAAAGAGACTCAGAATAAGTAAGGCTGGGGTGGCGCAACAATCTTGAACTTTGCTGCAATAAAATGTAATGGTGCTCAAGACTAGTTAGGGGTCAATCAACAAAGAACACTAATTTTTGGAAAACTGAGAAAGGTGGATAATAACAAGATAGACTGCTGCATGATAATAGGATACATTATGCTTAATGGGGATGTACAGCTCAGATGGACACAGATGTAAGCAGCGAGAAACAAGAATACCTGGACTAAGTGATTAGCCGGGCGGGGGAGGGCTACTGGGAGGTATTTAGTGGACGGCAATCACTGCCCTCGAGTGTAATACACACCAGGTACACAGTTAACATGTTTGTTGTTTTGGGGATAGGGGTTAATCATTTGAAGTTTAGCCAGTTTAGAAGTTTGGCGTGGGTGGGGGGGTGGGATGTGGGTAAACAGTTTGTCAGCAAGCAGAATTTGTAATTGCAACGAGCGGAAATACAGTTCAGATAAGAGGATGGATGATGTAGACGGCCCAAATGAGGACTGGGAAATAGGTAATGGCCGCTGATCCAGTCACCAACACCAGGAGACATTTTAAGTTCCTGACATGGAATGTCAGAGGTCTAAATGACCATAGGAAAATTCGCAAAATTGTTGCTTATTTAGAGCGACATCACATAGATGTGGCTAGACTAGGTTTTCTCACTGGGAGGAGAAGCCCATATGATGAAGCATGCCACCTATGGTGGGTGAGGGCATTCGTCCTGAAAGGGATTGCTCCCCATTGAAGCTTTGTTGAGAGACACTTTTTCACTTTATAATAGACCCGAGAAGCATTGTGTTTAAGATTATACTTCAGGAGACCCATCTCCCACAGGGCATTTGCGTGTTAACATCTAGGAGAATGAGAGGTACATGCATAGCCTCGGGGTACATGTCCCATGCAAGGGGAGTGTTGGTGTGGGTAAGCAGGAACTCAGGGTTGCAAATAAGCGAGATTGAGGCCGATAAAGGTGGTAGGTACGTTATAGCTAAATGTTATAAAGAGAATTTTGAGATGTTACTGGTCGGAATATATGGGCCAAATCATGACAACCCTCAATTTTATCAATCATTACACTACAAAATAGCACCATACTCGGCTATGCCCCAATTATGGGCCGGAGATTTTAACTGCATACAAGACCCAGACCTGGATAGGTCAAAAGGCCCCCCGAGACGCCCTTTTAGGGCAGCCAAAACTATGGCGGCTATAGCAGATGCGGAGGACCTTGCAGATTTATGGAGATTCAGTTCACCTATGGGCAGAGAATACACACATTATTCCTCAGCACATGACACCCACACTAGAATAGATTACTGGTTTGCATCGAGAGAACTCTTACCTAGTATCAGTGACTGCTCCCATATGGCACGTACACTTTCAGATCACTCCCCAGTCATGATAAGTATGACAATAGACGATATACGACGGAGAGAACGCACCTGGCGCTTTCCACAGTATTTGCTGTTAGATCTGGTGTTTCGTAAAGAGCTGGGAGAGGTAATAGATGCATTTTTTGCTAGGAATTTAGGTAGTGTACCTGCCATGTGCACAATATGGGAGACATCTAAAGTTTATATTAGAGGAATGGTTGTAGCCAAACACTCTGGGGTCCTTAGGGCGATCAGAGCGCAATTGCAGAGAGTGGAGAGGACACTAGAAACACTGGAAAAACGGCATCGAGAAACAGGGGACCCCAAAATACTAGCTCAAATATGAGAGCAGATAGACGAATATAATGAGCTAGCATCTGCAGAGGTTAAACATCTAGGCAAATACGCCACTGCACGGATATATGCAGAGGGAGAAAGGCCCAGTTCGGCCCTAGCCAAACTCACAAAGCCTCCTAGGGGAGAAAATGAGATAACACAAATACATACATAAGCTGGTGATTTAGTGGGGAAGACATCGTAGATAGTAGAGGTCTTTTGCGATTATTATAAAAACCTATACGCTACACGGGAACCCAGTGCAGTTGGGTCCGATGAGGACTATCTGACCCATATTGCAATGAAATTGCTTGAAAACTCGGACAGGAAAAGATTAATGGCACCGCTCCGACCAACTGAAATAGCAGCAGCATTAAAAGATATGCCGAACGATAAAGCGCCAGGCTCAGACTGTCTGACGGTGGCCTTTTATAAGGCATATAAAGACCAATTGATTCCCCACCTAATGAACCTGTATGAGGAAATGGCCAAGGAAGGCACTATGCCTCCAACCATGCGTGAGGCTATATTTATTACTATCCTTAAGCCTGGGAAGCACCCCGACCACTGCTCGTCATATAGACCCTTATCCCTGCTTAACACGGATGCAAAATTGTACGAAAAGATTCTGGCAAATAGACTGGCTCCTCTGTTGCCGAAATTGATTGGGCCGGAGAAAACTGGGTTCATCCCGGGACGATCACTGCCGTGCAATTTAAGAACCTTTTTTGGTACAGTGGCCCGTATAGACAGCAAAATTAAGGCGGCAGCCCTCTTTATAGACATAGAGAAGGCTTTTGACTCTGTAGAATGGTGTTTTCTTTATGCAGTCCTCTGTAAGGTGGGAGTGGGAGATATTTTCCTCAAGCTTATTCAGGTGTTATACACTAACCGTATAGCGCGCGTTAGGATAAATGGAGTTCTTTCCCCTGCTATTAATATCACGAGAGGAACCAGACAGGGGTGCCCACTTTCCCCACTACTGTATGCGGGAATACCATGCACACCGGGGTATTAGATCTCCACAGTACAACTTAGTCATAGCGGAATATGCGGATGATACACTGTTATTCATACGTAATCAGGAGCAAAATCTGAACCCAATGATAGAGGAGGTGATGCTATTCGGACAACACTCTGGCCTGAAGATTAACTGGCACAAATCAACGATATTCCCACTCACCACAGCGACCACGCATATTAGCACAGATTACCCCATATAATGGACAACTGAGGCGGTGCGTTATCTGGGGATTCTGGTGCACACTGACCCTGACATAATATTGCGTTAAAAATTATGGCCGTGCAATACAGAAATTAAAAGAATCTGTTGACAAGTGGATAAGGCTTCCACTGTCCCTATTGGGTCGCATAGCCATAATGAAAATGATAGTGCTGCCTCGATTTCTGTTCCTGTTTGTCAACATCCCCATTGTACTACCAAAATCCTTTTTTCAAACTCTCAAAACCCTAATGATACGGTTAGCTTGGGCAGGGTAGAGCCCCAGAGTCAAATGGGACACTCTAACAAAAACACACGCAGACGGCGGATTAAACGCTCAAGATCTAGAGAGGTATTACAGGGCGGCTCAAGCGTTGCATGCTCACTACTGGCTTCATGGCCCCAGGGAATTGCCCCACTTGCACATCGAACGGAACGCTGTTAATCTTAGTCCACTACCGAGAATGTTAACAGACTGTGTCAAGGGCACCCCACATACAATAGATCCAATAGCCTGCACAAGAACCCAATTGCAAAACATGGCTAAGTCGCAGCGGATCGCGCTCATGTACACCCCTAAATGGCCTGTAGAGTGGTGCAGTTGGCTACCGATGGGAGAGGACAAGGCAGTAATGCTAACAATTCATAAATTAAAAATCAAACATATGTGAGATTTCTTCCATGCAGAGGTGTTGAAAACGTGGGAGCAAGTTTTAACAAGCGATCTCCAAATTTCGGCCCTGGACGCATACAATTATTATAGAATTCGACAAGCTATGCGTGATGTTTAAGGGGGAGGGTTGGAAGAGCCACCTGAAATGAAGATACTAACGTACATACTACAGGCTACCTCCCCGCAGCGCTGAGTCGCGGTGCTATATGCACTCAGCCGGGCGTCAAAGGCATCAGATCAGTCTAAAACACAGATGGAATGGAAAGCAGACCTGGGCATAGACATTACAGACGAGCAGTGGGCTAGATGTTACGCCAATACAAGATCCATTTCACAGAACGGGAGACACAAACTGATACATTATAAATATCTCCACAGGGTATACTACACACCTGCCAGATTACATAAATATGGCTTACTTGATGAGGACGTGTGTCAAAGGTGTGGGGCGGCGAATGGAGGGTTTATACCTCTGGCGTGGGAATGCCCAGGGATACGAGAATGTTGGAAGGAGGTTTATGCTATACTAACGCAGATGTTGGGACATTCGATCCCAGAGACACCGCTGGTCGCCCTACTTGGGTACGACAAAGAGATCCCCAAAGCGGATCGTAAATGAGTGGCTATTAGCCCCCTTTTAGCCAAAAGGAGGATAGCTGTGTGATGGCTGCGGGGCCCCTTACCAAAAGCCACATATTGGCTCACAGACCTAGCATACTGCTCCACACACTCAGATAATTATCACGCCCTTCTTGCAGAATGATGCAGGCCCGAAGACATCTGGGGTTCATACAGGGAATATATGGTACGTAGAACAGCCGAAGAAGAGGAAGCAGTAGTTCCGGTCACAACCGGTGGGGATGGTGGGGATGGTGACATGTCAGATGCATTGGACAGCAACCAAACAGTTTAAATGGAACGGATATTGTGTCAAAATAACATATGTGTAAAGTGGGAAAGTTGCCTTCTGTGTAAGAAGGAAGGAATATAGGGGACTTAACATTTAAAATGAACTGTCTGCACATGACATGTTACCTGCGATAAGGTTATTTCTGTAACTGTAAAATATCTGAATGTAATTGTTCTGTTTGTCTGGCTGTAAGAAACAAAGGGGTATATTCACAAGAACGTGTGATAACTACCGCAAGAGTAGCGTAACGCAACTTTCAATATCGCAGCCTAGCGCGGGAAAATAACCCTGTGTCAACGTGGAATTCACAACAAGGCGGTAGCATGCGATAGTCACCAGATAACGCGTCAAATGTCATCGTGAAAATCAACGCCACGCCAAAAAAATTCGAAATGCGAAACGCGAACGCGAGAAATCATGCGATGAGGCCAATCGCGGTACAAAAAGTAGCGAAAAGCAGCCACAGGTCTGCAAATCCCACGCGTCTGGCGGGAAATTGCACCATAAAAACCACAGAAACAACACACCAGAAACAAGCCAAAGCACGTAGCAACATGGATGCACCCTGACCCAGCGCAGAGGTCAACGCGAACCCCACAACCCCCACAGACCACCAGCAAGGAACAACGGAGTCGGGGAAGGCCAAGGAGAAAAGGGAGAGGAAGACGGGGTGCAGACCGCAGGAAAACAAGACCAGCGCCACGGAGTCACAGAACACTACCAGCAACTGACCCACAAGCAGACCACCTGGAATGCAGTCGGAGTGCCGAGGAGGCCAATCCAGGAGGCCAAGATGCGCCGCCAGGACGTGACAACCTAAACCAGGCACAAACCCGCTGCCAACAGGAAGGCAGCAACGGCGACAGGAGGTGGCAGTCCAGCGCCACAGGAGGAGCTGGAGGAAACCCAGGCCACAGTCATCAGTGTGGAGACGGTGCAAGGAGGCGGGAGTACGGACACAGCTCGACAGGACCCGACACAACAACAACAGGGTGAGGATCCAACAGGAACGGGGTGACGGGGTGATGGGCACAGTGGCACACATTCACAACGAGGTGTAGCACACTGCACACCCACAATTACCCAGGGACATGTCCCCCATCCCCGTGGCACACTGCAGCACACACACATAGCAATCACAGCACATACCATGACAATGTGGCACAAAGTGCAACACCCACACTGCAGAACAGGGGACACAACTGGGTCCGCCCAGGCGCAGAAACAGAACAATCACATTGGACAGAGCAGGGAACTGTGAGATGCATATCTACGGCTACAACCCCACATCAGCCATGTAGGCCAAATGTACACTGTCCCAACTCAAATAGACACCACCGCCCAAACAGTCACAATGTACATTGTCACACAGTCTGCATGTCGACAAGAACAAGGCAACAACACAATGCCAACATGCACCTCCCCTTCACAATGCAGAGGGACAAACAACACCTCCAGCAGGTCAGAACAGACAACCCATCAGTGATGCCGGAGACGAACACCACACCTTCGACACCGACGCCCTACAACAGCCCATGGACATCCCACACAACCCACCACCAGGACCAGGGCAGACAAGCTACTCAGAGGAGAACCCAGCCCCTGCAACAGACCACACAGCATGAAGCACCCGCAATCACGGCTGGCTCACAACACTTCACTGACCCACACATGGAACCCCAATGCCAGGTGTCAGAACGCCAAAAGGAGGTGGCCCAACAGGTGCGGGTGTTGCCGAACCCATGGAATGCGAACTAGAACACATACGTGGGTGTCCAATACCCTTCAGGGACCACCTACACCGCACAAAGGAGACCCACACTGCCATAGAGACATATGCAGATACACATACCCAGTACAGAACCACGCCCAGGGGCACGCACATATCAGTCACACACCCACGTTGGCTCTGCGTACGACGGCACAGTCCACTCCCCTTACGAATTGAGTGGGTGACGACAAAGCTACATGTCCAGGTTCTAGCCTGCTGCCTGCGGTGACATGTCTGCGTCCGCTGTACACAGCACAATGTAATGTCGTAGGACCCAGGGCCCCCAGGCATACAACAAGACCACAGGGACACATGCACATATCATGTTGAACTGGCTACGGGCACGTGCGCCCGGCCCCTTTATTGGCAGGGCCACATGTACAGTGACGCCTGTGCTGGATGTGTGTGGGGTGAGTATAAGCCAGCCCGCACGGAGTGCTTGGTGCTGGCAACAACCTGAACAGTGGACACCAGTGTAACGGAAACAGAAAACAACAGCATAACAGAGTCAACTGCAGAGCAACATGGAGGGATCCGGAGTAAGGACAGAGGTCACCCAATATTCAGTCAGGAGGTTCCGTGAGTTGCAGTGCACTGAGGTAGGGGCACTAGAGAAGAGCGCGCTCATGTGAAGAAATTGCTAGGATTGTGTCCTTTCGGGTTAGTCCTAATGCAGATGCAGAGGGGTGTGTTACACCTGCATCAACTTCCTCATCAACGTCCCAGGTCTCCCACACTGCCTGAGGTGACAGTTGCATCCGCAGTCCACAGCGCAATACCCAGTAATAGATCCGGGTGTATAGCTTGACTACCGCCACCAGTCTGCATTCCTACCTTGGGGCTGTTGCCTCCTGCCCTCCCATTGTCTGTGCCTTCTCCCGTCCGCACACTTGACACATCTTCCTCATCATAGTCCCAGGTCTTCCCCACTGCATGAGGTGACATTGCTGTGCAACCTCACAACAGCACAAAACTCAATCAGTAACAGACAATGGCTTGCGGTGCACTGAGTCACTGGCACCTGGAGTGCTGAGCAGGGTATCAGGCCGATGATGGTATCCACGACAGGTCTGAGCAACTCCGTAGGTCTGTCAGGACCACCGTTTCGACTCTGGCAGATGGCGGTTGGAGGTGGTCCTTGCAGTGGTGCGACGTCCGGGCCGGTCAAGACTCAATGCTATGTGTGGGCCATGGTGGCCCGCAGTTGAGGCCGGAGGATGCGGACAGCGCAGGGCCACAGACACATGGTGTTGATGACCCCAAGACCATCGCTACAGAAGCCATTCAATGTCTCAGAAGAAGGGGTCCCAGGCCTGAGCAGCACAGAGTTAGTGGCCCCGGATGCATTGCGGCCGGCACAGGCACCCAGCCACGGGACGGTGACTTGCGGTGCAGTCAGTTGGGCCATGCGACCTGAGTGGGTCCCCATCAATGTCCGAGGTGTATGTTGCGGAGGGTTGCGGGGGACAATGGAAGGTGTCCTCCAGGGCATGATGCGGAAGGTCTGATGTTATCTGGAAGCAGCAAATGGAGGAGTGGAAAGCGCAACCCTCGTTTTCACCAACAATTCGGTATCAGCTACATGAGGATGAAAACTAGCCCCTATTCCATAGACTCAAACGCCACCAATGTACGACCAGTGAGTGTCCATGAATGTCGGGGAACACACTTAGTGGCACAGGTGCTGAGAGGGGATGCAGTCTGCAATGATGCCGGTACACAGATGTGAACTCCAACATTGCCAAATCAAGACTCTGTGACCTACTGGACCGCAGTGTAGGCCGGAGGCAGCGGTCAGCATGGGCCCACAGACACGTGTCGTGTGCTTGTGATGCATTCGTTTGCTTCACTGATAGCAGGGAGTTTAGTGATATCACCCGTGCAGTAGACATCTGGTCACTGCCATTCATGACTCAGCACACAACGAACCCGGTGGAATTTTGAGATTATATTGGAATTTTGAGTGCACAGAGAAACGTAACTGTTATTATACCTTTTTGTCTACCCCATTCGAAGTGCACCAACAACACAAAAATGTTTTTTGAAGAAATAGCACAAATCACAGCGAATAAAGCAGAAACATTAGCATACTCAACTGAAGAGGCAGAGGAAATCTATGGATTAATACAAGAAACCAGAGCATTCAGTCCACAAGTTAACACTGTGACTCAGTTAATAAAACAGTTGGAATATGTAAGCAAGAGAGAAATCAACCAAAGGCTGCATGCCACGACATTGATACACTATCATAAAAACAAACGCATTCCGAGGGGATTGAGGATTGCATTGAAGCCAATGTTATGCAGAAACAATAAAGCATTCTTAGAAAAGTGGTATCAAATTTTAAACAAATGTTCATTGGATCTGATTTTATTAATTGTGGAAGAACTATCGAACATTCTAAAAACCTTAGAGGAAGAATTATCAGGAATCAAAAAAGAACTAGATAAACATGAGAATTTGAAAGAGACATTGGATGACATCAACCAAAAATTGGAAAGGTACGCAAAAGAGATACACGAAAGAAAGATCAAAAAATACCGTCGCGACACGATAGATTACAAACTTGAAGAAGTGTATACTTGGGCCGAGGTATATAATCAAAGAAAGTGGCAACAACCTAGAGCAAATAACAGCTCTTCACAAGAAAGTGTAGTTTCGGACTCAGACGTTGTACATAACAGAATACCGTTGGCAAGCATTTCAAATCAACAAACTAAGAGTGTGTCAGTTAATAAAACACAAAAGGTGGCTTTTTTGTCCATAAGCCCGGCGGCCAACAATGCTCCACAACCAGAAAAACAAGGAGGGGACAAGGAAATAGAGGAACAAGGAGAAACTCGCATTACAAGGAGCAAGACCAAGACAACTTAGTGTTGAACATTTCAAGTTGTGAATTGACTGACGCACAACTGTTACTGTTGAACAAAGGCACATCATTTGTTCCAGTATACAAGAGCAATCTACAAGAAACAGAAATAGCCATTTTCAAGTTCCTTCGCACGTTAAGATTAAAATATTTTTTTAGTGTGGTACAACCAACAACACACAGGGAAGGTTTTCAAGACATAAAAGAATTCAGAGCCAAGAGCAACTTTTGCGCCCCAGTGTTGCACAAGACCATCGATGCGTTTGAAAGAGTAATCCAAACGGAAATAAGCAGAATTAACTTTATGAGTGGAACCCAATGTAATTTTTCAAAAAAAGAATGGAGTACCTTACAAGGATTAATAGATAATTCAGATCTCACTTTCCAAAAGGCAGATAAGGGAGGTGCCCTGATTGTGATGGACACAAAGATTTACGAAACCAGTGTTATGAATCATTTACAAGATGAAGGGACATACATGAAATTGGAGCATGATCCGACAAATTCCTTTCAAATGACACTACGTGAAATCCTTGATCATGCTTTACAAATTAAATGGATTACGGAAAAAACATACAAATATTTCAATATTAAATATCCTCGACGACCTCAATTTTATATGCTCCCGAAGGTGCATAAGGATGCTAAGATTCCCCCATTCAGACCTATAGTCTCAGCATGTGGATCCATATCAGAACCTATCGGAAAATATCTAGACTGGTTCTTACAACCCTTGGTGCAGAAATGGGAAACCTATATAAAAGATACAACGGCTTTCTTGAATATGTTGCAAACGGTTGACACAGAGAACATAAATGATTGGTGGTTATGTACAGTGGATGTCTCTGCCCTGTACACCTCGATCCCGCACAATGAAGGCCTGGAAGCTTTGGAATGGTGTTTATTAAGAAATAACATGGATGATGTGGATAAAGTTTTTCTATTAGAACTCATGCATTTTGCACTATACCACAGTTATTTTCAATGGAAGGATATGTTCTTTGGTCAATGTAATGGGACATCTATGGGATTCGCGGGGGCACCATCCTACGCGAATATTTTAATGGCCAAGTTTGAATTTGAACACATTCTGCAGAATCCAGTCTGGACGCAAGGTTTAGTATTATTCAAACGATACATCGATGACATATTCATTATTTGGAAAGGAGAAAGAATTACATTACAAAATAACATCTTAAATTTGAATATGTGCCATGAACGAATTAAATTCACTCATCACATTGAGAAATCACAAATAGCATTTCTAGATGTTTGGATTTCAGTTGATAACAACAGCATCAAGACGAATGTACACATCAAAGAGACTGATTGCAATAGTTGTTTGCATTTTAAAAGCTTTCATCAAGACTCTTTAAAGAAACATTTGCCTTTGTCTCAGTTTATCAGGCTAAAACGCATCACTTCTAATCCTGAATATGTACCCTTAATAATCAATAGCCAGGCCATGAAATACAAGAAAAGAGGATACCTGAATAACATTCTTGAAGAATCCATTGCTAAAGTGGAAAATTTGGATAGACAAACGTTACTTACAACTAAACCACCAAATGAAAAAACACCAACCGTCTGTGTATTGAAATACTCCACACAAGCCGATAAAATCAAAAACATCATCAAGAAACAATGGTCATTAATCCAGCAAGAACCTGATCTGCAACCATTGTTCGATGAGAAAATCACATTTGCCTTCCAAAGGTCAAAGAATCTCAAGGAATATTTGTCAAATAAAACAAAGAAGAAAGAATCACAAGAGTTCAGAGGCATGCGGAGATGCGAAAATTGTACTCATTGTAATAATATAATTCCAGGGAATGTATTCACACACCCTACAAAGGGCATCACAATACCATTACTACGCTCGAGTACATGTGATACAAAGAATGTGATATACACTATAAAATGTCCATGTGGTAAAATATACGTTGGTCAAACAGAAAGGAAGGTGAAAGTCAGAATAACAGAACATAAAAGTAATATCAGACTTAAAAATATGAAGTCAACAGTAGCCACTCATTGGCTAGAAGCTGGTCACCAAATTGCACAAGTTAAATTTACCATTCTAGAAGCCATTCAACCACGTTCTGATATGGACCCGCATAAACAACTATTGAGAGCAGAATTTTTCTGGATTAAAAAATTGAATTCCATGCAACCACACGGAATGAATGATTGTGTAGAATTATCTTGTTTTCTATAAATATGTAGATGGATGTATTATTTTATAATCATGTTTTCTTTTGTGGCTTACAGCCCCACTTGATTTCTCACCATTTTATTCACTAAGTGCTTAAGGTATTGATGTGCATTACGATCATCGTAATATTGATTGTTTATCTGGTTTTAGGCACCGTCATGACCGTTTATGTATTTCTGTCCTAGATATACATATAATATGGCTGATAGGATAGAGTTTTTACATCACGGAATATATCGCGTATACACGCATTTTTGTTTACATAACGATGCCGGCAGGCTACAGCTTGCAGACACCACGTGTAGAGGGTGTTTTGGTGCTCATAGAGGATTGGATATTCATATCACGTGATAGAGTCATCTCGCGATGAACAACATTACCTGGGACGCGTTTAGAGACGCATTTTGAAATTAAGGGGTTAATGTACAACCAGATCACGTGAGAGAGGCAGATGCCGTCATCTCGCGATAACATGAATGAGGAAGTATAACTATTGGCGGCTTGCGGGTTTCCTTTGAAATCGGTATACACTGAAGCTACATCGCGCTACGTTTCACGAGCGCCGTCGTTTATGTTTTCAAGTAAGTGTGGTGACGTTTGATAGTGGGGAATATTTAGAACGATGTGGCAGCCTGCCCATTAGAACCCTCTATTGAAAGGGGAGCAAATGCAATTGTTTGATAATGCATAAACTGACTGAATTGGATGGTCTAAACTGCCTAGGAATGTACATTTGTATCGACACGTATATCTTTGCTTTTTCATTAAGTTGTATTCACGATAATGAACTGTTTGGTGCTATTGAACATTATATGACTATGATGTTGAAATGTTTCATAATCTGGTATTTCTTGTATTTCTCTTATAGACCCCTGATGAAGGGTCGAGATACCTCCGAAATGCATTGGGTTTTGTAAGGAGCATTTCATTTTGCTAAAAGACGATGGAATTATAAATGAATGATTTATTAATTGATCAATGAATGAATAAATTCATGGAATAATCACTACGATCAAAACATTGGATTTTTATGTGTGAACGATTGAACGCAGATAAGAAACATATTGTTTCAAGATAAAGTGCACACATCCAGGGGACAGTCCGACCCATGTAGTTTTTGTATTTTCAGGATACAGTTTCACACATGGGACCTACTGGTCCGACGAGTGGGCCGAAGGCGGCAGTAGAGTGCGTCAAAGAGAAAGGAGTAAGGCGGGCCTGTGTCGTGGAGGCCGTGATGGTCTGAGGAGGCTGCCAAGGTCGCGGGCCTCGGGCTTGGAGCTTGCACCAGCACGTGGTGGGCCCTCCTTGACACACGCCGGTGTCGGCAGGTGATCAGTGTGGCCTGGCTGCGCAGGGGCGGGCCTGACGGGTTCGTGGTCCAGCGTGCCGGGGTCCGGAAGGCGCACAGCATCGCAGGCAACTCCGCACACGAGGACGGCGTCGGCCTCGGGGCGGGGTGGGAGGCGCCGCCCTGGCAGAGACGTGGGTCTTTCTGGAAGAGGACCACGCCCAGGCCTACGTGCTTTTTATTCACACCCCTATGCTGGCGTGGCGTACGCCAGGCCATCCCACTCCGGTGACGCTTAGGGGGGGTGTAACAGGCAACATTTCCGCGAGGTCCCCCACTGGCTGGGGTGACATGGTGGCGTCCACTGTCCACTACACTCCATACACCAGCGGTGTATGTCGCCATGGATATGGATGTGTTCTGCATACTGCGGTGTTTCCAGCACCTCTCCGCCACTCTTGGCATTGTGTACTTTCCCAATCATGGTTCTACTGCATCCTTCACACATGCCTGGTTGCCACCTCTCCACACATTTGGCTATTATGTGGCTGAGGTGCCATGCCGTTGCTGGCTCATGTTCAGGGCTTGCCCATGTGAACATTGTAAGTTGTTCTGTCGTGTCTGGTGGGTGGGCATGTTGTTGTGCCTGTTGTATGTGATTTTGTGACGTGTGCATTGCCAGAGTTGTGAGTTGCATGGTTGTGGAGTTGAGGTGTGTGGGGTGTTCATTTGGATATTGCCAAGGGGCTGTGCATTTCCCTTGTTGCCATCCTGGGAACGCTGGTTGATGATGGACTGTCAGAGGATGAAGGTATCATGCACATTGGCTGTGTATTTGAAGGCGACATTGTTGGGGGTTCCACGGTGTTCTGTTGTTGCCTGCACATTGATGTGAGACGTGTGCTTCCTGTTGCGGTGATTGTGTGCTGTGTCACCAGGGGGCACAAGTAGTACATGTGTGCTGTGTATTGCCCCCAACACGTGCGTGTCTCCTGCTTGGGCGTATGGTCCTTGCTTGGTCTCCAGCGGATCCTGCGCATTGTGTTGTACGTATGGGGACTGGGGTACCAGGGTGATGGTGATGTCCAGGACAGGTGTGGGGGACTTGGATGTGGCTGGCTGTGAGACTCCTCCGACTCTGGTGGGTGTTGGTTGGGGGTACCAGGGGCCAACAGGTGCAGCCAAGCCAGCAGCTTTGTGTGGGGTGGGATGTTGGTTGCCCGCTGTGTTGGTGCCGTAGGCCTGTTAGGCGATGATGGTCAGGATGCGTAGGATGTTTGTCACTTTCAGCCTGTAGTGGACGGTGACATTGTCAGATGTTGGGTCTGTGCGGCTGGTACGCTTCCTGGGGGTCTGCTGTCTTTGTCTGCGCTGCGTCTGTGGTGGTCTGGGGGGGGGGTTCCGGGTGTGGGTTGGGGTCCTGGGGTGGTGGCGGTGGGTGTTGTGGCCCTCTTGGGTGTCCGGGCCGCATGATGAGTGGCTCCATGGCATCTGTTGCCATTCGGATGTGGCCCTGGGCTGTGCTCCCTTTTGTGGTGCTGGCTGCCGTCCGACTTTACACGAGGTCAGAGCAGGTGTAAATTTCCTGGTGCTAACGCGCCTTATCGCCTGTTTTGTGTTCTTATCGCCGATGTGGCTGGTCGTTGTGAATGTTGAGGTGTGATGTTGTCTCGGCTTTTGGCACGGGAACGCCTACTCTGCATCTCATTAGCGATATTTGCGGGGGTCCTCTGTGGCGATGTTTTTTGCGGCTGCTATCGCAAGTAAACTGGTGCTGTGGGCTGTTAACACCGGCTTGTGAATGGGGAGGTAAATTTATCACGACTTTGGCTGCGATAAAGTGCCGTTAATTCAGTGATAGCTCCTTGTGAATATGCCCCAAAAAGTCTTAAATAAAGTTTTTAAAAAAAAGAGCAACAGGGCTGCGGGAAGCAGCCGGCGATTTGGGAGCCCTGGTGTTGCCTTTTGTGCTGTACAAACTGTGTGTCTTGCCCGCCCGCGCAGGGAGCCAGCACCTGTACATGTTTGGCAGACTAAGAAACACAGGGCACAGCGGCGGGGCTTTTGTTCCCAAATACCGCTCCATGGCCTTGGAATTACCAAATAAATCAAAGAGCAAACATACACACACAACTTAAATTGACGCCATACAGCCTACTTCCTCAATGTTTTCTTCAGAAGTTAAAAAGCTGTGCTGTGTGTCACACACTTCCAGGTGCCCAAAGGCCAGCAGGCATGCTAAAATTCTGCGCAGTGCCTTGTGAATCACTGTGTGGCACAGAGTATCACAACACAGGGCTCAGCTCAACCAATCACATGACTCGATTTGCACACCACTGACACGTGTTCGGGTGGCCTGCCAAAATGTTTGTAAGTGGTGACCTAGGAGATGAACAATGAAAATGCTTTTAATTGATGTGTTTAGAACACCTGCAAGCAGTGTTTACGCACAGCTTGCAGGTTTTCAAAACACATAAATAAAAGGCATTATCATTTAGAATGCCAATAGCTAAAACTCTCCAAATGCGAGACCTATTGCATTGCAAATGCTTGTTTGTTCATGGTCCTGCTGTCGTCTTGGCTCCTGAGACCACTGCTAGCCTGGCAGGGCCAGTGGTAACAAAGGACAGAGGCTGCATCTGGCTATTCCATTTGGTGCCCCTGGTGTAGACACTTCAGATTAGCCAAGCTGATATACAGCGCACTGCAGCTATATACACCTGCCGTTTGGAGCTTTGCAAATGGAAACCTTGAAATCTGCATCGGCATTCAACTGTCTCTTGCTGAACAGATAAGCAATATATATATAGGAAATACTTTTTTCATCTATGACTCTTGTACACTTCTTTCACAAATTTTAATCAGATCTGACCTCAGAAATTTCTTTACTTCCTTATACTAATATTATGCTAATATTGCTGGGCCTCCCAGACTCCATACTACAATTTCTTTGCAGCCTACTTGCTGCAATTCTTTTTGCACCTGCTTGATACAGCATCTCTCTTGGTCCTTCTTTTCTGTCACTGTGATAATATCACACGCACTTTGCCTTCCCTGCATTGGGTGGACGTGCACCGACAGCAACAGGAGGTATGGAAGGTCCTAGGTGTTGTCCATAGGGCAGTAAATGAGTTAGGCAATCCTTTTCTCTTTTGAAATTTTCATCAATGCTATCCTGCCTATTCGCTCAGGCAGGACTCAGTTTCTCACTGTAAAGGTACCGTTTGCACTGACCTGGAAATCCATACCCAACACAAGTGATGCTAACCTCCACACTACCCTGTATACATTTCCAACCATACAAAGGATACTGTGCTTATTAAAGAGTAGTGCCACCCATGGATGGCAATTAGGGTTTGCAAGGGGTCACAACTGTGACCCCTAGGTCTCCCGTTGTGACCCCTGACACCTTGCTTGCGACCCCTTGGGCAGCATAATCATCACTCACTTCTCACTTTTGTTTCCAGCCTCTAGGGGCCGGCAAGCCAGTGCTTACGTAGACTCACCAGTTATGGAGAAAAAAAAAAAAAACACCACGTGTCCACCCCCTAGTGGTGTGTTCGTGCACCACGTGACCACCCCAGTGGTGTGTTTGCTCACAGGGGCATCAATCAGTAGGAGCGCGTGAAAACACTACCAATGACAGCCCGTATGTAATATCACACCAATCACATCACTTTGTCCTGCCTCTCCACCCATCCACCCTCCCTCACCTTGTCACGCACCACAGCCTCTCCTCCTTCTGAGTCATCAGAAGACCTCGTGGTGGTGCTCTCTCTCGGAGGCCGTGCAATGCATGTGCATTGTGCAGGTGACCCCCTCCCAGGTGTCAGTCTTGCTCCGGCCTGATCCGGTGTGCAGGCAGGGCGGAGCAAGCACAGCATAAAAATGGCAAGCATGGGTAAAAGAGCCTTTTACGTTCTAGTTGACGCGAGCGTATCTTTCGCTGTGCCCTTTCACCACCTGCTGCTTCTGGGTCACTCCATGCCGCGGTCGGCGTTTCTACGTCGGCTGCAGTACGTTGGCCCTTCTTGGTTCCTTTGTTGAATCCGTCTTCTCTTCGCCAGTCATCGGAAAGAAACTCCTGTGGATGCAAGAAAGGAAAGCAAGAATGATCAAAGTATCGTTGCTTCTCAGAAAGTCGGTAACATGCGCTACGCATATAGTTACAGTGTTCTTTACTTATCTGATCGTTTCTCTCTATGACGTTTGGGGATCCCATTTTCCTTCCGCACATGTACTTTAAACCTGAAAAGAAAGAGAATAATAAACAAAGATTTAGGGAATCCTGAAGTTAAGGATTAAATGCCTATTAGTAGCCCTGCACCTTTTTGTGTATTTATTCATTCTCTAGTTTTCTACGAACTTTTCCTAATTGGGAGTCTATTGTTTGCTTCTGTATTTTTTTCCTTTTTTGGCATGGATATTTTTTTGGGGCTTTTAGTTGATTTTATACTATGGCATTATCAGAGGTTAGTGCATTTATATTACAGTATATTTATATACGTATTCTGTTCTAAGTATACCCACTCCTAATCCTTTTACTTACATAGATGGTTATATGATTCTGCATCTACCACCATTTAACATAATTGGAAGAGGGGATTTTTACAGGTAGTTACTTACTAAATGTGAATACTCTTAGAGCAGGAGTGCATGATATCATATCAATAATTTATACATACACTAACAAGTCTACTCTTTTTCTTACATGCAGAAATCACATAAAAAGACAGCGAAGTCTAACAGATATCACTGAGTGTGCTGTGAACGTGTGTCTTTTCTGTTCCTTGTTTTCTCCGCTCTACCCCATTTAATCTTTTATGGCTTTGACCTTGTTGGGCATTCTTGGTGACTGCAGGAAGTTGGGACTTCATTTCACAAGTTGCATCTCGCCCCTGCGGAAACCTCAGGTGAGAATTACACCAGGCCAGCAGCCAAGCCCGAGCGCAGGTAGAACCCAAAATCAAGCAACAGCCAGTGGTAGTAAATGATGGCCATGGCTGCCTGGCATATTTATTTGTTTTGCCCCGCAGCCGTGACTGCAGCCGCTGCAGGTAAGAGCGGTGGGGCCAGGTAGGGGGGATTTCGAGAGATGACCACGAGGGAAAATTAATTATTTATTCAATTTTCCCTCATGGTTGTCTCTCAAAATCCCCCCTCACCTGGCCCCACTGCTCTTACCTGCAGTGGCCGCGGCTGCTGCCCCGCCTGGCCCCTCGCTTTTGTCTCTCCTCCTGCGGAAATTTCCCTCACTTTGTCCAACATCACATGTCGTGACAACGGAGCCGCGGGTTGGCGATTGAGTGAGGTAGTGTTGACTGCTACAATACAGTGGCAACATCCTTCCCACCCGTTCAGAAGGCTCATGGAGCATTGTCTCCTACATATTCCAATTTACATTTTGAAATACTGATTGGGTAATATAAAGTGCATGATTGTTGCATTTTTATCGTTTTGTATATAGCACACTTTTTCTATTACGCATTGATAGCAACATAGTGAGCACTGAAGGGATCATTTCTAGTCCTGATGAAGAAGCCTTGATGCTTCGAAACATGTTGACTTGATCAGGAGTATCCGCACATTATACGCAGGACATCTCCGAACCACTTTTTTAACAGCACCAGCCTCCACGACGTATTAAAATTTCTAAGTCCACGAGGCCAGGTCCTTTTTAATTCACATTTTTTGCATTCACTTCTGACCCTTCCTCTCACTACCCCTACACCACACATAGTTTTGTAAAAACAGTGCTCCCGCGTAGTCGCTGGTCGTAGCACGCCCCGTCCCGCAGCGGGGCGGGAAGACCCCTATGATGAAGCATGACACCAAGGGCCCTTTTGGTGTGTGAGGGTATTTAAGCAAACACTGCGTGCGTCCTGTCATAACAGGAAACACACCCTTATGAACCTTTCTTGGGGTGGATCCCTATGTTTTGTTTGAATCTCTAGAGGAGGACGTATCCACCTCCAGTGCCCTCTAAAGGACACTACCTCTTCACTCCCTAATCCTGTTTTTTGTAGAATGAGTAGGTCCAGCATCACAGAAGCCCAGCTGTGAAGTGCCTATAAACTGATTTACACACGCATGATTCATTGGCTCTGTATTGCGTGTGACGTGAAGTGCTCTGACACCCTACACTACTGGTATGAGTTCCGCTATAAAACAATGTAATGCATGTGAGAGAGGGGCAAACGAATGTCGCACTTGGAGCCATCAGCGCTAAAGCCGGCCAAGCCTCTAACACCATGCATGTTACAAATACATTTACACGTATGTTAACTTGCTGCGCTTCCCTTGAATGCATGCATTCATTTAGATGCAGTGTCGATGAGAGATGCAGTAGCAAGAAGTCACAAAAACACTTTTGACATGCATTAACATCTCTTTTGGCTTAAAACACTCACCACACCCATCTGCAGCCCATATCATTTAATTCGAACTGGTTTAGCTAAACATATATACATTTTTTATTTTCAAAACATTTAATATTAAAACACCCTAACATTCCACATTTTAAAGTCCGTGCAAGATACGCCTCCCATCGGCTTGTTTCAGGAGAAACATTCGCCCTTCCACCAGGTTTCAAAGTAGCATTCGATAAAAAAAACAAAGAAGCTGTGAAGAGCCATTTTCACCCTATTCCTCACTGTATGAGGCCAGCAGCGTCGTTCATCTGACCCCTTCTGTACCCCACCAGCACATGATAGACGTGGGTTGGGATCCTGAGCAGCCTCGCCGGAGCCCAGGTGTTGTGGGTCATTTCACAATTTCACCTCCTTGTCGGATCCAGCTTTATATTGCCCTTGTCCCTGCCCCGTCAGGCTCTCTGCACATGTCCTGCAGCAGTGCTGTCCCTGCAAGCCCATGGACCTTGGGAGTACAGGAGGAGGAGGCAAAGAGGGAGAACTAGGAGAAAACCTAACGAGTGAGGGGGCAGAGAAAGGGTAGAGGAGATCCTGAAGATGAAGGGATAGAGCAGGTAAGGTGTGGATAGGCGGGAGGAAAAGACAGAGATAGGGCTACGAAAAGAGTAAGAAGCACAGAAAGATTCGAAGATTAGAAAGAAAGTGCTGGATGAAAAGAGTACAGTTCTGATAAAGGAAAAGGCAAGAGAAAGGAGTACCCTAAGTGAATGGAAGAGAGATCAAGAAAATAGAGACATTGAAAAAGTGAACAACAAGAATGAGAAGGAGTGAGATCAAGGGTGAGGAAATGGTGAGAAGTAGAGAATTTTGTGTGTGCACGTTCATAAAAGAGGGAGAGTAAGAAATAAGAGAAAGAGGAGCGAGGCAATGTGCTTCTCTAGCTGTGCTTCCTGGGGGTTTGCAACTGGTCTACTTCAATTGTTGGCGATGCAAGCTCTGCTGCTGGGACTAGACTTGATACTCTTACCTGTTTATCTGTGGTGTGTATTTGTAGAGGACAGCCAAGTGCTTTCAAATAGTGCTTCCCTTTGCATTGTTGTAAACACTGTCTTTAGAAGTGTCACTTTCACCCAACTGAAAAGTACTCAATATTCCAACCTCAGAAAGATGGCTTAGTTTTCACTTATCAGAACAGGTCACAGTAGATGTCATCAACAGTTGCAACCCATTGAGTACTCTTGCAGAAGCACATTACTAGTAAGAGAGCTAACAAATCCTTGGAGCCTTTGTGGGGCTATTGGCATGGCCTCTACACTCACTGCTGCTTATGTCCTAGAGTTCAGCAGTGAACCAAGCTAAGCATACCCTTACCCAAACTTTGGAGCACACTAGGTTGTTCCCACCTCTCCTCACTATGGCTGGGACACCTTCCTCATTCTCCAGCCTGCCAGAGCAAGAAAAAAGCCAGAGACATTTTAAGGAATGAGCTATGTGGACAATTGCAAAGACTCCTACCTTCCAAGATCCCTTCTGATAAAATTATCTCTCTCTCTTTTTTTCTCACCTCTGTCTCTCTAAAAAATATCTCTCTCCCTTTTCTCTGGCTATCTCTTTCTGTGTCTCTCTTTCTCTCTTAAGGGCAAAAGCAGCGCATGGCGAGGGCGCAAGTAATCGTTACTTTAGAGTAAATTTCTGTTGTTTTGTTAGTTTCAAATGGTATGTTTTATGTGACATTGTCACCTAACTATAACATTCCTTTAGCCTTTGTTTTTTCTGCGTGAATTTCTAAGGTTTTTGTTAATGTAAAGTTAGATACATTTACAATTCCCAACTATAATGTCACTTTAACCGTTGTTTTTTAAGTGAATTTCTAGGATTTTTGTAACGTAAAGTAAGATGTCCATGTTAATGCATGGCAGGGGGGCTGGACGCAGGGTCTGGTGTGGCATTGTCCATTGTGCTGCCCCCGTCCAAACCTGTTGCCCCTAACCCCTCCTCCTCCTCCGCGATGCCCTCCATTGTCCAAGTCTATATCCCTTCCACCACGCCCAGCCCTGTGTGGCCATTGTTCTGGCACTGCCCTTTTCGCCTTCCCTGCATGGTACCATGCAGCCCATAGGCACTGCCTCCCTGTCCTCTGTTGTCTGAGTCCTGGTACCTGCCTCCTCCTCTGGCCCGCATAGTCCAATGGCTCCTCACTGTCTGGTGTCCGATGTTTCACTGTTATGTGCAGTGTACCATGTCATGCCCTAACCCTTTTTTCTGTATGTTACACATTTTAGCAGTGGAATTTCTTATTTAAGCTGCAAACAAAGGAACACAGAAAAATTTCTTTTCCTACTACAAAACCCAAAAATCCAAAACAAAGATCAATATAGGATTTGTTCACTAAAAAAAGGAGTACCAAAGACCCTCCTACAGGTTCTAATGAAGACAAGAGAACAAAAGAGCTGTCTGATGCTGCTCTGTCTAGCAGTGAAGGGATATGCTCACATTCTCATGATGTCCCTGAAACATCATCTGCTCCCATTGCAGCTGCTTCTCCCTGTGCTGATGATAGTTCTGCCATTGTTGATATTACTGATATTTCTTTATATGCTGACAGTGCTGACTGTTCATTTCACACTGAGGTTGAAGATTCGATTTATGTTGGCAGCTTAGACAACAGTACCTCCCTGGCTGGCCTTGCTTACTGTTCATCTTCCCGTGATGACAATACAGCCAACTCTTTTTTGATGAGTGACATAATGGAGGCACCTTCAATCAAAGAAGCTAGTCAGACACCAACATCAAAATCCCAGTGGGAAAGGGAATTCTTGGCAGACGACTTGTCACTAAATCATTATAGCGACCCAGTGCAACCAAAACTTCAAACATTCCCCTTAACGGCATGCTGTAGGTTGAATGCAGATTACAAAATCCCATCCTTGAGTAGAGTATTCAGTCCTGAAAGAGGCTATTTATTGTTTTGCATGCAGGCCTTTTAGTGCTGGCTCTGTGGGAGGATGAGGATGTGAACCTGGCAATGTTGCATTCATTAATTTTGGCTTCAGTAATTAGGAAAAGCTTACTCGTTTCTTTGTCCAATATTCACCGTCAGAGAAGCATAAATCGTCAGTTATTGCTTGGACCAACTTCAAAAGATGACAGTAGCCTACAAACCATCAGCAGTCAGTTTCTTCCATGATAGTGAGAGGTGCAGAGCTAGAAATTGAGAATAATGGACAACATTTGGAGGAGCTGAGTAAGGTAGTATATTTCTAGGGTCGTCAAGTGCTTACATTCCATGCCACAGATGAAACTGAGCATTCTCACAATAGGGGAATTTTCATTGAATTGTTAGAGATGATTTCTGATAAAGATGAGAGGTTAAAAGAAAAATGTCCATGAGGTAGGGGCACTATACCTCTCCTGATTACCAAAATGACATGATATCTGTGGTAGCAGCGCTTGTCTGTGTGCTTACTGTCAAAAAAGTGACAAAAGTATTTGCAGTGCTAGTTGATAAAACAAAGATGTTTTACAAAAAGAGCAGCTGAGTTTTATTATCCACTTTGTAGATGAATATGGAAATGTTCAGGAGAATGCACTAGGGTGTTATCATATGGAGAAGTTGGATGCATCCAGCCTTGCTGCAGCCATTGTTGAAGCAGTACAGAAAGCTGGACTTGACTGGAAGAAATGTGTTGCACAGTGCTACAATGGAGCATTCGTTATGAGTGGCTGTTTAAATGGTGTCCAGGCAAAAATAAGAGCGATCGCATCACAAGCAATTTATATACACTGTCATGCCCATCGCCTAAACCTTGTGTTAGTGCAAACAATAACTAATATACAACCAGTAAAACAATTCTTTTCAACATTGCAAGCAGTTTATGTTTTTCTTTCACAAAGTTCACCAAGGCATGAGCTCTATGTGAAAGCTCAGAAAGAGAGTAATCTGTATGTAATTGAGCTAGAAAGACTCTCAGGTACGAGGTCGTTTTTGTGGTACTCCTGTGTTAGAAAGGATCAGATGCAATTTGAGTCCATTATCTTTGTTCTCTGTGTAATAGTATCACAACAACGTGACAAGGAGGCTAGTTCAGAAGCCAAAAGACTTCTTAAGAACATTGAAAATGTTGGTTTCTTGCTTACATTGCAGTGAATGGAACTCATTCCCTGAAAGATTCACAGTCTATCCAAAGTACCACAGAGCAAAGACCTTTGCTTGCTGAGAGCATGTGATCTAATTAAGTCAACAAGAAGTGATTTAGTTATACTCCGTCAAGACAGACAGTGTTAAGTCAGGCTAAGGACTTAGCAGAGCAGTGTGGAAATGACATTCAAGAAAAATCCAATCAAAGAGCCCCACCTTTGAGACACCATAAATTGAGTAACAAACTAACAGATTATTTTCTCAGTACCTCTGTAGAGAAAAGATCAGAAAACCAGACTCCACTGTCTGAGTGCTTAAAGCAGGAAGTTTATTTCTCTACTTTGGATAGATTTGTAAATAAGTTTGATGCTCGATTTACAGACAGCATGGGCCTCATGTCAGCTGACGGAATGTTCAATTCAAAAGATGCAAAGTTTTTGACTTTTCCTCAGCACTATTTATTGTTGACAAATATCCAGAGGCTGCAGTAAACCAAAGTCTTTGACAATCTGAACTGGAAACTGCAAAATTGTATTTTTCATGCAAGAATGTACCAGGTATTCACTCTGTCAGGCAGTATCTCATGTATCTACCAGAAGTGTTTCCTCAGGTTTTGGATCTTTTACATCTAGTTCTTACATTACATATTGCTACTGCTGCAAATGAGAGATTCTTCTCGTCTATGAAAAGGGTAAAAAATTATTTGCGTAATAAATGTGGAGGCCAGAGATTCAGTGATTTAATGATAATGGCTTGTGAACCTAATGAGGTTAAGCAGCTAAATTTGCATGAAGCTATCGACAGAGGCGCTGACATGAGCCACCGGAGGCATCCTCTTAAACAATTAGCTGGTCCTTTCCCTCATTCAGAGAAGCAGCCTCAGAGAAGAAGAGAAGCAGCCTCACACTTTGCAAAGCACACAACAGTTACTCCTCAATCAGTCTCTATTCCCCTTGAGGCCTATGCCACCTGAAGAAATCTGCCAGTGATCACAGAAGCCAATAGTCTATGCAGGAGCACAAAGACAGCAGCTACCACGCAGCCATGTAGTATCGGCTTTCTCCTGATGGCCAGGCAAACAACAATTACTCCTCAATCAGTCTCTAGTCCCTTTGAGGCCTATGCCACCTGAAGATATCTGCCTGTGATCACAGAAGTCAGTAACCTATGCAGGAGCAAGAAGAGTGCAGCCACAATGCTTCTAAGCACTATTGAAAAAGAACCAACTTGTTGTCCATTTCATTTGATTCTGTCACAGTGGATATGCAGCCTCATCACATCAGCTTGTCATGTGTAGAAATATGGAACCAGTAATACAAAGCACTGTTAACCACCTTGATTTCCAGTAGCCAAGCACTTGCTGTCCACTTATTTGTTCTCTCATCAAGACTGGCAATTACCAGTACAGCAACTATTCTTTGTACCAGCCAGTATTCTATTCAGAGATCTGTATACCATATCTGTGGCACTCGCAGCCTATTCTGCATTTTATATTAGCCTAGCATCAGCTTACCCACAAGTCAGTCATGTGAACTATTGGCCTCTTTCTATCCACTCAGTCAGTGCATTCTTTCCAAGGAAGCTGAGCAGCAGCATCTATTTTAATCAGTAATGCAGTATCAATATGACAGCCAGTATCTTCGTCCATGTGAGTAAAATCTGGCTAAATTTTTTGTAAAACTCTTTAAATTGCTAATGCAGATATAATCATCAATACAAGTGCACTGTGCCAGTAATGTGCTTGTTTTCTGTAGAAGAAATGAATGATAGTAAACCGGGAAATGTTCAATGGCTCCACAGGTTTAGAAGTATGTATACCATGTCATGGAAAAGAAGGTTGCTGGGAGAACTTGACCTGCATTAAATAGCACTGTTATCTACGTTCCAAGACTTAGATTTAATTACACTGTACTCTTAGTTTCTAAAACAAATGATAAAGTGAACTTGTTTTGAACATTATAGATCTATCAACTAACCCTGGGCGTAGTTCGAGTAGTAGCGCTACGCGTAGCTACGCGAAGTGCACTTCCACTACGCGAGCTGCGTAGTTTGCTGTTCGCAATGATTGCACAGTGCCGGATGCTTGTCCGCACTGTGCAATCATTGCAAACGGCATCTTGCACAGTGCAAGTGGTCGTTTTCTGCCGCTAGAGTAGATTTTTACTCGACGCGGACTGGTAGTTTCTCATCGTGAGCGGTCGCGAGCATACGCGACCACTCGCAATGAGAAACCTGACCTCCCCGCGTTGAGAATCTCGCCGGGAGGTTTATTTTCCATGCTCGCGATCGGCAACTTGATGTTGCTGATCGCGAACGAGGAAAAAGTCTCGCCGGGATGTCATTATGCTCGCTCGCGGTCGCCAACTTGACGTTGAGGACCGCGAGCAAGCAAAAAATGCCCGCTACGCTATGCGTTTTTGCACTGTGCTACGTGCAATTCGCGTAGTGCGAAGTAGCACAAACTACGCAAACTACGCGAGCGTAGCGTAGTACTACGCCCAGGCCTACTATCAACCTTCCCATTTTATAAGTTATTCGATATTGATAATGGCTGATTTCAACTTGACTAGCGTATTCTCCATTGTTGTACACTATTTGATAGGTTCTTAATCAATGCTACATCATCTTAATTGTGTATCTGAAGATACTTCCTGAAACATTGTATGCAGCTGCATTTTCAATAGGATTTGAAGTGTTTCTGTTTATCGGGTACTTCTTTTGTATCTGTAGAGATTTTCCAGCCTCTGTGTGTGATAGAGGTAACCAAAAGTTAGATGCTTTCACTTCCTGTGATAGCACCAAGTCAAAGGTCATGCAAGGTTGCTTCCTTTGATTTCATGGGGGTCCAAAGGGCAGGCGATGTCTCTTCCTGTGATGTCACCAGGTCAAAGTTCGTGTGATATCACTTTCTGTGACATCATTAGGGTGGGTCAAAGGGCAGGTGATGTCACTTCCTGTTATGTCATCAGGTCAAAGTTCATGTGATGTCACTTTCTGTGATATCAAGGCAGGGGTCACATGGCATGTGATGTCACTTCCGCTACCCGGCCTCCCCTCCCCCACTCTTACCTGCGGACATCTCGGGGAAGCCGTTGCAGGAATCGTCAGCACCCCCCCGGCCCCTCCACTCTTACATGTGGCAGCCACCATCAACACAGCAAACCTGCATGGGCCAAAATCAAGCACCAGTACTTGGCAAAATTAAATTTGACAATGGCAAGTAGGAAACAAAATCAAATAAAGGTAAACCTTATAGGAATGTTTTGCCAAACATGAGCCATGCTTCACAGAGCTTGAGGACCGAGAACATATTAGTACAAGTGAGGATGGGCATGAACTAAGGATGATTTTTTTTTTTTATGATTCTTTTTATTGATGAAATTCTATATTAATTACAAACAAATTCACATAGCATTGTACAGCGCTTTACATTAAAGTGTTAATTAATATGACGTGTGCAAGTGTAGTGGAAAACAAGGCCAGTGCTGGTGTCTCAATGCTGACCATAGGTGTGTAAGTAATGTACTTGAATAGAGATGATCATTTATTTAAAAAACTTTGTAATATAAAGCATGTGCAAGTCTGCCTTCAAAACATTCTAGGATCCTGCGATCCTATCATTTAATAAAATGGTTTTGAGAGGGACACGGCCGAGTTCATTCCAAGACGTTGTTGGATGCCAGTATCATACACAGCCAAACAGTTTCATTCTGAGGTGAGGCTTAATGAGTCGCAAAGGACAGGGGTGCGTGAATTTCATGCAATTACCTGAAAATCAGCAAAAAGTATAAAAAATGCGAAACCAGCATTTCGTACTACATGTTAGCACAAGTTTTGCTCAAAAAAAGGCTCAAAATGTATAAGTGTCACAAACAGCAGCCTCTCACGTTCTGAACATTTGTGTGATTTCCATGTTAAATTTTGCCTAGAATGTGGCATGTTGGCAGGGTCGGACTTGGACACAAAATAGGCCTGGGCACCAATATAAAAGTGGCTCCCATTAGTGAAGAATATAGCTAAAAAAGACGTAATATCAGGGAAATCAACAGTAAAAATCAGCCCACCTCTCCATTAGTTGCGCCCACAACTGCTAAAAACGAGCATTGGCATAGCCAACAGGTCTCGCTTTTGGGACTTTATAAGTATTTAGTTATGCAGCACAATATCGTTGGTGCAACAACATTAACTGTTGCATGGCTAAACACTTATAAGGTCCCAAAGGCGAGACCTATTGGCTATGCCAATGCTTGTTCCATTTGTGGAGGAAGGGCTTGCTGCAGCGTTATAACTGTGGTATGAATAGGAAGCGCAATGCTTTGTGGCTGTCTGTGCTTTATCTGTTATGAGTGTGAATGAAGCCTGTGCTGCTGCTGCCCATGCTACACCCGTTCTCACTGAGACTGCTTCTGCCTGTTATGGAAACATCCACCACTGCTAAACATGTTTTACCTGTTTTTGTGTGAATTAGGTTTGTAGAGCCGCTGCCCATGCTGAACTTGTTTTATGTATTAGGGAAGCTTCCATGGCTGCGGTCCATGCTGTATCTATTTACTGGTGAGCGGGCTTGCACTGCAGCAGGCCATACAGTACCTTGTTTGAGTAAAGGAAGCTTAAATTACTGCTGCCACACAGATACTGCTATGTGAGCGAAGCTTACACCTTGAACTGTTTTGACTCCGTGTGCGCGACAGAGAAGCTTGGACTTCAGTTCCATTTCTGTTCTTGCTTTGTGTGCGACGTTGGTGGCCATGGTGATGACGATGATGGATATAACGAAGAGGATTTTTTTCTAACAAATGATTTCGAAATTAACTCAAAACAAACCGTCACATTAACGTCCAAGTCAGAATGGCCATATGATTCTTTTCCAGGTGCCTTTTGAATGGCCAGGATTCGGATGAACAACGCAGAAAACGTCTTTTGACTGTGTGTTTTATGAAATGTGGCTTCATTGAACTAGTTGTGGCTGGAAACACCCTGGCCACCAACACCCACGGGGCACTGGCCTTCCACAAACATTAGGTGCCATGTTGTCATTTCATTGGACTTATAGCTGTCCTGCCTCTAACTGAAAGCTATCCAGCGAGTGACCCGTGATCAGATCTGTGACAGTTATTTAATTTTGAAACACCCAGGCACCATCTCACAATGAGAACATTCTGTACCCTATACTTGTACGTGACGAGGGCATTTGGAAAGATTGAGCTGCTGCCTCCAGCCCTGGTAAACTACACCCCGCAGAATTGCCCAGGGATAGGTAGAAGTGAGCAGTGTGGTGAGCACATGCACATCGATGTGCCTGCTGTCACTGCAGTCCAGAAAAACACGGACCGCCTGTGCCAGGGTACAAAACTGAGCCCGATAGAGACCCGTTTCGAGCCCCCCCTTAAAAAACTGCCAGTGCTCGGCTCCGGTGAGACCCTGCCCACTTACAGCCCTGTGTATAGTTATGGATTTATCACATTTACCACATAATCCACCATACACTGCTTAATCTTCAGATTGCTGTAAATAAAATGTCTATTTCTACATAATTTTCATTTATTTTCCCGAGTAATTTTGTAATCCCTGCTGCATACTTTTGCCCTGTTTTGTCACATAATTCTAGAGGCCCTGCTTATCTAGCATTAACATACTTTCTAGAGGGCATTATCGGTCTATAATTGACTTCCATCCAAATTACCAGTCTGCGCATACAGTGAAACCTGCATTTTGAAGGTGAAGGGCAATTAAGTCATTGATAGCAGGAGATTTTTATGATTCATAATATGATAGGCGCCTTGTTTGCTTTCGATAATGACTGTCACTTCGAATGGCCCTCCCTCCTGAATTTACAAATTGTACCCAACATACTGCAGTGTGATTTTCCTCATCGACGCTCACAATTTTTTTCCATTTCACAAGGGGATTGGGGTTTTGACAGGGGTGATTTGCGCAGCATCACAAAGTTTTGTCAAGTCAGGAAGCCAGAATTTAAACTCAGATGTCCAGATTCTAATCCGGCTCAACAGCTTCTGATTCTGGGCAAACCACGTAATGTCCCGGTGCCTAAAATGAATGCGACCTCTCGGAGCTCACGTAAAGCGCTCCTATACTTTTAGGTCAAGTTCTCGCTATATAAAACTGCAAAAGTAAGTGTTATGCTACCGCTTCCGTAAGGAAAAGTAATTACCGCCCGGGGTGGTGAGGGGCAATCCATGTCAGAAACCGGCCCACTCTTGTTTCCAAATGCTTTGTATTTACTGCATGTGCTTGTGTCTTTTTAGTTAGGGCCCGTCCAGATGCATGGAGCTCTACAGTACGCAGCGTTAGAGCGACATTGGAGAATTGTATTTTCAAAGCACTCTAACGGACCCAAACAAGGGCGCGCGCCTTGCGCTAAAGGGGTGGGGCGTTGAGGGGAGTGCGGCCGAGAGCAACCAAAGCGTTTCCCTTGCGGGAGCGAGCCACGGGCACCATGTGTTTGCAAGTTAATTACAAACATATGGTGCCAAGCTCGCTCCCGCAAGGGAATGCTAAACGTGCACGCGTTGCCATTGAAGGCAATGCAACGCGTGCACGTTTTGGGACAAAACCGTAGCGATTGCTACAGGTCTTTTTCCAATGCAGCGCATACGCGCTGCGTAGGCGAGACCTAAAAACTGGCCCACGCACTGATCTGTCAGACTAGCCCATCGGGCACTGCCTGACTGCCCTACAGGCCAGTCCGACCCTGAGTAATGGAATAATTTCCAGAATTTTACAAAAACCTTAACGCTAAATTTGTGAAATAATATGTGATTACACCAGCATAACAAATGTTTCACCCAAGCCTACTGCCAACTCCTGTATATGTAACACCCCAAGTGTAGTCTTCAATTAATCAAGGACTTATAAAGAGCGACTACTCACCCGTGAGGGTCTCAAGGCGCTGGAGGGGGAGGGGCTGGGTCTACAGTTCAGTCGAAGAGCCAGGCAGAGATGGTAATTGCCTGAGGTGCAGAGGCAGGGAGTTCCAGGTCTTCGCAGTGAGGTAGGAGAAGGATCTTCCTCCAGCCGTGGCCTTGTGGATCCATAGGACGGTGACCAGGGCCAGTTAGGCAGAGCGGAGATGTCTGGTGGGGGTGTAGAAGGAGAAGCTGTGGTTGAGGTACGCAGGTCCAGCGTTGTAGAGGGCTTTGCAGACTTGGAATCAGTTGTGGTAAAGACTGAGTTCATGTCTCTCCAAGATTGGTAACACTTGAGGCATCTGATTATGTCTCACTGACGCTTTTAAATGTTTCTTTTGAAGATCCCCCAGTCTTCCACACACACAAAACAGGGCAAAGAAAGCGAAATCGGGCAAATAGTACCTATTCAGACTCTCCTGATGAGCCATTAATGACGCAATGCGGAGAAGCCGTTTACATTTTTAAAATGTACTTCTTACTTCATTTAATAATTTTATGATCAGTTACCTGGAGGTTCAGAGAAACACAGTGTCAAAATACCTTTGCTGTGATGAGGACGGGACATGCAAGAGCAATATAAATAAATGGTCCTTTGGGTTTGCAATGTTAATGTTTTTTTGGGGGACCAGGGACTGAGTTAAAAAACAAAAGAAAATCCCAAAATATTCCTTCCAGTATTTAGTAGTAATAGTCTTTATAGTGGGAAGCAGTAAATGTGCTTGATCTCAATAGATCTATTCTTACTTCCCAGCTGCCACTCATTAGCAATATATTCCTGACTTTGTAACCTACATATTAACAATTGTCGATTTTACTCTTTCCTTGTCTTGAAAATCCATATTGACGAATCATGAAAGGCACTCTTTTATGTATCGGAGAGTGGAGAGGGGAGCAGGTCCCATCCTTGCATCCTATCTCCCAATTCAAGGAAAACATTTACTATCATATTTAAATTAACTAATTTTGAGCTGACAACCAGCTCGCTTGTATTAAAATATTTTTACTTCCAGCTTCTGACGTGAACAAAAATCAAGTTAATCAGAAACGCAGTGAAGAGTATCTTATGCTCATTTTGCATTACCCCGCTGCTCACGTGGAGGGACGGGTCATTTGTGTTGAGGGAAGTAACAAGAAAGCGCATAGTTTATGACAGTCTTTTACAGTTTTACTATTACGTTCTGTTTCTCCTTGATCCTGATTCCACCCACTCACTGCCTCCACCCCGACCTCAAATTGTGGGATCTTAGAGTATTTTTTTGATTTTCAGCATTGATTTAACCGTTCTCTTCCTTCTAGTTACTATTGAACAGTGTTGTAGCACATTGTCTCAGTGAAAGTTATCGTTACTCCTATTGCAAGGCTTTAAATCTTGGTGCTTTGGCTAGGAGAGGTGCAGGAAGGGCTGGTTCAGAGGCAGTAGCTACGCATGCTTGCAAAGATAATGCATGCAAGCAACAACAGATAGCAACAGATAGCAATGGGGCTTCTCAGGTATGGCATTTAAATGAATATGACAACAAATGTACCCCTATCAGAGTAACATGGCCTCAATGATGAAACTGTGAATTCTGATACCAGGCCTTCCAAATACGGTGCTTATAAAGTATACATATAGAAATGTAAACTCCAATACTTCTCTGATAGAGAAAGTGGAAATGGGATTTGAAAGCAAACATAATTAATTTTAAAGCTAGCTAGAAATGAAAGATTGAACACAAACATCAAGCTCCTATGAAAGCATTGAACTATTCCACTGCTCTCCTAAGGCTGGAGCTCGCTGCAACCATCAATCTTCCTAACTGTCCGAGGCCTTTTGCCTACTCTTTAATTAGATTAAAAGTTGGCAGGATTTGCATTTCAACCAAGTGTGCTGGCATCTCTGCATCCTCGTTATCGACCTCTGCGTGTCCTCGCCAAACAGTGCAGCAAAGGGAGACGGTCTGAAGGAACCTGCAACAAGTGATCGTTTTCTTTTATTGATCAAAGCTGAGCGAGCGGTGGATGGGTTGATGACCCTGCTGCCCTCCAGAATAAAATATCTTTACCAGCGGGGAAAAAGCAATTACTTTAAGTAGCACTGCGGCTTTATAAGAGGAGAAAATGAAATAGTGCTGCTTACCGCAGCTGTCTTTGGTGCTGTATGAAGAATAAAGAATTTTGCAAGAAACATATTTCTTTGGACATTAAATTAAATACCCTTCAGCTAATTGCGAAGGGGATTTCAATGGACAATTTCAATCCACACCTTTTTATTGGTTTGTGTAAAAACATCTACAAAGAAGGTCAACAAAATATTACATAAACCCCTTCTTCGAATTATTTCAGAAATCACTTTAACAATGTAAACATCTGTGACAATCATTCTCTGTAGGTTGGCAATCTCTATCATCAATGGGTGTGTTCTAAGCCATGATATTGCATTCTCTGATCAATAATAACAATATTGAATATAGGCATGATTCACAAACCTCTTTTGCACAAGTAGGTGTGACTTATGGTAATTTCAAAAGTAAGTCCGGAGTAAGCCACACCTACTCACAGGAACCTCTGTATGATTAAGACCCTTGGTATGTGTTAATGTCACACAGTGAATAAATAACAGGTTCCAACATTGTCCCCAATGAAGGCCACTCATTGTATTGCTAAAGAAGGACCCAAACCTGTGACCTTCCGGTTACACACAGATCTATGTGACCAATGTTAAACCTACCAAGCAATCTTACGAGCTAGCTTAGTGGGCAATCATATTAATATAAGGTGCTATGTCTTCAATTTGCTAGTTTTCAATCTGTAAATTTTCAGAAATCAGGATTGCATGTCATATATGGGAGAGCAGAGTGGTCTTGTAAAATATGTGGGGATGGTTTTTAAGGTCTAAACGTTCTGTAACATGTTTGCAATGATATGCCATTTCTCCAAATTCTATTGTTATTCGAAAGTATAAGTCTTCCCTGGCTGCTGTGTCCACAAACCTAACCAGATTGTAAAATGGTGATTTATCATTTCTGTTACATTTATAACTAGATGCATTGCTAGTGCTTAATTTAAAGGTAGTCCTAGAACTCTATTACATTGTGTTCATCTGCACTTAACAATCTTCACCCGTCTTTCAATACTTTCACTCGTGATCACATTATAATTTTACCCTATTTCTGAGCACTGATGTGGGTGAAATGTAATAGAATGGAATCCAATTGAAAAACTAATTTTTGCATGTAATTCCCCAGCATGGGGCTCCTTAGTCCTTACCCTACCCTCTGTCTTCTTCTACCTCGCCCAGCTCTGTATACATTAAATCCACAAACTGTCGAGTAAATTCACAAAAGCAATTTTTCTGAGGAGCAACACTGCAGGAGTACTCTTCTACATAATCTTACTTGACTTTTCTGAATCAGCCCCAACATATCAAATTTCTGTTTAGTAAAGTGCAAAAAGGGCACTGCCCTTTCTGTTTTTGTTAATTGTGCATGGATATTCCCTGAATAGTTCTATTTTATTCTCATATTAGATACTCTGGGATGATTTCATGGAAGACATGTAAGATTATGTAAAAGAGTGCCGTATGCTTTTGTAAGCAGGCCCCTGTATGTCTAAACATGTTACCATGACCTCTCTGAATAGTAACACTCTGAATAGTGGATAAGTAAAAAGCAAAGCTTGCTAATAAATGTGTACATGCACGAAAGCTAGTGCGTAACAGCTGGTGCAGGATAGCGGGGGCAAGTGTGGGAACAATTCGAGTATATATCAATTGGCAGCAACAGAAGGTTGAATTTAAGTAGAAAATCAGTGAAGGATGTAGACTCATAACAGTGTACATTGATGTGGATTTCACAGAAAACATTAAGGGACTAGGGAACGGATGTTCCAGACTAGAAACTCAGATCCTGAGGAGTGGCGTCATAGGAAGAGAGATCATTTACTCTGATAAGATCATTGTTTACTTGTGATCATATTTTCATGGACAGAAATATGAGGGAGTTAATGCACAATGCATTGTAGAAATCACGCCATTTTGGAACTACACTTAGCTATATTTGGGTTTATAGGACTCTGGTAATATTTTCATAATATGGGGAACAGCAAGTGAGGCATGCTTCTGCATGTATTAATTCTTATAGTAAGACATACCTAATGTTAGATCTGATTGAGCTATAAAAGGTCCCATGCTTCTGAGACATTTAAATTGGTACTGTCCCATATGCCATGGTCTAAATGTGCATTATCAAAGTAAAATTTACAGTCATGGCTAAACTGCCCACCGTTGTCCGTAACTAACATTATCCCTTCCCATAAAAATGCCTTCTTCATAAATCCAATGACAATGGGAGCAACCAAAAATCCCTCCACACAAAGGTCTAGCCCTGGCCATCAATTTTGTTTCTCAATATCCTCTTGATGTTATGCCTAAATGGCCTGATGTCCAGTGGGTTTTTCTCAATATCCTCTGGAAGGACATTGTGCCAGAATGCCCATAGTGAGAAGTTCTGATAGGTTTGCCTTCAATCCTTCTTGCAATACAAATTTGCAGCCATTCAAATGCTACTATCCTTCAGCATTTTATACATCATTAATATTTAAAAAAAAGTGGACCTTTAATTCAAGGTGTTGTCTATTTGCAAAAACAACTGTTGTCTATTTGGCCAGCACTTAAAAACAGATTTGATGTCAAGCGTCATCACTTCATTCTTCCCTGAGTCTTATCCTGTTCTTCACATTCAATACCTTACAGCCAAATCATTATCTACAGCAACAACAAATTCCTGATCATCAAAACATCTGAGCCTACAGGTTCTTCAACAGGCCTGCAAGACAATTTTTTTTCTTGCAATGGTTACAACACATGCTATACAAGTCATTGAATAGCAACGATATATGAGCCATGAGGGAGGAGTAAAATGCTATTGTGTCTAGATGTTTTTCGTACTTTACACTTGGTCTGCCTATCTGCTGTTTTCAATTATTTGAAAGCAATTTACACATAATTATTGTATGAAATAAACTGTAGAACTTCTAGTAATTCCTATTTCATTTTACATGTCTATTTCTATTTAACTATGACAATATGCACCATGTGCCTCAAACCTCTTCTGATATAGCAAGGGTGTGTTAGTGACAGGCAGGATCAGCAGAGGGTCACATGTTTTCTCAGGGCTTCCATGTCATGTCCCCATGTGATGTGAGTGTCAGCCCTCATTGTCTCTAAGACAGCAAGTGTCAGAAATGGGGTGTGCCAATTTGTAGGGGGGTGACTCTTACCACTAAATAAACACAGTTGGGTTAGGCTAAAACACAGTTCTAAGAGAATCTCTGCACAATGCCTGGTAGCTATGGCACAACACAGGCAATCCTCTGAGACGTGTGTGTTCAGTTCAAGCAGTATCAACAACTTCAAAGCAAAGAACACAACACCAAACAAATTTTGAAAAACAGAGAACTATTTAATGAGCAAAAAAACACCAATATCATTAAAATTGACAAGGGAAACGGAGCTGTGACTGTGTACATTTGTAATGCTCTCAAGAACAAGGGAAACCTAAGGGTATTCAGGAACCAAGTGTGAAAGTATTTCTAAAAGAAAAAAAGGTCCCTTGCTTGCAAAATAGCACAACATAAATACATAGAAGTACATTGAGATCTATGTAAGATGTCCAAACTGACAAAAAATGTTTATTTAGTTACAAATTAACAGCACATTAATAGAGTGGGAAAACAAACACAAAGGATGTTAAAAAACTTCCAAACTTAGCCATTACTTCATGTGACTACAATGAAAACATAATAGTTATGTCACAAATATTCTCTAAGTACCCATGCACATGTGAACAAACACAAATCAACAATTTAAGTCATGGTACTGAGGTCGATTATGTCTCAATCCCCCATAATGATTTAGGGATCATCATCAGAACATAAGTTGTTATGCCTGAGAGAAGTTTGCCTACTAGGAGAGGAGAAAAGACGGGGGGAGGGGGTAGAGAGGGGGAGAGAAAAAGATGAATTAAAGATCCTATCTACTGCATAAAGGATCAATCCACTCATACCGAGCATGTATGACAGGTGACAACATGCCTCTATAACGGGTATATTGGTCTAATAAACAGTGGCTGTGGTCTGCAGTAGCCGTGGTTGTCTTCGGCGCAGAGGAATGCTAGGGAGGAGATAGTAGAGTTGAAAAACAGCACAGCAAGCTTACTAAAATACTTAACGTACTACTAACCAATAAACCAGCCACGGGGAAGCAGAGGGAAAAGGTAATCATCGACAATCGGAGGTTATTCAATTGGGAAGTTCACTAGTAACAGGACCAACGGCCTTGGGTAAGCAGAGGAATCCAATTGAATTGAGGGTCACAGGGGACCACCCGGAAGAACATCAATATATTGACTAACTGCCAAAATTGGTCTGAAAACATAAAAACCAAAGTGAGTGTAAAGTCAAAGGGCCAGAGGGCAGTGTGGTAGTGAAAGAAAGCTCGTGCTGTACCTGGGATAAAACGGCAAGGTACGCCGTAGGCAATGGAAATAAACAAGGCTGAGAAAAGACAACAGAATCCAGTTACTATTGAGAAAAAGGCTCTGCAAACGGAGGGTCATACATAGTTAATGGACGGCTCGCTTGCCGGGAGAAATCAAAATATCTTTACAGAAGACCACAGGTATCGGGGGGCTTACGGGCCGTGCCAGTGTTTAAATGCATGGTCTACCCAGTGAAGGAGACGTGAAGAGAGTCTGTGAATGCATGTATCCAATAGGGAGATGTAGAAAGTAAAGCGGGCAGCCGCGGCCTGTGCATCTAAGAGCGGTGGGGCCGGTAGGGGCGGGATTTTGACAGACGATGACGAGGGAAAATTTAATATTTATTTAATTTTCACTTATCATTGTCTGTCGAAATCCCCCCACCTGGCCCCACCGCTCTTACCTGCACGGGCCGCGGCTGAAATTCTGTAGTTCTTGATTGTTATATGAACTATTTATGTAGTAAGGTGTCTGGTGATGCACTGATTACCAACCTATTGAATCTTTAAATAATTTGCAGCATTGATCTTAAAATGCGTAATTGCTTTTCAAATTAACAATATCTGTATCCTGTATACTGGGCTTTCTGCTGGCCCCTTGCACTCTTATATTATTCTTTATTTACTCTAGTCGGGCGAACCACCACTCCAATATAGCCGCCTCTCCTTCCCCTCTCTTTACTTTCTACACGTCTCTCTACCGGATACAAGCATGCGCTGCCTCTCTTTGCGTCTCCTTTACTAGGTAGACGCATGCAGTTAAACACCTGCATGGCCCATATGCCCTCCTGATACCTGTGGTCTGCTGTATGGATATTCAGATTTCTCCCGGTAAGCGAGCCGTCCATTTACTATGTATGGCCCTCCGTTTGCAGAGCCTTTTTCTTGGTTGTAAATGGCCTCTGTTGTCTTTCGCAGGCTTATTTATTTTTTGCCTGCGGCGTACATTGCCGTTTTATCCCAGGCACAGCGCAAGCTTTCTTTCACTACCACACGGCCCTCTGACCCTTTGACTTTACACTCACTATGGTTTTTATGTTTTCAAACCAATTGGTGGTTAGTCAATATATCGACGTTCCTCCGGGTGGTCCCCTGTGACCCTCAATTCAATTGGATTCCTCTGCTAACCCGAGGCCTTTGGTCCTGGCACTATTGAACTTCCCAATTGAACAACCTTTGATTTTTGATGATTACCTTTTTCCTCCGCTTCCCCGTGGATGGTGTATTGGTTAGTTGTACATTAATTATTTAGCAAGCTAGCTGTGTTGTTTATCAACTCTACTATCTCCCCACTAGCACGCTTCTGCGCCGACAACAACCACGGCTACTGCAGACCATAGCCACTGTTTATTGGCACAACATAGCCTGTTCGAGACGCATGTTGTCACCTGTCACACATGCATGGTGTTAGAAATGGGGGTCTCTAGTTGGCAATGGCTGGCGCCACTGTCCAAATAGGGACCCTTCTTCCTAAGTCAGGGCAAGTGGACTACCCCTTTGATAACCCCTGCTCAACACTGTGGTAACGTAGCACGAGCAGTTAGGCCTATCTCAGAGGCAGTGTGTGAAGCATTTATGACCATGCACAATAAGGCAGTAACGACACCACAAAAGGACACAACTCAAGTAGGTATAGAAAAAAATAGTATCTTTATCTAAGGTTTAGTACGAGACTCTCAAAAGCGTTTTAACCAGTCACTATGCATGTAAATCAGTAGGGACTTAAAAAGGGCAATACGTATTCACCAGAACGTGGCACTGACTGAGTTCAAGGCCTGGGTCTACGCGACCCGTTGCGCACCAGATACCTGCCGTTGGATGGGGACACAGCACGTAGCTTCTCGAAGAAGCGGAGACGGTGACAGGCGGACTCCCCGCGACCACAGTTCTCGATGGCAGTGGTCCGCAAAGTGCACTCGCAATGATTCGGGCACTCCGGGACAGGCGGGCCCTCAGCGGCAGCAGCACGCGGCTGCGCGGCCCGGGCTGGTGGTGGCGATGACTCTCGTCGTGCAGCTCCGTGGTGGGCTCGTGGCAGAAGCAGCGCTCTCCTAGCAGCAGCGGCCCACGGGACGATTCACGATGGTGCCAGGTTAACAAAGACGTGGGCACTCAGCGGCAGCAGCTCTCTCTTAGCTGCGGCGGCCCACAGGACAAATCCCAATGATGCAAAATTAGCAAGGGTGCGAGCACTCCGCGGCAGCAGCTCTCTCTTAGCTGCGGCGGCTCACAGGATAAATCACGATGATGCAAAGTTAGCAGGGGTGTGAGCACTCAGCGGCGGCAGCTCTCTCTTAGCTGCGGCGGCTCACAGGACAAATCACGATGATGCAAAGTTAGCAAGGGTGCGAGCACTCCGCAGCCGCAGCTCTCTCTTAGCTGCGGCGGCTCACAGGACAAATCACGATGATGCAAAGTTAGCAGGGGTGCGAGCACTCAGCGGCGGCAGCTCTCTCTTAGCTGTGGCGGCTCACAGAACAAATCACGGTGATGCAAAGTTAGCAACGGTGCGAGCACTCAGCGGCGGCAGCTCTCAGCTGCGGCGGCTCAAAGGACAAGCCATGATGTTGCACAACTAACACAAGTGCGGGCATCCAGCGGCAGCAGCTCTCTTAGCTGCGGCGGCCCACACAGTTTCAGCGAAGGTTCTGAGGATTCAAAATAAGGCGGGCACTCAGCGGCGGCAGCTCTCTCTTAGCTGCGGCGGCCCACACAGTTTCAGCGAAGGTTCTGAAGATTCAAAATAAGGCGGGCACTCAGCGGCGGCGGCTCTCTCTAGCTGCGGCGGCCACACAGTTTCAGCGAAGGTTCTGAAGATTCAAATTAAGGCGGGCACTCAGCGGCCGCAGCTCTCTCTTAGCTGCGGCGGCCCACAAGCAGAGTTCACAAGGGTTACCAGTCCGCGTTCCTCACAGTAGGACTAGAGGTTCCGGATTACTCGACGGAGGCCTCACCTGCAAGTAGAATTCCTAGCAAGGGAATTTGGGCGGCTGACGGGGTGAAGTCTAATGTCCCTGAGACTTCAGCAGGAGGCGCTCTCAATTCAGGCCCTTGGGTAGTTTCTTCAGCAAGCTTGGTGAAAGTTTCAAAGTCCTTTCCTCTGTCCGCTCGGACAGAGTTTCGTCTTGACATCCAGAAGGAACACACCTGAAACAGGTTTCAGCGCAGCGTTTTATACCTAAAAAGTCTTTGTTCTCTGCAGTCACAAATCACTGCATCCAGCCAGAACCAGTTCGGTGGGGTCGGGGAGCACTTGGTTTACGAGGCGACATCCTGCCCTTTAAGAATCTGGGGTTCTGCTATCAGACGCCCAGTGGGAGATGGAGCCATCATTCACCTTGCCAGGCACGGCCCTGCTCGGATCAAAGAGTCACCCCTCCCCATACTCTAAATGCCGATCTCTCTCTCCAGCCAGGTCTGACCCAGCTGGCCCTGCCGCTCCAAAACCAGACGGCCAATACACACGCTAGCAAAAGCCTACAGGAAAGCTTCAGGCCAGAAAATACCTCGTTTCTAGTAGAGGCATTTTCGAACACGGGCTACGCTAATAATCCTTACTAAAAGATGCATCTCAATGTTCTGAGTTTAAACATATCAAAGTCGACGTTCCTATCAGGTTCCTGGGGCAGGTAGGATTAAGGCATGTAATACTCAGCCTGCACATTCTGGCCTATAAGAACGGGTGGCCTCGCAATAGTAAACAGTGAAATGGAGGGTAACTCGCTATTAGAACATGCTACACAGACATACTTTAAAAGCTGCTTCGGTGGGTAGCGCAAATCAGCGCTGCCGACTCACCAGCAGTATTTGGTCTACCAGCCCTGGGCACACACAGTGTACTGATACTAGGGACTGACAGGTAAACCAAACGAGCCAATTATGATTATCCCAATTCATACAGGTATCTTTACACAGGGTGCATTCGCGCTGTGTCACTGATTGGCAGTGGCACAGTGCCCAGAGCATCTAAATCCAGCCAACATAAAAGGTCAGAAGCGAAAAGAGGAAGGGAGACCCGCGCCAATGATGCCAGGTTTAACACACGTCCCCTCCAGCTGAAATGTGGGGAGAACCATTCCCTTGGGAGTTCTCATCACTAAGGCAGAAAAACCTGGACAGACCGTCAGCATTGGCGTGCTCTGTACCAGGGCGGTGTTCCACCGTGAAATCCATACCCTGTAGGGAAATGGACCACCTCAACAACTTGGGATTCTCACCCCTCATATGCATCAACCATCTAAGGGGCCTGTGGTCTGTCTGAACCCGGAAGTGAGTCTCAAACAAATACGGCCTCAGCTTCTTCAGTGGCCAGACCACAGCAAATGCCTCATGCTCAATTGCACTCCACCTCTGTTCCCGGGGAAGTAACCTCCTGCTTAGGAAGGCTACCGGTTGGTCTAGTCCCTCCTCATTGATCTGTGACAGAACAGCCCCTATACCATGCTCTGAGGCGTCTGTCTGGACAACGAATTCCTTTGAAAAGTCGGGCGCCTGAAGCACGGGTGCAGTGCACATTGCAGTCTTCAGGGCGTCAAAAGCGTTCTGACAGGTGTCAGTCCAGTTTACCTTCTTTGGCTGCTTCTTAGAAGTCAGCTCAGTCAAGGGTGCAACAATGTTACCATATCCTCTGACAAACCTCCTGTAGTACCCAGTGAGTCCCAAGAAGGCTCTCACCTGCGTCTGAGTCTTGGGGGGTTCCCACGCCAGGATAGTTTCAATTTTCGGCTGAAGGGGCGCCACCTGGCCGCTCCCCACCTGGTGCCCCAAATACACTACAGAACCCTGCCCAATCTGGCACTTACTGGCTTTGATTGTGAGGCCTGCCTTCCGCAGTGCCATCAATACCTCCCAGAGGTGGCGCAGGTGGTCCTCCCAAGAGGAGCTAAACACCGCAATGTCATCCAGGTAGGCGGCACTGAAGTCTTCCAGCCCAACCAACACCCTGTTGACCAGCCTCTGAAAGATGGCTGGGGCATTCTTCATTCTAAAGGGCATCACCCGGAACTGGTAGTGCCCATCGGGTGTGGAGAAGGCTGACCTCTCCTTTGCTCCCTCGGTCAAGGCGATCTGCCAATACCCAGACGTCAAATGGTATTTGCTGAGGTATTTGGCAGCCCCTAACCGATCTATGAGCTCATCAGCTCTGGGGATGGGGTGCGCGTCAGTCTTCACGACTGAATTGAGGCCCCGATAGTCCATGCAGAACCGAAGTTCTGGGGTGGTACCAGGCGCTGCAGCTTTTGGTACCAGGACCACTGGGCTGGACCAAGGGCTGCTAGAGGACTCAATCACCCCAAGGGCAAACATTTTGGTAACCTCATCCTTAATGTAGGCCCTTACCTGGTCAGTCACTCGGTAAGCCTTGTGCTTAATGGGAGGACTGTCCCCGGTGTCCACGTCATGGACACACCATTCAGTGACACTAGGTATCAGGGAGAACAGATCACTGAATTGCCCCAACAGTTGGCGACAATCACCCTGCTGCTCAGGGGTCAGTGTGGTAGAGAGGACCACACCCTCCACTGACCCATCTCGCTCCCCTGCACACAGGAGGTCAGGAAGGGGTTCGCTCTCCTCCTCCATCCCAGCATCTGTGGCCAGAAGCATGCCCACTTCAGACCTCTCAAAGTGGGGCTTCAGGCTGTTAACATGCAAGACCCCCAAGGGGTTCCTGGGAGACTGCAAGTCCACCACGTAGGAAACAGGACTCTTGCGCTCCACCACCTCAAAGGGGCCGGTCCACCTATCCTGGAGCGCACAGGGCTCCACCGGGGCCATGACCCAAACCTTCTGTCCAGGCTGAAACTCGATCAGAGTGGCATTATGATCGTGCCAGCATTTCATCTCTTCCTGGCTGGTTTCCAGGTTTGCCTCAGCAAGTTTCCTGAAACGCCGAGTCTGGTTCCTGAAGGCCAGCATGTAACTAAACACATCCTGGGGAGGTTTCCTGGGAGATTGCTCCCAGCCTTCCTTGACCAAACTCAGAGGCCCTCTTACCGGGTGACCATAGAGCAGCTCAAAGGGACTGAACCCTAAGGACTTCTGTGGCACCTCACGGTAAGCAAACAACAGGCATGGCAAGAGGACATCCCACTTCCGCCTCATGGGCTCGCCTAGGCCCATAATCATGCCCTTAAGGGTCCGGTTGAATCTCTCAACCAGCCCATTACCCTGGTGGTCGTAAGGAGTGGTGAACTTATACGTTCCCCCACACTCCTTCCACAGAGACTTCATGTACTTGGAGATGAAGTTAGTTCCCCTATCGGACACCACCTCTCTGGGGAATCCCACATGGAAGAAAATCCCCATCAGTGCCCGTCCCACCACGGGGGCCATCACTGTCCTGAGCGGGATGGCCTCAGGGTACCGGGTGGCATGGTCCACCAAGACCAGGATGAACCTGTTGCCCATGGCTGTCTTGGGATCCAGAGGCCCCACAATATCAATGCACACTCTTTCGAATGGGGTGCTCACCACGGGAAAGGGCTGTAGTGGGGCCTTAATCTTCCCCCACTCTTCCCACTTGCCTGGCAAGTCTCACACGTCCTGCAGTGAGCATCGGAGCTCCTGCGCATCTGGGGCCAATAGAAGTGGGTGACCAGCCTCTCAAAGGTCTTGGTCTGCCCCAGATGTCCGGCCAGTGGTACATCATGAGCCAACCCCAGTAGGAAGGTCCTGAAGCGCTGGGGTACCACCAGCACACTGGCTGACCCAGGCTCAGCAACCTTAGGCTCGCTGTAAAGGAGGTCGTTCTCCCAATAGATCCAATGTGACCCTGTCTGGTCACCTGCTGCCTGGGCGGCGGCCTGTCGCCGCACCCCCTCAAGAGAAGGGCAGGTTCTCTGCTGCTCGCAAAATTCCTCCCTGGAGGGCCCCCTTCCTGCTGCCAATGGGTCAGCCCCGGTAGGTCCCCCAGTTTGGCCACTTGTTCCCCTGTAGGTTCCAGGGCATCCCCCTCAAGGTCTGCTCCCTCCGGGACTGTGGGAACTGCGGGGGCTGGTTTCCCGCGCCCCCTACCCCTTCTCTTTGAGGCAGGGGCCTGGGCCATACTTTGAGGCTCCAGACCCTCCTGAACATCCTTCTGAGCTGCCATGGACCGAGTGGTCACACATGCCCACTCAGGCAAACCCAACATTTCCAAATGAGACTTTCTCTCCACCGTAGCCCATAGGGAGTTCTCCAGATCGTTGCCCAACAAACAGTCTACAGGCATGGCGGCTCTCACAGCCACTTGAAGAGTTCCTGTGACCCCCCCCCCACTCGAAGGGAACCTGAGCCACTTCACACTGGCTCTCTGAGTTGTCTGCTGACACTACGGGGCAGAATGCATGGGGGACAACTTGCTCTTTGGACACCAACCGGGAGCTGACAGCAGTCACACTAGCTCCGGTGTCCCTGAGAGCCTCCACCCTATGGCCATTGATGGTCACCCACTGCCGGTACTTCTGAGTGTTGGTCGGCAGTGTGGGGTTAGGGACCTTTTCGAAGTCCCCTAGCGAGACAAGGGCTAACTCTATGGGATCCCACCCACCTTGGACCTCCATTTCCTCCCCCCCCAGGGCTACACTGGCAATCTGGCGGGCTGGTGCACGGGGTGGTGCACGAGGGGATGCATTGGGGTCCCTCTGGGGACACTGGGGATCATAATACCGGTGGCCCACTTGACCACACTTGAAACAAGTAAGGGGCCCCCTATGAACAGGCCTACCTGTCGGGGACACTGGCTTCTTCTCAGGGGGAGGCTGGGACACCACGGCTTGGTTCCCTTGGGAATTACTTTGGGGCCCCCTCTAGAACTCCCACTGTTTACCCTTGTCCCCCCCACTTTTCTGCTGGGGACCCTGCCCACCTCTGGCGAAGTCTCCCACAAAACCTTTGCGGACCCGGGTGCTCACCCAGCGGTCCGCCTCCTCAGCAAGCTTCCTACGGTTAGTCAGCTTGCTATCAATCAGGTGCTGGCGTAGCTCTGGAAAACAGTTACTGGACAAATGCTCCCATCACTAGCAATGGCAACCAATATGCTCTCTACACACCCTCTATCATCCACCAGGTGATAACCTCACCTTTACCGAACATTTCATGGACATAGTCTCTACTAATGCCGGACAGCAAAATACCCAAATATTTCTAGGAGACCTCAATCTCCACTGGGATGACCCCAATGATGCAGTGGTCAATAGTCTCAAAAACTTCCTCTCTGACCTCGACCTCACCCAAATTTGCAACAGCTCTACACACGATAAAGGATCAATCCTTGATTTAGTAATCTCTAAAGTTGATTCCATCGAGCTAGATACGATCCATCCATGTGATTGGTCCGATCATCATATTATCACCTTCTTCATCAATGAAACAGTGAAACTTAACTCGGTTCAACCCATAAGACCTAAAGTATGGAAGAGGGATCTGAAAAACATTGACCCTAACATAATCACAACTTCCAGCTACAACCTACTTCTTCCCCCTGAAGGGATATCCGATGTTCATGATCTCACCAACCACTACTTCAATTCCATGAACATGATACTAAATGAGGTAGCCCCCCTTCAACTAAAGGGAGTCTCCACAAAAGATTCGAAGCCTTGGTACGATGGAAGACTCAACGAGGACAGACGATCCCTAAGAATAACTGAACGCACATGGAGATCAGCTCCATCCGCCAATCACCTCAAGATACTAAGAAAGAAGAGAAACGCATACTACAGAAAGATCAAGCGCACTAAAGCAGACTTCTTAAGCCACCAATTAGACCAGGCAAAAAATAGTCCCCAAAAACTTTTCGAGTTAATCAAAACTCAATCTAAGGATGCACCCCACCGCCCCCAAGATAAAGTAGGCCCACGACCCAACTGTGAAGAATTTGCTTCCTTCTTCACTCAGAAGACCGATAGCATAAAGAAGGACCTTCTCAACGATCTAATCACATACTCTGTCTCACATACGAACCCCTCACCGTCCCTTCTAAATGCACCACATCGAATCTCATCAAAGTTCGACCTAAAAAATAATGCATCCTGGTCATCCTTCAATACCTACAATGAAGAATCTATTCTCAAAATGCTCACTGCCCTGAACCCTGCCAATCACTTCACTGGCCCTCTCCCAGCAAACTTTGTAAAAGACTTCACCCCGCTGCTGCTGCCTATCTGGACCAAGATCATAAATAACTCTTTACGCCAAGGTTGCATCCCTGACACCCTCAAAGCGGGGCAGGTATCCCCCATTCTAAAGAAACCTACGGCTGACCCTGCAGACTTAAACAACTACCGCCCTATATCCAATATCCCTACCTTGGCCAAACTCTTAGAAAAATGTGTACACCTCCAGCTGGTAAGACATATTGAACATTTTAACCTACTCAACAAATACCAATCAGGTTTCCGTGCAGGTCACAGCACTGAATCAGCCATGACCCATATAATTGACGATGCTCTACAAATCCTAGATCAGAACGGAGCCTGCTTACTCATCTTGCTAGACCTTTCCTCGGCCTTTGATACCGTCAAACATGATAACCTGATAGACCTGCTGAAACATAGAATGGGATTATCTGGATCAGTTCTAAATTGGTTTACTTCGTTCCTCCAAAACAGATCACAACGATTCAAGGTCAACCACTCCCTGTCCAAACCCGTCCCAGTCACTTTAGGAGTCCCACAAGGGTCGTCACTATCTCCGACACTGTTCAATCTATTCATGGAACCACTCACTGAAATTCTCCACTCGTCTAACATGCAATATCACATGTACGCTGACGACACACAACTATACCTTAAGATCCATACCCTAGAAGACATCAAATCGCTCAACACAACTCTCGGAAAAACTCAGACCTGGCTGGCAGAAAACCATCTAAAACTGAATGCCCTCAAAACCGAATTCCTCCTAATCGCTCCTACCGCCCAAGTACCCATAATGCAAGACTGGATCAAACACCTTACTGCACTCAACTGCCAACCTCTCATCATTGATTCAGCGAAATCGCTGGGAATAACACTGGACAGAAACCTCAATATGCAAAAACACATCAGCAACGCACTAAAAGGAGCAAACTTTCAGATAAATACTTTGAGAAAACTGAAACCTTTCCTGCCGGAAAAGGACTTCAAGCTGGCAGTACAAGCTCTAGTCATCCCAAGAGTGGATTACAGGAGTGTCTCTCTCTGCGGCCTGCCCAGAGTTGCAACGGCCCCTCTAAGAGCCTCAATCAACGCCGCAGCGAGACTTATCACTGGCTCCAAAAGAAGCTCCCACATATCCCCGGACCTAAAATCCCTTAATTGGCTACCTCTTGAAGCCAGAATTCATTTGAAAATAGCATGTATGACACATAAAGCCATTCATCACAACGCACCCAGCTATCTGGCACAGAAACTGGCGCCCTCATGTGGGGCCAGATCTTCAAGAAGTGCTAAAAACCTTCTACTGAAACCGCAAAGATTCAACAAGAAGAACACATATAATCGAACCTTTTCAGGGATGGCGCCCACAATTTGGAATGTTCTACCCCCAGAAACTAGACTTAATCCCTCTACTGCATCTTTTAAAAAAGAGGTGAAATCGCTTCTCATGGCTAAATTCACTTGAGCATGGACTACTGTTATTATGCGACCCAACGTATCTTCGACATGGAACTTTATAATGTCTATTGTCCAGCCAGGTATCCTAGATATTGTATCTACATTATGCTTGATATACAGGGAACGTTTTGTTAGGCACCATATACCTATGTAACTACAAGACGATGTTTATACCATCATTGACTTGCATTGAACTTTATGTTATTTACCTGTACTATGTAACTAAGACACTTACCCTGTAAAGCGCTCTGATACCCGCAAGGGTCTGGTTCGCGCTATATAAAACTTTCAAAATAAAATGCAAACAAATCATATAATTGCTCGAAAGTTTCCACTTTGCTACCTTTTACCCAGCGATCCATTGCTCTGCAGAAAAAAGACACATATTCAACCCACGTCGTACCCTCTAACTTCTTACAGGTCCTAAACCTCTGCCTGTACATTTCCGCGGTCAAACCATAACGGGTCATCAAAGCTTCTTTCATATGGGCATACACCATCCTGCTCTCCTCAGGCAGGTCCAACAGGGTATCCCTACCATCACTCACAAAGCGCTCCCACAATCCCGCTCCCCAATCCTGCTCAGGGACCCGGTGGGACACCATTGCTATCTCATATGCGGCAAACCATTGCCCAATATCCTCACTCTTGTGAAAATCCTTAATGACATCCTTAGGAATATAAACTCTACTCTCAGGAGTTACTAAAGGTATGCTACCACCAGAGGGGGAGACCGGGACACTCCTCTCCCTGATCTCTATCTCCCTCAACATTCTCTCATGTTCCATTCTCATTTTCTCAAGTTCAAATGACAATCGATTCTTCTCAATGTCTAACTTCTTACTCTCAAGGTCCTTCTGACCTTCCAATTTAGCCATCTCCAAACTATGCCTCCTATCTCTCTCCCTGTCCTCCAGCTCTTCTGGGGTCAGGCTCCTTTGGGATATACTAGTACCTGGATTGGAGGGTGTTCTATCTCCCCCCCCTCTACTGCATCATCCTGCTGCCCTCCAGCATTCTCTTCCTCATCCCCAGCGGACTCTCTGGCTTCCCACCAGGCCTTCAGCGCCTTGTGGTACTCCTCCTTCCTAGAGAGACCTATCACGGGGACTGCGAATTGCCTACAAAATGACTTCAGCTGTTTGGCAGTATAGGTATCTAATCTTTCCTCCTCAAAGGCGAGATCCTCCGAAGCATTGGAGGTTGGCCTTCCCATGTTAGCAGTACTCATGGCTGCGATCAACAATTCAATACTAAAACAACCAACTAAAAAACAATTCGGAGAGAGAAAAAAACTTCCGCGCGTGTCTGCGCTTTGGTCTGTACTCACTAGTGGTGTCTATGTCTACCAGTTATTGTACGTGGATCATAAATGCAAGTCCTGATCCTCACCACTGACCGCCAATATTAGAAATGGGGTGTAGGAGAGTAGGATCTGCCTCTTATGTTGCCCCCACTTTTTTTTCTGATGTTTACACTGGTTTCTGGCTATAGTCAGGCTGGGACCCTGCCAATCAGGGCCCCAGCCTCTCTGTTCTCTCTAAACGACTTGGAGTGCACTCTAGGTGCACTAATGATTGGATACTGTGGTACCTTATGAGTCCCTAGTATATGGTACCTTAGGTACCAAGGGCATAGGTACTTCACAGGCCAACCAGGGGCTGAAGCATGTATTATGCCACCCCTGGGAAGCAGACTAAATCTGACACCACAGGTCTGCTTCTGCAGCCTGGGTAAGGTGGTGCATGCACCCCTTACTGTGATCTAGGCTACCTATATCACTACATAGATACACACATATAAACCTATAAGTCACTCCTATGGCAGGCCTTATCAATCCTGAAGGCAGAGTGCTTGGTTCCTATGTGAGAGGGTGCCCCTGCATGAGCAGAGCCCCTCTGCAGCAGTCGGAGACCCTTCTCTGAGGCTGTTTGTAGTGCAGCCTGACCATATACTCTTAAGCGCATTATTACCTCGCGTTAAATGCTAACTTTGGGATGGCTGCACGGAAACATGTCGTATTTGGTGTCAAACATCTTGGAATACTACCCCCCCGCCAGTTCTGGCGGCGGGGGTAGCATTCCACCCTTCTAGAGGGATAGACATGTACCTACTGTGGAAACGCGGTAGAATCCTGAAGAGCCCTGGCATCACAAAATGGATGCCACCAGTCACAGACACTGGGCTGCCCTCCTGCTGATGACCGAAACTCGCAGTGGAGGAAGCCCAACAATAGGTATCCTGTCACAGGAGGGTGTGACCACCTTCCAGACAGGGTTTAGTGTATTGGGGCTGGGTGGGTGCACTCCTAGAGTGCGTTGAAGTCCTGCACTGGGGGAGCAGAAGGCTCCTCTGTGCATATGCCAGTTCAAACCAGCTCAGGGGCTACCTGCCCCTGCTCTGGCGCGAAACTGGACAAAGGGAAGTGGGTGTAGCCACCCCCTCCCCTGACCCTCCCATAGGTGGGGTCATAGAGCTAGTCCCTCCCTTCTGTTTAGTATAAGAGTGGGAACCTGTGCATTGCAACCCAGCTCTCCCTGGACGATGCTCTTAAGAAGAATCCTGGACCTTCGACGTTCCACTACCTCTGGAAGACTGAAGAATCTCCCTTGGAGTCAAGGAGTGACTCCCCTGCTTGGCAGGCACCAAAAACTACAACGACGGTCGCAAACTACGCCGCTCCCGCCGGAGCCCGAAGTCCCTGCAGCCCAGGAAGAGGATTTCCTGACTTCTCCAAGGCCATCGTGAGTCCCCAGCGAAGCTGAGGCAAGTGGACCCCACGAGCGATGAGGAACCACAGCCCCTGGGCACCGTGCACTATTGTCGAGTGCAACGCCTTCACGACGTTCTACGAACTTGTGCTTTGGACCACGTGTGTTCCCAGCCTCTAGCAGGAATCCCTCCGAAGATCAGAGGCCTACACCAACCCGAGTGACCGTGAGCCCCTGTTGAGTGAATCCTCCCAAGGCGTCTTCGCGATCCCTTGCCAGCCGGCTTGTGGGTCCCCAGAAGACTTGTCAACAAAACCAAAGGACTCCCCTGGTTGCTCCAGGCCTGTCCTGACCTACCCTTGCTGGGTAAGTCCCCCAGACCTTGCTGGTCTGCACCATTGACTTTTCCTCCTCACCACGAGACTTGCTGCTACCAAGGCTTGTTGGCTCCAATCGAGTCGCCAACACCTCAGTAAGCTGCAGACATCGTGGGACACACTGAATCCAGCTCCTGGTCATCATCGACGCTGCCTGGACCACGTGGTCGAAGAGTCAAAACACCCGTGAACGACCCGAAGCTGTCGACGACGGTGGGCATTCATCTTCCTTGCCCAGAGTCACTGCCAAGTGACTGTGAACACTGTCCCCTCTGCTTTCAGGTCTTCCTCCTTCCGAATCCAGGCTTGGATTCCAACGGGCACTTCTTCTGTCGTCGCAAGCAGCAAGTCTTCATTGGTTCTCATTGAGAACGACGCCGCGACCCGACACCAAAGGACACCTATGCACCCGGCTCCCCTGGGTGAGGTAACTTCAGCACTACGGTGCTCCTGTGGGTGTGGGCCCTAGAACTACTTACCCTGTAAGTGGCTTGCTTGTAGCTACCCTAGAAATGCCCTAAAACTCCTATTTTCCCCGTGCGATTATCGCACTGGCTCGTACAGGGCTCGCATCTGTGTTAGACACATCGCGTCCAACTCCCTTGTAACTCCATCAGTATCCGCGTCCTTCGACTCGTACTGACCGATCAGTGTGTTCGCCTCGAACACGCCAGGGACCTGTAACATTGATAACTCAATAGCGTTCTCTCGCATAGACTCGTACAGGCCTCGCACCAGTGTCTGAACACCGCGTCCGTCCCCTGTGGGTCTCCTACAACTACCTGGGGTGGTTCTTTGGGGTCCCTCGATTCTATGTGCTCTAGACCACGGTCTAGCCAAGATAAGATTGTGATATTTACTTGTGCTAACTTATTTTTGATAACATTTGATTTGTACATATGTTCCTGACTTCTAATCTCATAAAGAGATTAGTAGAGAGTCGTTTAGTAATAAATACATATATATTTGATATATATACCTGTGTGGTGTCTTTTCATTTGGTGATTCAAGAGATTGTGTGGTAAAACAAGCTGCTTTACATTCCTCCAAGACTTAGCCTGAAGGCTGCTCTCCACAGCTACCACTAGGATAGCTTTCTATAAAGGTTGTCTTAAACCTACCTACCATAAGAGTCGAATTGTACTGGTGCAAGGTGTCCACTTTAATTAGTGAACAGCATATACCAGGCCAACTTCTCACATTGGTGGCAGCGTGTGGGATTCCAGCTTGCTATTGTTTTACCAGAAAAATCTCTATTTGAATTACTAACTGAAAACCACTATAGGTACTCAAGGTACATATAAAGTCAAGCTTAGTATCAATAAGTTCTACTGAACTTAGAGCTGTGTGCCAAGGGATAGCACACCCTTTCTACAGCTCAAGCTAGGATCAGTAGGCCACAAACTAGTGTAGGTAGTACAACACTGCACAACACTAGAATGTCCTTAAGGGATGGACCCAGTGGCTCCACCCAGCTTCAGTATAAGGACATGACTTTCTTTGACTTGAAAGCCATGTGTGCTGAGAGGCACCTGAAGATAGGACAGAGTCCCTCCACACTACACCTGATAGATCTGCTGACAGCAGATGATCTTAGATTAGCTCTAGGAGCTAATGGGTCTGAATCAGGGGGTGGGTCAATTACAGTGTCTGGGTCAGATGATGAACATCAAGTTGACCAAGACTCTGTGATTGTAGGGCCAGGCCCCAAGGGGTCTGAAAAGGACAGAGGAATTCTCCCTAAGAGAACTGACACAGTGGAGGAGAGGCATAGGTCCCTTTCTAGGGACTCTGACCGCTCCTATCACTCTGGCAGAGAATTTGTCCAGCAGAGGAACTCCTACTTCCCAAGAAGAGAGACCTCCTCTGAAAGACTGTGCAAACTGCTGCAGTATGAGGAAGCAAGATTTGCCCTCAAAACCAAGCAGTTGGCATTAGATAGAGAAGCCTTTGAGCTCCAGAGAGCTTCTAGAAAAGAGGGGTTAGAACCCCCTGGTGGCAGCAACAGTGTCCCTAGAGGCAGATAATATATTCCAGACCATAGGAACCTGAGCAAGGTTGTTCCTCCCTACCAGAGTGGGGATGATATCCATAAGTGGATAACTGCTATGGAGAGGGCCTGTCGAGTACAACAGGTCCCCCAAAAGCAGTGGGCAGCAATCTTGTGGCTCTCCTTTTCAGATAAAGGTAGAGACAAGCTCCTCACTGTTAGAGAAGAGGATGCTGATGACTATGAAGTCCTGAAGAGTGCACTGATAGATGGGTTTGGCTTAACCACTGAGCAGTACAGGTTGAAGTTCAGAGACACCCAGAAGGCACAGACTCAGGACTGGACTGACTTTGTAGATTGTGCAACCAAGGCTCTGGAGGGTTGGCTGGTTGGCAGTAGGGTTACTGATTTCAAGGGATTGTATAATCTAATGATGAGAGAACAGATCCTTAATAATTGGCAGAACCAGTTGTTGCATCAATACCTGGTGGACTCCGATCTGACCTCTCCCCAAGAATTGGGAAAGAAGGCAGACAAGTGGGTGAGAACCAGGGTGAGGCAGAAAACCCAGAACCAAGGGGGTGACACAAAGAAACAGGATTCTAAGGGCTCTGAGAAAGGTGGGGATAAGTCAAAAGACCAGAAGTCTTCACAAGGGCCCCAAAAATCTGCATCTGGTGGGGAGTCACACTCCAACAAGGGAAAAGGCCAAAAGAAGCCCTGGTGCAAATACTGTAAACAGAAAGGGCACTGGACTTCTGATTGTAACAAGTCCAAAGACCAAACCACCACCACTCCTGCCCCTAAGGCAACTGTTCCACCTAGTTCAGCTACTGGTGGAGGTGGTACTCAGAATAAGGGTGTAGTAGGGTTGACCCTGGGTTCTGAAGTGGACTCTGACCTAGTCAGAGTAACCACTCAGGCCATGATGATTTGTGATGGAGACATTGACATGTCCTTCCTAGTAAGCCCCAGTAATCTGGGCAAATACAAACAGCAGCCTGTAATAAATGGCAAAGAGGCTTTGGCATTTAGGGACAAAGGTGCTAGTGTCACCATGGTGGCAGAGGATCTTGTGGTCCCTGGACAGATCATCCTGGGTGAAATGTACCAGGTGACCAATGCAAGCAATGCCAGGACCAACCATAGTCTGGCAGTTGTGAATTTCTCCTGGGGAGGGGTAACTGGCCTCAAGAAGGTTGTAGTCAGTGCAGACCTCCCTGTAGAATGTCTATTGGGCAATGATCTAGAGACTTCAGCCTGGTCTGAAGTAGAGTTATGGACTCATGCTGAGATGTTGGGCATCCCTGCAGAGGTATTTGCTGTGACCAGGTCACAAGCCAAAATGCATAACACTGAACCAGCTCTGGATCCTGAAACTATGGACCAGATGCTTCCCAAGAGGAGGAGCAGTAGGGTTAAGGCAGTGCCTTCCCCTCTGTCTCAGAACACTGATTCCCCTCCCCAGGGAGGAGGAGCAGATCCTGAAGAAGGAACTGCCCCAGAGGAACTTGAGCCTGATCAGGTTGAGTTCTTGGGGGCAGGGGGCCCTTCTAGGGAAGATCTGAGTAAGGAGCAACAGTGCTGCCCCTCTCTTGAACCCCTCAGACAGCAGGCTGCTGCTGAGGCTGCTGGGAGTGCTAGTGGGTCCCATAAAGTTTATTGGGATGAGGGACTCCTATATTCTGAGGGTAGAGATCCAGCCCCTGGAACCACCAGGAGGTTGGTAATACCTCAGAAGTTTAGGGGGTTCCTCTTGACCCTAGCACATGATATCCCTTTGGCAGGTCACTTGGGCCAAAACAAGACCTGGGACAGGCTTGTTCCACATTTTCATTGGCCACGTATATCAGAGGACACAAAGGAGTTTTGTCGCTCCTGTGTCACATGCCAAGCGAGTGGCAAGGCAGGTGGCACAACAAAGGCCCCCCTGATACCACTGCCTGTGGTGGGGGTACCCTTTGAAAGGGTAGGGATTACATTGTTGGTCCCCTTGACCCTCAAACTGCATCTGGGCACAGATTTATCCTGGTGGTAGTGGATCATGCCAGGTACCCAGAGGCAATTCCCCTGAGGACCACCACAGCCCCTGTGGTGGCAAGAGCCCTCATTGGAGTCTTCTCCAGAGTGGGTTTCCCAAAGGAGGTCATCTCTGAAAGAGGTACTAACTTCATGTCAGGATACTTGCAAGCAATGTGGAAGGAGTGTGGTGTAACTTATAAGTTCACCACCCCCTATCACCCACAATGCAATGGGTTAGTTGAACGCTTCAACAAAACCCTGAAGGGAATGATTAAAGGACTCCCAGAGAAGCTTAGGCGGAAATGGGACCTTCTTCTTCCCTGCCTGTTGTTTGCATACAGAGAGGTTCCACAGAAGGGGGTTGGTTACAGCCCATTTGAGCTTCTGTTTGGGCATCCTGTAAGAGGTCCATTATGTTTGGTAAAAGAGGCCTGGGAGTTACCTCTCAAGCCCCCAAACAGGATGTGATGGACTATGTACTTGGTCTCCGCTCCAGGATGGCTGAATACATGAAAAAGGCAACCAAAAACCTGGAGGCCAGCCAAGAATTACAAAAAGCTTGGCATGACCAAAGGCTGTGCTGACTGTATACCAGCCAGGACAGAAAGTGTGGGTGTTGGAGCCTGTGGCCCCAGCAGCCCTCCAAGACAAGTGGAGTGGCCCCCATACAATAGTTGAGCAAAAGGGAGAAGTCACCTATCTGGTGAATCTTGGAACTCCCAGGAGCCCCCTGAGGGTGCTCCATGTCAACAGATTAAAGCCATATGTTGACAGGGCTGACATGGGCTTGCTCATGGCAACTGATGAGGAACAGGAGGAGGAGAGTGACCCTCTCCCTGACCTGCTCTCACAGAACCCTGATGATGGGTCAGTAGATGGTGTTGCTTTGGCAAGCAGCCTCACTGACCATCAGCAAACTGAGTGCAGACAAGTTCTGCAACAGTACAGACATATGTTTAGCCTGACCCCTAGTCAGACTACCTGGTGCACCCATGAGGTGGACACTGGGGACAGTCTGCCTGTCAAGAGTAAAATCTACAGGCAACCTGACCGTGTCAGGGACTGTATCAGGACTGAAGTCCAGAAAATGTTGGAGTTAGGTGTGATTGAGCCTTCAGATAGCCCTTGGGCTAGCCCAGTAGTCCTAGTATCCAAGCCTCATACCCAGGGTGGTAAGAAAGAAATGAGGTTTTGTGTAGACTACAGAGGCCTCAATGCAGTCACTAGGACTGATGCCTATCCCATACCAAGGGCAGATGAGCTGATTGATACTTTGGCCTCAGCCAAGTATCTAAGTACATTTGAACTAACAGCTGGCTACTGGCAGATCAGATTAGCTGATGATGCAAAAGCCAAAACAGCATTTTCAACCCCTGGTGGGCACTACCACTTTGTGGTGATGCCCTTTGGATTGAAAAATGCACCTGCCACTTTTCAGAGGTTGGTGAACAAAGTTCTGGCAGGAATGGAAACTTATTGCTCAGCTTATCTAGATGATATTGCTGTCTTTAGTTCCTCCTGGCAGGATCACCTGGTCCACCTCAGAAATGTTTTGGAGGCTCTGCAAAAAGCAGGCCTCACTATCAAGGCCACTAAGTGCCGGATAGGGCAGAGTCAGGTTGTGTACCTGGGCCACCTTGTAGGTGGAGGCCAGGTTCAGCCTTTACAGAGCAAAATCCAAACCATCATGGAATGGGTTGCTCCCACCACCCAGACACAGGTGAGAGCCTTCTTAGGCCTGACTGGGTACTATAGGAGGTTTGTGAAGGGATATGGATCTATAGTGACCCCCTTGAATGATCTAACCTCAAAGAAAATGCCAAAAAGGTTCAGTGGACAGCTTGCTGTCAGAAGGCATTTGAAGACCTAAAGCAGGCCATGTGCACTGCCCCCATCTTACAGAGTCCAGACTACACCAAAAAGTTCATTGTCCAAACAGATACTTCTGAGCTGGGTGTGGGAGCTGTACTGTCTCAACTGAATGATGAAGGTCAAGACCAGCCAGTAGCTTTCATTAGCAGAAGGCTGACCCCTAGAGAGAAACGTTGGTCAGCTATTGAGAGGGAGGCCTTTGCTGTGGTGTGGGCCCTGAAGAAGCTGAGGCCATACTTGTTTGGCACTCGCTTCATAGTTCAGACTGACCACAAGCCCCTCCTATGGCTTAAACAGATGAAAGGTGAAAACCCAAAACTTTTGAGGTGGTCCGTTTCCCTACAGGGGATGGACTATACAGTGGAACATAGACCTGGGACCCAACATGCCAATGCAGATGGACTCTCAAGGTATTTCCACTTAGAACACGAAGACTCAACTGGTCAAGGTTAGTTTAGTGTCCCTGCGTTTGGGGGGGGTTGTGTAGGAGAGTAGGATCTGCCTCTTATGTTGCCCCCACTTTTTTTCTGATGTTTACACTGGTTTCTGGCTATAGTCAGGCTGGGACCCTGCCAATCAGGGCCCCAGCCTCTCTGTTCTCTCTAAACGACTTGGAGTGCACTCTAGGTGCACTAATGATTGGATACTGTGGTACCTTATGAGTCCCTAGTATATGGTACCTTAGGTAAAAAGGGCATAGGTACTTCACAGGCCGACCAGGGGCTGAAGCATGTATTATGCCACCCCTGGGAAGCAGACTAAATCTGACACCACAGGTCTGCTACTGCAGCCTAGGTAAGGTGGTGCATGCACCCCTTACTGTGATCTAGGCTACCTATATCACTACATAGATACACACATATAAACCTATAAGTCACTCCTATGGCAGGCCTTATCAATCCTGAAGGCAGAGTGATTGGTTCCTATGTGAGAGGGTGCCCCTGCATGAGCAGAGCCCCTCTGCAGCAGTCGGAGACCCTTCTCTGAGGCTGTTTGTAGTGCAGCCTGACCATATACTCTTAAGCGCATTATAACCTCGCGTTAAATGCTAACTTTGGGATGGCTGCACGGAAACATGTCGTATTTGGTGTCAAACATCTTGGAATACTACCCCCCCCGCCAGTTCTGGCGGCGGGGGTAGCATTTCACCCTTCTAGAGGGATAGACATGTACCTACTGTGGAAACGCGGTAGAATCCTGAAGAGCCCTGGCATCACAAAATGGATGCCACCAGTCACAGACACTGGGCTGCCCTCCTGCTGATGACCGAAACTCGCAGTGGAGGAAGCCCAACAATAGGTATCCTGTCACAGGAGGGTGTGACCACCTTCCAGGCAGGGTTTAGTGTATTGGGGCTGGGTGGGTGCACTCCTAGAGTGCTTTGAAGACCTGCACTGGGGGAGCAGAAGGCTCCTCTGTGCATATGCCAGTTCAAACCAGCTCAGGGGCTACCTGCCCCTGCTCTGGCGTGAAACTGGACAAAGGGAAGTGGGTGTAGCCACCCCCTCCCCTGACCCTCCCATAGGTGGGGTCATAGAGCTAGTCCCTCCCTTCTGTTTAGTATAAGAGGGGGAACCTGTGCATTGCAACCCAGCTCTCCCTGGACGATGCTCTTAAGAAGAATCCTGGACCTTCGACGTTCCACTACCTCTGGAAGACTGAAGAATCTCCCTTGGAGTCAAGGAGTGACTCCCCTGCTTGGCAGGCACCAAAAACTACAACGACGGTCGCAAACTACGCCGCTCCCGCCGGAGCCCGAAGTCCCTGCAGCCCAGGAAGAGGCTTTCCTGACTTCTCCAAGGCCATCGTGAGTCCCCACCGAAGCTGAGGCAAGTGGACCCCACGAGCGATGAGGAACCACAGCCCCTGGGCACCGTGCACTATTGTCGAGTGCAACCCTTTCACGACGTTCTACGAACTTGTGCTTTGGACCACGAGTGGTCCCAGCCTCTAGCAGGAATCCCTCCGAAGATCAGAGGCCTACACCGTCCCGAGTGACCGTGAGCCCCTGTTGAGTGAATCCTCCCAAGGCGTCTTCGCGATCCCTTGCCAGCCGGCTTGTGGGTCCCCAGAAGACTTGTCAACAAAACCAAAGGGCTCCCCTGGTTGCTCCCGGCCTGCCCTGACCTACCCTTGCTGGGTAAGTCCCCCAGACCTTGCTGGTCTGCACCATTGACTTTTCCTCCTCACCACGAGACTTGCTGCTACCAAGGCTTGTTGGCTCCAATCGAGTCGCCAACACCTCAGTAAGCTGCAGACATCGTGGGACACACTGACTCCAGCTCCTGGTCATCATCGACGCTGCCTGGACCACGTGGTCGAAGAGTCAAAACACCCGTGAACGACCCGAAGGTGTCGACGACGGTGGGCATTCATCTTCCTTGCCCAGAGTCACTGCCAAGTGACTGTGAACACTGTCCCCTCTGCTTTCAGGTCTTCCTCCTTCCGAATCCAGGCTTGGATTCCAACGGGCACTTCTTCTGTCGTCGCAAGCAGCAAGTCTTCATTGGTTCTCATTGAGAACGACGCCGCGACCCGACACCAAAGGACACCTATGCACCCGGCTCCCCTGGGTGAGGTAACTTCAGCACTACGGTGCTCCTGTGGGTGTGGGCCCTAGAACTACTTACCCTGTAAGTGGCTTGCTTGTAGCTACCCTAGAAGTGCCCTAAAACTCCTATTTTCCCCGTGCGATTATCGCACTGGCTCGTACAGGGCTCGCATCTGTGTTAGACACATCGCGTCCAACTCCCTTGTAACTCCATCAGTATCCGCGTCCTTCGACTCGTACTGACCGATCGGTGTGTTCGCCTCGAACACGCCAGGGACCTGTAACATTGATAACTCAATAGCGTTCTCTCGCATAGACTCGTACAGGCCTCGCACCAGTGTCTGAACACCGCGTCCGTCCCCTGTGGGTCTCCTACAACTACCTGGGGTGGTTCTTTGGGGTCCCTCGATTCTATGTGCTCTAGACCACGGTCTAGCCAAGATAAGATTGTGATATTTACTTGTGCTAACTTATTTTTGATAACATTTGATTTGTACATATGTTCCTGACTTCTAATCTCATAAAGAGATTAGTAGAGAGTCGTTTAGTAATAAATACATATATATTTGATATACATACCTGTGTGGTGTCTTTTCATTTGGTGATTCAAGAGATTGTGTGGGAAAACAAGCTGCTTTACATTCCTCCGAGACTTAGCCTGAAGGCTGCTCTCCACAGCTACCACTAGGATAGCTTTCTCTAAAGGTTGTCTTAAACCTACCTACCATAAGAGTCGAATTGTACTGGTGCAAGGTGTCCACTTTAATTAGTGAACAGCATATACCAGGCCAACTTCTCACATTGGTGGCAGCGTGTGGGATTCCAGCTTGCTATTGTTTTACCAGAAAAATCTCTATTTGAATTACTAACTGAAAACCACTATAGGTACTCAAGGTACATATAAAGTCAAGCTTAGTATCAATAAGTTCTACTGAACTTAGAGCTGTGTGCCAAGGGATAGCACACCCTTTCTACAGCTCAAGCTAGGATCAGTAGGCCACAAACTAGTGTAGGTAGTACAACACTGCACAACACTAGAATGTCCTTAAGGGATGGACCCAGTGGATCCACCCAGCTTCAGCATAAGGACATGACTTTCTTTGACTTGAAAGCCATGTGTGCTGAGAGGCACCTGAAGATAGGACAGAGTCCCTCCACACTACACCTGATAGATCTGCTGACAGCAGATGATCTTAGATTAGCTCTAGGAGCTAATGGGTCTGAATCAGGGGGTGGGTCAATTACAGTGTCTGGGTCAGATGATGAACATCATGTTGACCAAGACTCTGTGATTGTAGGGCCAGGCCCCAAGGGGTCTGAAAAGGACAGAGGAATTCTCCCTAAGAGAACTGACACAGTGGAGGAGAGGCATAGGTCCCTTTCTAGGGACTCTGACCGCTCCTATCACTCTGGCAGAGAATTTGTCCAGCAGAGGAACTCCTACTTCCCAAGAAGAGAGACCTCCTCTGAAAGACTGTGCAAACTGCTGCAGTATGAGGAAGCAAGATTTGCCCTCAAAACCAAGCAGTTGGCATTAGATAGAGAAGCCTTTGAGCTCCAGAGAGCTTCTAGAAAAGAGGGGTTAGAACCCCCTGGTGGCAGCAACAGTGTCCCTAGAGGCAGAGAATATATTCCAGACCATAGGAACCTGAGCAAGGTTGTTCCTCCCTACCAGAGTGGGGATGATATCCATAAGTGGATAACTGCTATGGAGAGGGCCTGTAGAGTACAACAGGTCCCCCAAAAGCAGTGGGCAGCAATCTTGTGGCTCTCCTTTTCAGATAAAGGTAGAGACAAGCTCCTCACTGTTAGAGAAGAGGAAGCTGATGACTATGAAGTCCTGAAGAGTGCACTGATAGATGGGTTTGGCTTAACCACTGAGCAGTACAGGTTGAAGTTCAGAGACACCCAGAAGGCACAGACTCAGGACTGGACTGACTTTGTAGATTGTGCAACCAAGGCTCTGGAGGGTTGGCTGGTTGGCAGTAGGGTTACTGATTTCAAGGGATTGTATAATCTAATGATGAGAGAACAGATCCTTAATAATTGCCAGAACCAGTTGTTGCATCAATACCTGGTGGACTCCGATCTGACCTCTCCCCAAGAATTGGGAAAGAAGGCAGACAAGTGGGTGAGAACCAGGATGAGGCAGAAAACCCAGAACCAAGGGGGTAACACAAAGAAACAGGATTCTAAGGGCTCTGAGAAAGGTGGGGATAAGTCAAAAGACCAGAAGTCTTCACAAGGGCCCCAAAAATCTGCATCTGGTGGGGAGTCACAATCCAACAAGGGAAAAGGCCAAAAGAAGCCCTGGTGCAAATACTGTAAACAGAAAGGGCACTGGACTTCTGATTGTAACAAGTCCAAAGACCAAACCACCACCACTCCTGCCCCTAAGGCAACTGTTCCCCCTAGTTCAGCTACTGGTGGAGGTGGTACTCAGAATAAGGGTGTAGTAGGGTTGACCCTGGGTTCTGAAGTGGACTCTGACCTAGTCAGAGTAACCACTCAGGCCATGCTGATTTGTGATGGAGACATTGACATGTCCTTCCTAGTAAGCCCCAGTAATCTGGGCAAATACAAACAGCAGCCTGTAATAAATGGCAAAGAGGCTTTGGCATTTAGGGACAAAGGTGCTAGTGTCACCATGGTGGCAGAGGATCTTGTGGTCCCTGGACAGATCATCCTGGGTGAAATGTACCAGGTGACCAATGCAAGCAATGCCAGGACCAACCATAGTCTGGCAGGTATGAATTTCTCCTGGGGTGGGGTAACTGGCCTCAAGAAGGTTGTAGTCAGTGCAGACCTCCCTGTAGAATGTCTATTGGGCAATGATCTAGAGACTTCAGCCTGGTCTGAAGTAGAGTTATGGACACATGCTGAGATGTTGGGCATCCCTGCAGAGGTATTTGCTGTGACCAGGTCACAAGCCAAAATGCATAACACTGAACCAGCTCTGGATCCTGAAACTATGGACCAGATGCTTCCCAAGAGGAGGAGCAGTAGGGTTAAGGCAGTGCCTTCCCCTCTGTCTCAGATCACTGATTCCCCTCCCCAGGGAGGAGGAGCAGATCCTGAAGAAGGAACTGCCCCAGAGGAACTTGAGCCTGATCAGGTTGAGTTCTTGGGGGCAGGGTGCCCTTCTAGGGAAGATCTGAGTAAGGAGCAACAGTGCTGCCCCTCTCTTGAACCCCTCAGACAGCAGGCTGCTGCTGAGGCTGCTGGGAGTGCTAGTGGGTCCCATAAAGTTTATTGGGATGAGGGACTCCTAAATTCTGAGGGTAGAGATCCAGCCCCTGGAACCACCAGGAGGTTGGTAATACCTCAGAAGTTTAGGGGTTCCTCTTGACCCTAGCACATGATATCCCTTTGGCAGGTCACTTGGGCCAAAACAAGACCTGGGACAGGCTTGTTCCACATTTTCATTGGCCACATATGTCAGAGGACACAAAGGAGTTTTGTCGCTCCTGTGTCACATGCCAAGCCAGTGGCAAGGCAGGTGGCACAACAAAGGCCCCCTGATACCACTGCCTGTGGTGGGGGTACCCTTTGAAAGGGTAGGGATTACATTGCTGGTCCCCTTGACCCTCAAACTGCATCTGGGCACAGATTTATCCTGGTGGTAGTGGATCATGCCACCAGGTACCCAGAGGCAATTCCCCTGAGGACCACCACAGCCCCTGTGGTGGCAAGAGCCCTCATTGGAGTCTTCTCCAGAGTGGGTTTCCCAAAGGAGGTCATCTCTGACAGAGGTACTAACTTCATGTCAGGATACTTGAAAGCAATGTGGAAGGAGTGCGGTGTAACTCATAAGTTCACCACCCCCTATCACCCACAATGCAATGGGTTAGTTGAACGCTTCAACAAAACCCTGAAGGGAATGATTAAAGGACTCCCAGAGAAGCTTAGGCGGAAATGGGACCTACTTCTTCCCTGCCTGTTGTTTGCATACAGAGAGGTTCCACAGAAGGGGGTTGGTTACAGCCCATTTGAGCTTCTGTTTGGGCATCCTGTAAGAGGTCCATTATGTTTGGTAAAAGAGGGCTGGGAGTTACCTCTCAAGCCCCCCAAACAGGATGTGATGGACTATGTACTTGGTCTCCGCTCCAGGATGGCTGAATACATGAAAAAGGCAACCAAAAACCTGGAGGCCAGCCAAGAATTACAAAAAGCTTGGCATGACCAAAGGCTGTGCTGACTGTATACCAGCCAGGACAGAAAGTGTGGGTGTTGGAGCCTGTGGCCCCAGCAGCCCTCCAAGACAAGTGGAGTGGCCCCCATACAATAGTTGAGCAAAAGGGAGAAGTCACCTATCTGGTGAATCTTGGAACTCCCAGGAGCCCCCTGAGGGTGCTCCATGTCAACAGATTAAAGCCATATGTTGACAGGGCTGACATGGGCTTGCTCATGGCAACTGATGAGGAACAGGAGGAGGAGAGTGACCCTCTCCCTGACCTGCTCTCACAGAACCCTGATGATGGGTCAGTAGATGGTGTTGCTTTGGCAAGCAGCCTCACTGACCATCAGCAAACTGAGTGCAGACAAGTTCTGCAACAGTACAGACATATGTTTAGCCTGACCCCTAGTCAGACTACCTGGTGCACCCATGAGGTGGACACTGGGGACAGTCTGCCTGTCAAGAGTAAAATCTACAGGCAACCTGACCGTGTCAGGGACTGTATCAGGACTGAAGTCCAGAAAATGTTGGAGTTAGGTGTGATTGAGCCTTCAGATAGCCCTTGGGCTAGCCCAGTAGTCCTAGTACCCAAGCCTCATACCCAGGGTGGTAAGAAAGAAATGATGTTTTGTGTAGACTACAGAGGCCTCAATGCAGTCACTAGGACTGATGCCTATCCCATACCAAGGGCAGATGAGCTGATTGATACTTTGGCCTCAGCCAAGTATCTAAGTACATTTGACCTAACAGCTGGCTACTGGCAGATCAGATTAGCTGATGATGCAAAAGCCAAAACAGCATTTTCAACCCCTGGTGGGCACTACCACTTTGTGGTGATGCCCTTTGGATTGAAAAATGCACCTGCCACTTTTCAGAGGTTGGTGAACAAAGTTCTGGCAGGAATGGAAACTTATTGCTCAGCTTATCTAGATGATATTGCTGTCTTTAGTTCCTCCTGGCAGGATCACCTGGTCCACCTCAGAAATGTTTTGGAGGCTCTGCAAAAAGCAGGCCTCACTATCAAGGCCACTAAGTGCCGGATAGGGCAGAGTCAGGTTGTGTACCTGGGCCACCTTGTAGGTGGAGGCCAGGTTCAGCCTTTACAGAGCAAAATCCAAACCATCATGGAATGGGTTGCTCCCACCACCCAGACACAGGTGAGAGCCTTCTTAGGCCTGACTGGGTACTATAGGAGGTTTGTGAAGGGATATGGATCTATAGTGACCCCCTTGAATGATCTAACCTCAAAGAAAATGCCAAAAAAGGTTCAGTGGACAGCTAGCTGTCAGAAGGCATTTGAAGACCTAAAGCAGGCCATGTGCACTGCCCCCATCTTACAGAGTCCAGACTACACCAAAAAGTTCATTGTCCAAACAGATGCTTCTGAGCTGGGTGTGGGAGCTGTACTGTCTCAACTGAATGATGAAGGTCAAGACCAGCCAGTAGCTTTCATTAGCAGAAGGCTGACCCCTAGAGAGAAACGTTGGTCAGCTATTGAGAGGGAGGCCTTTGCTTTGGTGTGGGCCCTGAAGAAGCTGAGGCCATACTTGTTTGGCACTCACTTCATAGTTCAGACTGACCACAAGCCCCTCCTATGGCTTAAACAGATGAAAGGTGAAAACCCAAAACTTTTGAGGTGGTCCGTTTCCCTACAGGGGATGGACTATACAGTGGAACATAGACCTGGACCCAACATGCCAATGCAGATGGACTCTCAAGGTATTTCCACTTAGAACACGAAGACTCAACTGGTCAAGGTTAGTTTAGTGTCCCTGCGTTTGGGGGGGGGGGTTGTGTAGGAGAGTAGGATCTGCCTCTTATGTTGCCCCCACTTTTTTTCTGATGTTTACACTGGTTTCTGGCTATAGTCAGGCTGGGACCCTGCCAATCAGGGCCCCAGCCTCTCTGTTCTCTCTAAACGACTTGGAGTGCACTCTAGATGCACTAATGATTGGATACTGTGGTACCTTATGAGTCCCTAGTATATGGTACCTTAGGTACCAAGGGCATAGGTACTTCACAGGCCGACCAGGGGCTGAAGCATGTATTATGCCACCCCTGGGAAGCAGACTAAATCTGACACCACAGGTCTGCTACTGCAGCCTGGGTAAGGTGGTGCATGCACCCCTTACTGTGATCTAGGCTACCTATATCACTACATAGATACACACATATAAACCTATAAGTCACTCCTATGGCAGGCCTTATCAATCCTGAAGGCAGAGTGCTTGGTTCCTATGTGAGAGGGTGCCCCTGCATGAGCAGAGCCCCTCTGCAGCAGTCAGAGACCCTTCTCTGAGGCTGTTTGTAGTGCAGCCTGACCATATACTCTTAAGCGCATTATAACCTCGCGTTAAATGCTAACTTTGGGATGGCTGCACGGAAACATGTCGTATTTGGTGTCAAACATCTTGGAATACTACCCCCCCGCCAGTTCTGGCGGCGGGGGTAGCATTCCACCCTTCTAGAGGGATAGACATGTACCTACTGTGGAAACGCAGTAGAATCCTGAAGAGCCCTGGCATCACAAAATGGATGCCACCAGTCACAGACACTGGGCTGCCCTCCTGCTGATGACCGAAACTCGCAGTGGAGGAAGCCCAACAATAGGTATCCTGTCACAGGAGGGTGTGAACACCTTCCAGACAGGGTTTAGTGTATTGGGGCTGGGTGGGTGCACTCCTAGAGTGCTTTGAAGTCCTGCACTGGGGGAGCAGAAGGCTCCTCTGTGCATATGCCAGTTCAAACCAGCTCAGGGGCTACCTGCCCCTGCTCTGGCACGAAACTGGACAAAGGGAAGTGGGTGTAGCCACCCCTCCCCTGACCCTCCCATAGGTGGGGTCATAGAGCTAGTCCCTCCCTTCTGTTTAGTATAAGAGGGGGAACCTGTGCATTGCAACCCAGATCTCCCTGGACGACGCTCTTAAGAAGAATCCTGGACCTTTGATGTTCCACTACCTCTGGAAGACTGAAGAATCTCCCTTGGAGTCAAGGAGTGACTCCCCTGCTTGGCAGGCACCAAAAACTACAACGACGGTCGCAAACTACGCCGCTCCCGCCGGAGCCCGAAGTCCCTGCAGCCCAGGAAGAGGATTTCCTGACTTCTCCAAGGCCATCGTGAGTCCCCAGCGAAGCTGAGGCAAGTGGACCCCACGAGCGACGAGGAACCGCAGCCCTTGGGTACCGTGCACTATTGTCAAGTGCAACTCCTTCACGACGTTCTACGAACTTGTGCTTTGGACCACGTGTGGTCCCAGCCTCTAGCAGGAATCCCTCCGAAGATCAGAGGCCTACACCGTCCCGAGTGACCGTGAGCCCCTGTTGAGTGAATCCTCCCGAGGCGTCTTTGCGATCCCTTGCCAGCCGGCTTGTTGGCCCCCAGAAGACTTGTCAATGAAACCAAAGGGCTCCCATGGTTGCTCCAGGCCTGCCCTGACCTACCCTTGCTGGGTAAGTCCCCCAGACCTTGCTGGTCTGCACCATTGACTTTTCCTCCTCACCACGAGACTTGCTGCTACCAAGGCTTGTTGGCTCCAATCGAGTCGCCAACACCTCAGTAAGCTGCAGACATCGTGGGACACACTGACTCCAGCTCCTGGTCATCATCGACGCTGCCTGGACCACGTGGTCGAAGAGTCAAAACACCCGTGAACGACCCGAAGCTGTCGACGACGGTGGGCATTCATCTTCCTTGCCCAGAGTCACTGCCAAGTGACTGTGAACACTGTCCCCTCTGCTTTCAGGTCTTCCTCCTTCCGAATCCAGGCTTGGATTCCAACGGGCACTTCTTCTGTCGTCGCAAGCAGTAAGTCTTCATTGGTTCTCATTGAGAACGACGCCGCGACCCGACACCAAAGGACACCTATGCACCCGGCTCCCCTGGGTGAGGTAACTTCAGCACTACAGTGCTCCTGTGGGTGTGGGCCCTAGAACTACTTACCCTGTAAGTGGCTTGCTTGTAGCTACCCTAGAAGTGCCCTAAAACTCTTATTTTCCCCGTGCGATTATCGCACTGGCTCGTACAGGGCTCGCATCTGTGTTAGACACATCGCGTCCAACTCCCTTGTAACTCCATCAGTATCCGCGTCCTTCGACTCGTACTGACCGATCGGTGTGTTCGCCTCGAACACGCCAGGGACCTGTAACATTGATAACTCAATAGCGTTCTCTCGCATAGACTCGTACAGGCCTCGCACCAGTGTCTGAACACCGCGTCCGTCCCCTGTGGGTCTCCTACAACTACCTGGGGTGGTTCTTTGGGGTCCCTCGATTCTATGTGCTCTAGACCACGGTCTAGCCAAGATAAGATTGTGATATTTACTTGTGCTAACTTATTTTTGATAACATTTGATTTGTACATATGTTCCTGACTTCTAATCTCATAAAGAGATTAGTAGAGAGTCGTTTAGTAATAAATACATATATATTTGATATACATACCTGTGTGGTGTCTTTTCATTTGGTGATTCAAGAGATTGTGTGGTAAAACAAGCTGCTTTACATTCCTCCGAGACTTAGCCTGAAGGCTGCTCTCCACAGCTACCACTAGGATAGCTTTCTATAAAGGTTGTCTTAAACCTACCTACCATAAGAGTCGAATTGTACTGGTGCAAGGTGTCCACTTTAATTAGTGAACAGCATATACCAGGCCAACTTCTCACATTGGTGGCAGCGTGTGGGATTCCAGCTTGCTATTGTTTTACCAGAAAAATCTCTATTTGAATTACTAACTGAAAACCACTATAGGTACTCAAGGTACATATAAAGTCAAGCTTAGTATCAATAAGTTCTACTGAACTTAGAGCTGTGTGCCAAGGGATAGCACACCCTTTCTACAGCTCAAGCTAGGATCAGTAGGCCACAAACTAGTGTAGGTAGTACAACACTGCACAACACTAGAATGTCCTTAAGGGATGGACCCAGTGGATCCACCCAGCTTCAGTATAAGGACATGACTTTCTTTGACTTGAAAGCCATGTGTGCTGAGAGGCACCTGAAGATAGGACAGAGTCCCTCCACACTACACCTGATAGATCTGCTGACAGCAGATGATCTTAGATTAGCTCTAGGAGCTAATGGGTCTGAATCAGGGGGTGGGTCAATTACAGTGTCTGGGTCAGATGATGAACATCAAGTTGACCAAGACTCTGTGATTGTAGGGCCAGGCCCCAAGGGGTCTGAAAAGGACAGAGGAATTCTCCCTAAGAGAACTGACACAGTGGAGGAGAGGCATAGGTCCCTTTCTAGGGACTCTGACCGCTCCTATCACTCTGGCAGAGAATTTGTCCAGCAGAGGAACTCCTACTTCCCAAGAAGAGAGACCTCCTCTGAAAGACTGTGCAAACTGCTGCAGTATGAGGAAGCAAGATTTGCCCTCAAAACCAAGCAGTTGGCATTAGATAGAGAAGCCTTTGAGCTCCAGAGAGCTTCTAGAAAAGAGGGGTTAGAACCCCCTGGTGGCAGCAACAGTGTCCCTAGAGGCAGAGAATATATTCCAGACCATAGGAACCTGAGCAAGGTTGTTCCTCCCTACCAGAGTGGGGATGATATCCATAAGTGGATAACTGCTATGGAGAGGGCCTGTAGAGTACAACAGGTCCCCCAAAAGCAGTGGGCAGCAATCTTGTGGCTCTCCTTTTCAGATAAAGGTAGAGACAAGCTCCTCACTGTTAGAGAAGAGGAAGCTGATGACTATGAAGTCCTGAAGAGTGCACTGATAGATGGGTTTGGCTTAACCACTGAGCAGTACAGGTTGAAGTTCAGAGACACCCAGAAGGCACAGACTCAGGACTGGACTGACTTTGTAGATTGTGCAACCAAGGCTCTGGAGGGTTGGCTGGTTGGCAGTAGGGTTACTGATTTCAAGGGATTGTATAATCTAATGATGAGAGAACAGATCCTTAATAATTGCCAGAACCAGTTGTTGCATCAATACCTGGTGGACTCCGATCTGACCTCTCCCCAAGAATTGGGAAAGAAGGCAGACAAGTGGGTGAGAACCAGGGTGAGGCAGAAAACCCAGAACCAAGGGGGTGACACAAAGAAACAGGATTCTAAGGGCTCTGAGAAAGGTGGGGATAAGTCAAAAGACCAGAAGTCTTCACAAGGGCCCCAAAAATCTGCATCTGGTGGGGAGTCACAATCCAACAAGGGAAAAGGCCAAAAGAAGCCCTGGTGCAAATACTGTAAACAGAAAGGGCACTGGACTTCTGATTGTAACAAGTCCAAAGACCAAACCACCACCACTCCTGCCCCTAAGGCAACTGTTCCCCCTAGTTCAGCTACTGGTGGAGGTGGTACTCAGAATAAGGGTGTAGTAGGGTTGACCCTGGGTTCTGAAGTGGACTCTGACCTAGTCAGAGTAACCACTCAGGCCATGCTGATTTGTGATGGAGACATTGACATGTCCTTCCTAGTAAGCCCCAGTAATCTGGGCAAATACAAACAGCAGCCTGTAATAAATGGCAAAGAGGCTTTGGCATTTAGGGACAAAGGTGCTAGTGTCACCATGGTGGCAGAGGATCTTGTGGTCCCTGGACAGATCATCCTGGGTGAAATGTACCAGGTGACCAATGCAAGCAATGCCAGGACCAACCATAGTCTGGCAGTTGTGAATTTCTCCTGGGGAGGGGTAACTGGCCTCAAGAAGGTTGTAATCAGTGCAGACCTCCCTGTAGAATGTCTATTGGGCAATGATCTAGAGACTTCAGCCTGGTCTGAAGTAGAGTTATGGACTCATGCTGAGATGTTGGGCATCCCTGCAGAGGTATTTGCTGTGACCAGGTCACAAGCCAAAATGCATAACACTGAACCAGCTCTGGATCCTGAAACTATGGACCAGATGCTTCCCAAGAGGAGGAGCAGTAGGGTTAAGGCAGTGCCTTCCCCTCTGTCTCAGATCACTGATTCCCCTCCCCAGGGAGGAGGAGCAGATCCTGAAGAAGGAACTGCCCCAGAGGAACTTGAGCCTGATCAGGTTGAGTTCTTGGGGGCAGGGGGCCCTTCTAGGGAAGATCTGAGTAAGGAGCAACAGTGCTGCCCCTCTCTTGAACCCCTCAGACAGCAGGCTGCTGCTGAGGCTGCTGGGAGTGCTAGTGGGTCCCATAAAGTTTATTGGGATGAGGGACTTCTAAATTCTGAGGGTAGAGATCCAGCCCCTGGAACCACCAGGAGGTTGGTAATACCTCAGAAGTTTAGGGGGTTCCTCTTGACCCTAGCACATGATATCCCTTTGGCAGGTCACTTGGGCCAAAACAAGACCTGGGACAGGCTTGTTCCACATTTTCATTGGCCACATATGTCAGAGGACACAAAGGAGTTTTGTCGCTCCTGTGTCACATGCCAAGCCAGTGGCAAGGCAGGTGGCACAACAAAGGCCCCCCTGATACCACTGCCTGTGGTGGGGGTACCCTTTGAAAGGGTAGGGATTACATTGCTGGTCCCCTTGACCCTCAAACTGCATCTGGGCACAGATTTATCCTGGTGGTAGTGGATCATGCCACCAGGTACCCAGAGGCAATTCCCCTGAGGACCACCACAGCCCCTGTGGTGGCAAGAGCCCTCATTGGAGTCTTCTCCAGAGTGGGTTTCCCAAAGGAGGTCATCTCTGACAGAGGTACTAACTTCATGTCAGGATACTTGAAAGCAATGTGGAAGGAGTGTGGTGTAACTTATAAGTTCACCACCCCCTATCACCCACAATGCAATGGGTTAGTTGAACGCTTCAACAAAACCCTGAAGGGAATGATTAAAGGACTCCCAGAGAAGCTTAGGCGGAAATGGGACCTACTTCTTCCCTGCCTGTTGTTTGCATACAGAGAGGTTCCACAGAAGGGGGTTGGTTACAGCCCATTTGAGCTTCTGTTTGGGCATCCTGTAAGAGGTCCATTATGTTTGGTAAAAGAGGGCTGGGAGTTACCTCTCAAGCCCCCCAAACAGGATGTGATGGACTATGTACTTGGTCTCCGCTCCAGGATGGCTGAATACATGAAAAAGCAACCAAAAACCTGGAGGCCATCCAAGAATTACAAAAAGCTTGGCATGACCAAAAGGCTGTGCTGACTGTATACCAGCCAGGACAGAAAGTGTGGGTGTTGGAGCCTGTGGCCCCAGCAGCCCTCCAAGACAAGTGGAGTGGCCCCCATACAATAGTTGAGCAAAAGGGAGAAGTCACCTATCTGGTGAATCTTGGAACTCCCAGGAGCCCCCTGAGGATGCTCCATGTCAACAGATTAAAGCCATATGTTGACAGGGCTGACATGGGCTTGCTCATGGCAACTGATGAGGAACAGGAGGAGGAGAGTGACCCTCTCCCTGACCTGCTCTCACGGAACCCTGATGATGGGTCAGTAGATGGTGTTGCTTTGGCAAGCAGCCTCACTGACCATCAGCAAACTGAGTGCAGACAAGTTCTGCAACAGTACAGACATATGTTTAGCCTGACCCCTAGTCAGACTACCTGGTGCACCCATGAGGTGGACACTGGGGACAGTCTGCCTGTCAAGAGTAAAATCTACAGGCAACCTGACCGTGTCAGGGACTGTATCAGGACTGAAGTCCAGAAAATGTTGGAGTTAGGTGTGATTGAGCCTTCAGATAGCCCTTGGGCTAGCCCAGTAGTCCTAGTACCCAAGCCTCATACCCAGGGTGGTAAGAAAGAAATGATGTTTTGTGTAGACTACAGAGGCCTCAATGCAGTCACTAGGACTGATGCCTATCCCATACCAAGGGCAGATGAGCTGATTGATACTTTGGCCTCAGCCAAGTATCTAAGTACATTTGACCTAACAGCTGGCTACTGGCAGATCAGATTAGCTGATGATGCAAAAGCCAAAACAGCATTTTCAACCCCTGGTGGGCACTACCACTTTGTGGTGATGCCCTTTGGATTGAAAAATGCACCTGCCACTTTTCAGAGGTTGGTGAACAAAGTTCTGGCAGGAATGGAAACTTATTGCTCAGCTTATCTAGATGATATTGCTGTCTTTAGTTCCTCCTGGCAGGATCACCTGGTCCACCTCAGAAATGTTTTGGAGGCTCTGCAAAAAACAGGCCTCACTATCAAGGCCACTAAGTGCCGGATAGGGCAGAGTCAGGTTGTGTACCTGGGCCACCTTGTAGGTGGAGGCCAGGTTCAGCCTTTACAGAGCAAAATCCAAACCATCATGGAATGGGTTGCTCCCACCACCCAGACACAGGTGAGAGCCTTCTTAGGCCTGACTGGGTACTATAGGAGGTTTGTGAAGGGATATGGATCTATAGTGACCCCCTTGAATGATCTAACCTCAAAGAAAATGCCAAAAAAGGTTCAGTGGACAGCTAGCTGTCAGAAGGCATTTGAAGACCTAAAGCAGGCCATGTGCACTGCCCCCATCTTACAGAGTCCAGACTACACCAAAAAGTTCATTGTCCAAACAGATGCTTCTGAGCTGGGTGTGGGAGCTGTACTGTCTCAACTGAATGATGAAGGTCAAGACCAGCCAGTAGCTTTCATTAGCAGAAGGCTGACCCCTAGAGAGAAACGTTGGTCAGCTATTGAGAGGGAGGCCTTTGCTTTGGTGTGGGCCCTGAAGAAGCTGAGGCCATACTTGTTTGGCACTCACTTCATAGTTCAGACTGACCACAAGCCCCTCCTATGGCTTAAACAGATGAAAGGTGAAAACCCAAAACTTTTGAGGTGGTCCGTTTCCCTACAGGGGATGGACTATACAGTGGAACATAGACCTGGACCCAACATGCCAATGCAGATGGACTCTCAAGGTATTTCCACTTAGAACACGAAGACTCAACTGGTCAAGGTTAGTTTAGTGTCCCTGCGTTTGGGGGGGTTGTGTAGGAGAGTAGGATCTGCCTCTTATGTTGCCCCCACTTTTTTTTCTGATGTTTACACTGGTTTCTGGCTATAGTCAGGCTGGGACCCTGCCAATCAGGGCCCCAGCCTCTCTGTTCTCTCTAAACGACTTGGAGTGCACTCTAGGTGCACTAATGATTGGTACCTTATGAGTCCCTAGTATATGGTACCTTAGGTACCAAGGGCATAGGTACTTCACAGGCCGACCAGGGGCTGAAGCATGTATTATGCCACCCCTGGGAAGCAGACTAAATCTGACACCACAGGTCTGCTACTGCAGCCTGGGTAAGGTGGTGCATGCACCCCTTACTGTGATCTAGGCTACCTATATCACTACATAGATACACACATATAAACCTATAAGTCACTCCTATGGCAGGCCTTATAAAACCTGAAGGCAGAGTGCTTGGTTTCTATGTGAGAGGGTGCCCCTGCATGAGCAGAGCCCCTCTGCAGCAGTCGGAGACCCTTCTCTGAGGCTGTTTGTAGTGCAGCCTGACCATATACTCTTAAGCGCATTATAACCTCGCGTTAAATGCTAACTTTGGGATGGCTGCACGGAAACATGTCGTATTTGGTGTCAAACATCTTGGAATACTACCCCACCCGCCAATTCTGGCGGCGGGGGTAGCATTCCACCCTTCTAGAGGGATAGACATGTACCTACTGTGGAAACGCAGTAGAATCCTGAAGAGCCCTGGCATCACAAAATGGATGCCACCAGTACCAGACACTGGGCTGCCCTCCTGCTGATGACCGAAACTCGCAGTGGAGGAAGCCCAACAATAGGTATCCTGTCACAGGAGGGTGTGAACACCTTCCAGACAGGGTTTAGTGTATTGGGGCTGGGTGGGTGCACTCCTAGAGTGCTTTGAAGTCCTGCACTGGGGGAGCAGAAGGCTCCTCTGTGCATATGCCAGTTCAAACCAGCTCAGGGGCTACCTGCCCCTGCTCTGGCGCGAAACTGGACAAAGGGAAGTGGGTGTAGCCACCCCCTCCCCTGACCCTCCCATAGGTGGGGTCATAGAGCTAGTCCCTCCCTTCTGTTTAGTATAAGAGGGGGAACCTGTGCATTGCAACCCAGATCTCCCTGGACGACGCTCTTAAGAAGAATCCTGGACCTTTGATGTTCCACTACCTCTGGAAGACTGAAGAATCTCCCTTGGAGTCAAGGAGTGACTCCCCTGCTTGGCAGGCACCAAAAACTACAACGACGGTCGCAAACTACGCCGCTCCCGCCGGAGCCCGAAGTCCCTGCAGCCCAGGAAGAGGATTTCCTGACTTCTCCAAGGCCATCGTGAGTCCCCAGCGAAGCTGAGGCAAGTGGACCCCACGAGCGACGAGGAACCGCAGCCCTTGGGTACCGTGCACTATTGTCAAGTGCAACTCCTTCACGACGTTCTACGAACTTGTGCTTTGGACCACGTGTGGTCCCAGCCTCTAGCAGGAATCCCTCCGAAGATCAGAGGCCTACACCGTCCCGAGTGACCGTGAGCCCCTGTTGAGTGAATCCTCCCGAGGCGTCTTTGCGATCCCTTGCCAGCCGGCTTGTGGGCCCCCAGAAGACTTGTCAATGAAACCAAAGGGCTCCCATGGTTGCTCCAGGCCTGCCCTGACCTACCTTTGCTGGGTAAGTCCCCCAGACCTTGCTGGTCTGCACCATTGACTTTTCCTCCTCACCACGAGACTTGCTGCTACCAAGGCTTGTTGGCTCCAATCGAGTCGCCAACACCTCAGTAAGCTGCAGACATCGTGGGACACACTGAATCCAGCTCCTGGTCATCATCGACACTGCCTGGACCACGTGGTCGAAGAGTCAAAACACCCGTAAACGACCCGAAGCTGTCGACGACGGTGGGCATTCATCTTCCTTGCCCAGAGTCACTGCCAAGTGACTGTGAACACTGTCCCCTCTGCTTTCAGGTCTTCCTCCTTCCGAATCCAGGCTTGGATTCCAACGGACACTTCTTCTGTCGTCGCAAGCAGCAAGTCTTCATTGGTTCTCATTGAGAACGAAGCCGCGACCCGACACCAAAGGACACCTATGCACCCGGCTCCCCTGGGTGAGGTAACTTCAGCACTACGGTGCTCCTGTGGGTGTGGGCCCTAGAACTACTTACCCTGTAAGTGGCTTGCTTGTAGCTACCCTAGAAGTGCCCTAAAACTCCTATTTTCCCCGTGCGATTATCGCACTGGCTCGTACAGGGCTCGCGTCTGTGTTAGACACATCGCGTCCAACTCCCTTGTAACTCCATCAGTATCCGCGTCCTTCGACTCGTACTGACCGATCGGTGTGTTCGCCTCGAACACGCCAGGGACCTGTAACATTGATAACTCAATCGCGTTCTCTCGCATAGACTCGTACAGGCCTCGCACCAGTGTCTGAACACCGCGTCCGTCCCCTGTGGGTCTCCTACAACTACCTGGGGTGGTTCTTTGGGGTCCCTCGATTCTATGTGCTCTAGACCACGGTCTAGCCAAGATAAGATTGTGATATTTACTTGTGCTAACTTATTTTTGATAACATTTGATTTGTACATATGTTCCTGACTTCTAATCTCATAAAGAGATTAGTAGAGAGTTGTTTAGTAATAAATACATATATATTTGATATATATACCTGTGTGGTGTCTTTTCATTTGGTGATTCAAGAGATTGTGTGGTAAAACAAGCTGCTTTACATTCCTCCGAGACTTAGCCTGAAGGCTGCTCTCCACAGCTACCACTAGGATAGCTTTCTATAAAGGTTGTCTTAAACCTACCTACCATAAGAGTCGAATTGTACTGGTGCAAGGTGTCCACTTTAATTAGTGAACAGCATATACCAGGCCAACTTCTCACATGGGGGTTTCTAGTTGGCAATGGCTGGCGCCACTGTCCAAATAGGGACCCTTCTTCCTAAGTCAGGGCAAGTGGGCTACCCCCTTTGATAACCCCTGCTCAACCCTGTGGTAACGTAGCACAAGCAGTTAGGCCTATCTCAGAGGCAGTGTGTGAAGCATTTATGACCATGCACAATAAGGCAGTAACGACACCACAAAAGGACACAACTCAAGTAGGTATAGAAAAAAAATAGTATCTTTATCCAAGGTTTAGTACGATACTCTCAAAAGCGTTTTAACCAGTCACTATGCATGTAAATCAGTAGGGACTTAAAAAGGGCAATACGTATTCACCAGAACATGGCACTGACTGAGTTCAAGGCCTGGGTCTACGCGACCCGTTGCACACCAGATACCTGCCGTTGGACGGGGACACAGCACGTAGCTTCTCGAAGAAGCGGAGACGGTGACAGGCGGACTCCCCGCGACCACAGCTCTCGATGGCAGTGGTCCGCAAAGTGCACTCGCAATGATTCGGGCACTCCGGGACAGGCGGGCCCTCAGCGGCAGCAGCACGCGGCTGCGGCGGCCCGGGCTGGTGGTGGCGATGACTCTCGTCGTGCAGCTCCGTGGTGGGCTCGTGGCGGCAGCAGCGCTCTCCTAGCTGCGGCGGCCCACGGGACGATTCACGATGGTGCCAGGTTGACAAAGACGTGGGCACTCAGCGGCAGCAGCTCTCTCTTAGCTGCGGCAGCCCACAGGACAAATCCCAATGATGCAAAATTAGCAAGGGTGCGAGCACTCCGCGGCAGCAGCTCTCTCTTAGCTGCGGCGACTCACAGGATAAATCACAATGATGCAAAGTTAGCAGGGGTGCGAGCACTCAGCGACGGCAGCTCTCTCTTAGCTGTGGCGGCTCACAGGACAAATCACGATGATGCAAAGTTAGCAAGGGTGCAAGCACTCCGCGGCCGCAGCTCTCTCTTAGCTGTGGCGGCTCACAGGACAAATCACGATGATGCAAAGTTAGCAGGGGTGCGAGCACTCAGCGGCGGCAGCTCTCTCTTAGCTGCGGCGGCTCACAGGACAAATCACGGTGATGCAAAGTTAGCAACGGTGCGAGCACTCAGAGGCAGCAGCCCTCTCTTGGCTGCGGCGGCTCACAGGACAAATCTCGGTGATGCAAAGTTAGCAAGGGTGCGAGCACTCAGCGGCGGCAGCTCTCTCTTAGCTGCGGCGGCTCAAAGGACAAGCCACGATGTTGCACAACTAACACAAGTGCGGGCATCCAGCGGCGGCAGCTCTCTTAGCTGTGGTGGCCCACACAGTTTCAGCGAAGGTTCTGAGGATTCAAAATAAGACGGGCACTCAGCGGCGGCAGCTCTCTCTTAGCTGCGGTGGCCCACACAGTTTCAGCGAAGGTTCTGAGGATTCAAATTAAGGCGGGCACTCAGCGGCGGCAGATCTCTCTTAGCTGCGGCGGCCCACACAGTTTCAGCTAAGGTTCTGAAGATTCAAATTAAGGCTGGCACTCAGCGGCGGCAGCTCTCTCTTAGCTGCGGCGGCCCACACGCAGAGTTCACAAGGGTTAAAAGTCCGCGTTCCTCACAGTAGGACTAGAGGTTCCGGATTACTCGACAGAGGCCTCACCTGCAAGTAGAATTCCTAGCAAGGGAATTCGGGCGGCTGACGGGGTGAAGTCTAATGTCCCTGAGACTTCAGCAGGAGGCACTCTCAATTCAGACCCTTGGGTAGTTTCTTCAGCAAGCTTGGTGAAAGTTTCAAAGTCCTTTCCTCTGTCCGCTCGGACAGAGTTTCTTCTTGACATCCAGAAGGAACACACCTGAAACAGGTTTCAGCGCAGCGTTTTATACCTAAAAAGTCTTTGTTCTCTGCAGTCACAAATCACTGCATCCAGCCAGAACCAGTTCGGTGGGGTCGGGGAGCACTTGGTTTACGAGGTGACATCCTGCCCTTTAAGAATCTGGGGGTCTGCTATCAGACGCCCAGTGGGAGATGGAGCCATCATTCACCTTGCCAGGCACGGCCCTGCTCGGATCAAAGAGTCACCCCTCCCCATACTCTAAATGCCGATCTCTCTCTCCAGCCAGGTCTGACCCAGCTGGCCCTGCCGCTCCAAAACCAGACGGCCAATACACACGCTAGCAAAAGCCTACAGGAAAGCTTCAGGCCAGAAAATACCTCGTTTCTAGTAGAGGCATTTTCGAACACGGGCTACGCTAATAATCCTTACTAAAAGATGCATCTCAATGTTCTGAGTTTAAACATATCAAAGTCGACGTTCCTATCAGGTTCCTGGGGGCAGGTAGGATTAAGGCATGTAATACTCAGCCTGCACATTCTGGCCTATGAGAACGGGTGGCCTCGCAATAGTAAACAGTGAAATGGAGGGTAACTCGCTATTAGAACATGCTACACAGACATACTTTAAAAGCTGCTTCGGTGGGTAGCGCAAATCAGCGCTGCCGACCCACTAGCAGTATTTGGTCTACCAGCCCTGGGCACACACAGTGCACTGATACTAGGGACTGACAGGTAAACCAAACGAGCCAATTATGATTATCCCAATTCATACAGGTATCTTTACACAGGGAGCATTCGCGCTGATTGGCAGTGGCACAGCGCCCAGAGCATCTAAATCCAGCCAACATAAAAGGTCAGAAGCGAAAAGAGGAAGGGAGACCCGCGCTAATGATGCCAGGTCTAACACATGGTATGAGTGGATTGATCCATTATGCAGTATTTAGGATCTTTAATTCATATTTTTCTCTCCCCCCCTCTTTTTTCCCCCCCCGCCTTTTTCCTTTCCTAGCAGGCAAAGTTATCTCAGGCATAATTGCTTATATCCTGATGATGATCACTAAACCATGTTGGGGATCGAAACGTCAACCTCAGTACCATGACCTAAATTGTAGATTTGTATTTGTTTACATGTGCATGGGTACTTAAAGATTATTTGTGACATGCCTATAATGTTTTCATTGTAGTCGCATGAAGTAATGCCTGAGTTTGGAAGTTTTTTTAACCTCCTTTGTGTTTGTTTTCCCACTCCATTAATGTGCTGTTAATTTGTAACTAAATAAAAATGTGTATTGTCCATTTGGACATCTTACATAGATCTCAATGTACTTCTATGTATCTATGTTGTGCTATTTTGCAAGTAAGGGACCTTTGTTCCTTTAAAATTGTTTACATTTTTAAGTCACAAAACACCTAGAAAAATTAAAGCACTATTGAAAAATAACAATTCATGGTTGACCAGGACCTAAGCACAATTTCAGGGTGACCGAGATGGAGCACAGGTTGGATGCACCAAGCAGGTCTTTCCAGTCAAAGTTTTTACTTTAGGACGTAGTCTCTGGATTTGAAATCAGGCTGCCAAGGCTGAGACTTATAAGGGTCCCTCGAAGTTGGATATATGGTCATCGAGCTCCTGCCTAAGCTGTTGGTCTCGCCCCAAAAGTTCTGAGCTGGACAAAACTGGATTCCGTAGCCACTGAGATCGCTTTGTAATTCGGTTTACCACTTTTGTTTCTGCCCGTATCCAAAAACATATTCTCATGCGTAACCTGAGGTCTTAGCATGCTAATCTTCTTACCATCCCTACATTTAAAAAAAAGACACTCAGTGGCTCCAGGTTTGCAGTACTGGCTCCCTGCATCTGGAATGCTCTTTCTCCGGAAATCAGGTTCACCTCCTGCTATACTGCATTTAGGAAACTCTTAAAGACGTGGCTCTTTAGAATGGCATATGAGTAACGATCTGTCGCATGCTATGTTTTAGTTACCTTAACGCCATGAAACCGATCGGTGAAAGTGCGATCGAGAAATATTTGTAAAATAACATAACACATGAAAAAACAATACAGAGATAGTAACAATATAATACAAAAGAATTTCTTGTCATGATTCATTTGCGTAGTAAATTTCGTAATACAGCCAACACGTGTTTCATGCACTGCGCTTCTTCGGGGCTTATGCGAACTCCTTATCTTCTCATGTATCCTTCCCTTGTGTGTAGTTTGTTCCCCCAATCTTTTGTGATACGGATTTTCAATCTTTGTATTGTTCTTTGATTTATATACCTTTATATCACTTTATGTGCCATTTAGATTCTGTGCTGTATACTGAAGTTATCATTGTCCACTCCATAAGTATTATAAGCATAACTATTTTCTTATTATTAAGCTCCCTTCAGTCGAAGCAACTCAATAATGTAAAGGTTAGATAGTCTCCTTCTTTCTCCTAGGTTCCCCATGTGCACTGAAAATGGACCGGAGGAAAGAGGCTAAGTGTGGAGACACAAGTCCCATATCATGGGGCACCTAGGAGAAAGAAGGAGACTCCTAGGTTCCCCATGATATGATATTAAATTAACCACATGAATGAATAAAGAAATCATCACAAGAAATTCTATTGTATGATATTGTTACCATCCCAGTATTGTTTTTTCATGCATTACACTTACCACACTGGCAGGTTACCAGTGTACTGACAGTTTAGCGCCGGGCAATATTCCTGTTGCCCACAAGCACCACTGGAATTATAAGTTGATAACATTACATGCTACAGCTGCCCCAGAATATGCTGCAGAGGAGCTGAATCACTAGCATGGCTCCATTAATGTTGCAGATCCAAGTATTAATTGTGCAGCATATATGTGCCTTACTCATTAATGGCAGCTAATTCATTTATTTACACACATAAAGTGTCTGTTCAGTTTCACTATTAAATCCTGTAAACTAGAATCATCTTTTGATTATGTTGGTGTTCTGGCTTAATTCTTTGTACTCAGTGCTATTGCAATATGTGATGCATGTGCGGGAAAAATCTGTCCCTGTGACTAATCATCACATTCAAATTAAATTCCTGTGCCCTAGGGGACCAGCAGTGTTCTGTTCCTGTGCCACTACAGACAGTATAAACAAATGCTTTCGCTGAGCATCACAATCCGTGTTTTTGTTTTGACCTTTTTGATATAGCTACTCCTGCTGCTGGAGCTGGCCAGCAACCATCCCAGCAGGAGATAGCCACCCAGGTGCTGCACCAAAAGTTGGAAGCCGTGGCAGCTGATGAAAGAAGTGGCCCGATTAGGGTCACCCGGGTCACTCACGACCACCTCTCAGCCTTCCATACCAAATGAAGAGTCGGTTAGACAGTAGAGAATACAAATCAATATCTATTTATTCAGGTACACTCAGAGTGGAGCCCAGTCTGCCCAGTCGCTAAGAGTGCTGCAGAGGGACTGACATCAGCAAGCATAAAGATATATTATGTACATTTCAGGACCAATGAAGGCACGCCCACAATGGAATTTTCCAAGCAGATGCAGCTGGACAGAGAAATACAGGGAGTAAGTTTCGATTCTGAAGCCGGGCACACACTATCTGTCAGTCAAGGCCATTCTGCTCGTGCATGCCACTAGACAAGTGGGAGAAGGCCTCTATCTAAAGGGAAAGGTATGCGCTAATAAGAACAGTGCATTCATTAGTGTAGCAAAACTCAGTTTTGAAGAAACATAACCTAGAAAAGGCAGTTTCTCGGAAATAGTAAAGGATTCGTTTCGATCATGATTCAAAATGGCACCCAAATACAAAATGGTGCCGCGAATGCTAACTTACATAGAACAATACACAAACAAAATCATTTCTATTCTAACACTGAATAACGCTGACTGGTGGCCTTGGAGGAGGAAGAGGAGAAGGCAAGGATTGCTAGTCAGTGTAAGATGGTGGTTTAGAGACAAGAGCAAGATGCTGTCCTCAGAAATTGCCACACATTATACTGTACATAAAGTTTCCCCCCTAGCATTTCCCTGCCTGAGGTCCCTTGCCATGTATTTATTATTCAGGAGGCTACTTACCTCTTCCTGCAGTCCAGCATACCCTGCTACCAAAGTGATACTGAGAACACAAAACTGATTAATTCTGTTTGACTTTATTGCTTGATGAAGTTTTTCAGCATCCAGCCACCTATAAATGATACTATATACTAGTTAGTTACTGCCTTTGTCCTACCCTCTGAAGTATTGACCATTAATTAGGTCAGACAACAACATACACAAATCTAAATCTTATCTTTCTCTTATTTCCGACTACAACATCAGTACTAAGTTCTTAACTAGTTCTTACGGAAATAGAATAAGTGATGTCTGCTACCTCTCTCAATCTTCCCAAACCTTATTGCAGGGTTTCCCAAAGGGCCTTCTTAATGCTGGTGGTAGTAATGGTCTAGTGCTAACAGGGTAGACATCACAAAGCAAGGTCCCACTCCCACCTATTACCAATGATGCTTGTGAGGTGAACCTCAACTGTAGGATCGTTAGAAGGATTATCCATCACAGGCAACTAGACTGAAAGTAAACATAGAGTTACTGGGTAAATCAAGACTGAGACCACACCTCCATGACAAAGAAGTGATATTAAAAACAACAACTAGCAGTAGTAACTCATAAGTAATCTGGGGAGCTAGTAACTATTTAATTTATTAAAAAAATTAAAACAAAGTTTACAAAAATCTTGAGTCAAGAGTCAGGATTCAGGAGAAGGTTACTGCATGTTGCATAGATTTTGGGCCAGATTTAGAGTTTGACAGACAGGTTACTCCATCACAAATGCAACGGATTTCCCATCCACCGTATTCCAAGTGCCATTGGATATAATGCCCTTGTAATACAGCAGACGGGATATCCGTCATGTCTGTGATGGAGTAACCCATCTGCTGAATTCTAAATCAGGCCCTTAGTAAGCAACACAAGGTCTGATTCACAAAGGCAAAGTAAGTTACACTTTGGTGTTACTTTACTCTTGCAGTGTACGTTTATGACTAGTAACTTTTCTATCAGTAACTTTTCTTCATGATTAGTAACTTTGTGAGTAGTAAGTAACTCCTATCACTTTAAAAGGAGTTACTATTATTACTAGCTAGTTACTACTCATGAAATTACTATTCATAAAGTTATTGGAGTACAGTTACACTGCAAGAGTAAACTTACACCAAAAGTGTAACTATACATTTGTGAATCAGGCCACATAGTGCATACTAGTACTACCTATCCTGGGACAGACATTGTTCTAACTAAGACTCGCACTATGATGATGTTGATGTCCCTTTCATGCCAGGGTAGGTAATGGGGCTGGTGTGGGCTATTGTTTAGTTAAGAAGATCCCGTAACATTGAGTTGGCATTGTTTTCACCACATCTGTCCCTCTAAGTGTTTGATCCATTTATGGTGTAAATTATTAAGTCACACCTAAATAGATCACACAACCTGGGGGATAGGGTTAAATGTTTGATATATGGATGGGAACGGGGAGTTGGGGAAAGGTGAGACAAAGACAAACACAACATTAATCAAGTCGATGAGCAGCACATCATCGTCATTATATCTGTTGTGGAAGGAAATCAAAGAATGACAAAGTGGAAGGAAATCAAAGAATGACACAGTTCAGTTACTAAATGCAAATGTCCTTCAGCTCCAAAGTCCAAAGTTATCTAATTGTTCTATTACCTAGGTTTTAAAAATACACAATAGGGAGGACCCACACAGTTCTACAAATTGTTTTGTTAAGAAAAGTAACACAATACTGTATATAAATGCCAAAATGGATGGTGCATTTGCATTTTTCTTCCTCCCTTTGTTCTGATTCTTACGTGAGAAGAAAGGTGGTTGCAAGTTGTCACTTACTGTGCTGTGGCTTCACTCCTCTTCAAGCAGGTATTTTTTCACAAGAGTTAATGTGTGCCCAACGAGTTCAGCAGTTGAGTGCTATGGGAAGAGTTTCCACAGGTGTAATGGCATGCCAGGAGCACTATAATGAGTGTGTCCCTTCAGGGAACACCTGCATATGAATAAGGAAGTCAGTCTTAAACTCCAACAGCGCTTTCGTTTCTGGGTGTGGTGAGCACAACAAAGCCAGCAAGGGAATCGCACAGATGTGTTGGGTTTGTGAGACCGACCAGATGTCCAGCAGTGGTTTATCTGCACCTCTGACTCAGCAGCTAGTTGTCACTTACCTGTTATATACACATGGTGTCACCAACAATGTAGTATAAAAGGTCGGGTGTCATACATTTAAGCACAAGCAAAGAAAGCTGCGTTGGGAACATACTGCTGAAACAGCATATGGGGCTTTTTGCAAGATAGCCTTGGATGACTCAAAATACACATTAACCAAAGTGCCAATAAAACAGAGCTTGGAGGAATAGCAAATGACCTGCGAGTAACCTTAAAAGATTGTATAAATACCTTGCATTATTTAATAATGAAGTGTGCTATTTACAGGGCAGCATATGTACGAATCAATAACTCAAAGCTCACGTACTCTTTTTGTGGTCATATATGTGGCTTCACATATATACACCATTCCATCAAGTGTGGAGGACCGTAAACCCTATAAGTTGGAATTTTCCCACTTCAAAAGCATTTATTTCCTGTACAAATAGTACTTGAACATTTGGTGCATTCATTTAAGTGTAGCCATCCTTTGCTCTTAATAAATGTTCACAGCTCATGATAGGGGTTTTGGCCTTGGTTTATTCAGTTTCAGTATTGAGCAGCAAGCATCCGTTTGAGGAGGGGCCAGAATGCCTGTGTTCAAACATTTTAATCGCCGAGATCCATAAACAAATATGGTGGCTTGGCTATTTCACTTGCAAACTATATCCTTTCTCCTTTGTGTGCTAATGACAGACCTGGTTCCCATAAACCGGTGGTTCTTTCTTCTACATACTTGAAAACGATCTGGTTACAGATCACAAAGTCTATTTAACAGTAACACTAAAGGAATGTGGTGAATTATCTGTGATGCCACTAGATGGCAGTGTATTATTGTAGACACTGAAAACAATCATTAAAATGATGCTTGGTGATAGCGAGCCTTTGGCCCTGCTCTACAGAACTGAAATAGTGCCGGTTGCACAGAATCGTGTCTTTTAATCGACGGAATCCTTAAACAAATATGGGTGACTCGGCTATTTCACTTGAAAACTATTTCCTTTCTCCTTTGTGTGCTAATGACAGAGCTGGTTCCGCAAACTGGTGATCCTTTCTTCTACATGCTTGAAGACGATCAGGTTACAAATAGGGGTGGACGGTAAACTCCGTCACACGGTGGTTGGCTGAGTTTTTTGCAGAACTCCGTGCTCCAATGCGGAGCACGAGTGGGCAAAACTCCACGAACTCCACCAGAGTAGAGTTTACTGCCCACCCCTAATGCTAATTTGATCATTTGAGCATTTTGGATAGTTTTTTAAACTAAACTGACTTGTCTCTGAAGAACCTGAAAAAAAGAAGTATAGGAAAGGAGTGAACAATGTAAGTAATGAAACTGAAGTGTGAAAGCAAGGCAACTATTCAGGCAGAATAATCCACCGGCCCCAAACATTGCAAATCAAGTTTACAAATTAGTTCAACAACACCCTTCCAGCCACCACATGAATCATCAATCACTCAATATATCACTCATTGGTGCAGAAGTTACCTGTTCCAAGCATGGAGCACATTTGCATTTTGTATTTTCTCTTTCCCCATGGAAGAAACATACAATGTCAGTCTTCTATAGTTAATAATCTTTACTGGCTGGCAGCCCAGCCAGGGAATGAAAAAAGGAGGATAGAGATGGGAGGCAGTATATTTGTTGGACCTGGCCCTTTTTGCAGGGTTATCCCCAAACCTTTTGCCTTCTTCCCCCTATTTTTCTGACCTTCTTTTTGTTGACTTTAGACCTCTGGGCACTTTACCACTGCTAACCAGTGCTAAAGTGCATATGCTCTCTCCTCTAAAACATGTTATCTTAGATTTCTCCATGATTGGCATATTTGATTTGCTCATAAGTTCCTAGTATGGTGCACTACGTGTGCCCAGGGTCTGTAAATCAATTTAACTAGTGGGCGTGCTGCACTGATTGTTTCACCCACATAAGTAGGCTGGCAAACATGCCTCAGACCTGCCACTGCAGTGGCTGTGTGTGCAATTTTAAACTACCATTTCGACCTGGCAAGTGCACCCACTTGCCAGGTCTATACCTTCCCTTTCTTTTACATGTAAGGTATCCCTAAGGTAGGCCCATGGTAGCCGCATGGGCAGGGTGCAGTGTATTTAAATGGTAAGCCATGTACTGTTGTGTTTTACATGTCCAGGTAGTGAAATACTGCTAATTTTGTTTTTTCACTACAGCAAGGCCTATCTCTCCCATAGGTTAGCATTGGAACTGCCTTGTAACATCTTACAAGTGTATCTGTCAATTGGGACCTGATAGAAGTTTGGTGTCTTTGGAATCACAATTTAAAAATTCATCTTTTAGTGAAGTTGGTTTTTAAAATGCAGGAATGAAAATGCCACTTTTCTATTTCTTCTATTTTTACTTTTAGAAAGTTGGAATTTTCCTACCTTAACCATTCTGTGCCTCTGCCTGTCTCTGAATACATGTCTGGGTCAGGATGACAGTTGGGCTGTTTGTGTATTCACTCTAGACAGTCACATGAAGGGGGCTGAGGTGTGCCCTGCAAATTCTGATGGCCCATAACCATAACATAACATAACGTGTATTTGTAAAGCACACGTTCACCCGTATGCCTCTTGGCATGGAATAACAGATGTTTACTGTTACCCAACTAAATGGTACTCATTTTATCGACCTCAGAAGTATGAAAAGCTGAGTGGACCCGCCGTGATTTGAACCTGTGACTATGAGGTCGAACACAGGCCTCTACAGTGGACGTATTAGTTTACTAAGCACCAGACCCGGCTATTGACCAGGCTGATGGGTCTTCCTGAGCTAGTGTGCTCGGAGGAGTTGACACTGACACCTGAATAGGGCTGTGCCTGTCCTCACACAAATAAGTCACCACCCCCTGCAGTGTGCCTGGAGCCAGGGCAGGGTCTTGTGCACTACAAAGACTTTTCTTTGAAGATTGTCTACTTCAAAGGCTGAAATGGGTATAAGTACTGGACCTGTGGCACCATAAACTCAGAACACTTCTGGGTTGAGGACATTCTGCCAGGAAGAAGAGCTGGATAGCTGTCAGGAGGTACTGCCACTTTGCTGTTTGCTTTGCTGTGTTGGCCTGCTGCATGCTGGCTGCTTATTCCTGGGAGTTAAAGGACTGGACTTTGCATTCTACATCCTGCTTCCAAGGTTCTCCAAGGGCTTGAGTGGAGCTTGCCTTCTGTTAAGAAGTCTCAGGGCCGTCAAATACTTCACCTGCAATCCCTGGGCCCCTCTGCTGAGGAGCCCTACTTGCCAAGTGGTGCCAATTCCAGTTCCTGGGCCCTAGGAAATTAGTGTGGGGTGTTACTAAGCCAGACCCAAGGCATTGACACCAATTGACTTTGGAACCAGCGCCTGTCTGCAACTCTGTTGTTGCGCTGCTGCCTGCACCGGAGCAGTGGTCCCACTCAATGCACTGACCGCGACTTGCACCGCAGGCTCCGACAATGATGCAGTGCCTCAGAAGATCTGCCACTACAGGAGTATCGAGCACTGAAGTCCGTGGCGCACCGCTCTGACACCCGAGGCTGGGTTAAACATCGGCGCCGCAAAACAGAAGCCTCACAGCTTGGCTTTTGACACCTCATCGATGCTGCTCCACAGTAAGCAACCAAGGTACCACACCAGCAACCACTACATCACCTCCCCTGTAGCAGTAAGGAACTGACACACCCCGTCCCCTGCACGGCAGTAAGGAACCGACACATCACCTTCCCTGCAACAGTAAGGAACCAACGCAACACCAGCCTCCGCAATGCCTCACCTCCCCTGTGTTTTGCATCATCTTTTTTTTTTCCAGGACACCTCCAAGGTACTGTACTGGGGTCTGCCCAACTCCGCAACCTGTCCTCGCTCCATTGAGATTGGACTGACTTTGTGGAGTCATCAACGTTGACCACGACCACATAGCTGCAGTTGGGTCTATTTTTTATTTCTAAGAGTTACACTTGATTTAATCTTTAAAAAGTGATATCTTGATTTGTGCATTTAATATTTTTGTTGTTTTGGTCTTATTTGATTCAAATAAATATTGGCTATTTTTCTAAACTGGTGTGGAGTCCTTTTGTAGTGTTTTCACTGTGTTACTGTGTGTGTATGCACAAATATTTGCGCATTGCCTGTTTGCTTTGCTGTGTTGGCCTGCTGCTTGCTGCTTCAGTCCTGGAAGTGAAAGGACTGGACTTTGCTTTCTAAATCCTGCTTCCAAGGTTCTCCAAGGGCTTAAGTTGAGCTTGCCTCCTGTGAAGAAGTCTCAGGGCCATAAAAGGCTTCACCTGCAATCCCTGGGCCACTCTGCTGAGGAGCCCTACTTGCCAAGAGGTGCCAATTTCAGTTCCTGGGCCCTTGGAAGTGAGTGTTGGGTGTTACTAAGCAAGACCCAAGGCATTGACACCAATCAACTTCGGAACCGGCACCTGTCTGCAACTCTGATGCTGCACCGCTGCCTGCATCGGAGCCATGGTGCAACTCAATGCACTGACTGCGACTTGCACCGCAGGCTCTGACGATGGTTCAGTGCCTCAGATGATCTGCCACTACAGGAGTATCGAGCACCGAAGTCCGTAGCTCAACGCTCCGACACCCGTGGCCGGGTTCAACATCGACGCCACGAAACAGAAGCCTCACAGCTTGACTTTCGACACCTCATCGATACCCCTCCACAGTAAGGAACCGAGGTATCACACCTGCACCCACTGCATCACCTCCCCTGTAGCAGTAAGGAACTGACACACCCCTTCTCCTGCCCGGCAGTAAGGAACCAACTCATCACCTTCTCTGCAACAGTAAGGAACTGACGCCACACCAACCTCCGCGACGCCTCACCTCCCCTGTGTTTTGCATCATCTTTCTTTTTTAGGACACCTCCAAGGTACTGGGGAATCGGAAGGCTTCTTCTGTGCACACTGGTCGAACTGCACTCCATACATGTGAATAAATGAGTATGCATAAGTCAGACACCAAATATATAATTGTTCTTCTATATCTCTTTTTTGTGAAGCAGTTTGACGATATTGTCTAAAGGTTCTGAGGTGGCCTTAGTCAGGAAAGTAGAGTTTGTCCTCAAACTCAGGGGTTTTTCCCAGAAGTTGGTCAGCCAACATACTTGAGTCTGACCAATTTCCCTCATGCTCTTTCTGTGCTGTTTCAGGACCAGTGTAATTTTGTGGTATAAAGTGTTAGTCCACTTTTATCATGGTCTTTCTCTCCACGTTTTGAGGTGAGAGACTGGTCCTTCTGACTGTGACAACTGTGCCAACTGCACTGAACACATGCTCAGAAGACACACTGGCGACTGGACAAGCCACATACTTTATTGCCAGACTGCTGAGCTCTGGCTATTTCGCATCTTTCCATACCAACAGACCAATGGGTAGACCTCATTTGGGTCATCCAGATAGTCATGAACCATGCTCTGAACGGTCATTGCTACTGGCACTTGCTCAGCCTCGGTTGCCTTCACCTCTGCAGTTGACTTTTTTTATATAGTGCAAGCTTGACCCAAAGGTATCGGGTATGCCGTTGCATTACACCACGGCCCTGATCCTACTCGACCTCTCTGCAGCGTACGACACCGTCTCCCGCTGCACTCTCACCGCCAGACTCCATGATGCCGGCATACAGGGAACCGCCCTCGACTGGATCCGCTCCTTCCTCACCGGCAGAACCCAAAGAATCAGACTGTCACCCTTCCTCACCGAACCCACGGAAATCAACTGCGGAGTACCACAAGGATCGTCACTCACCCCACGCTCTTCAACATCTACATGGCCCCCCTCACCACCATCGTCAGACAACACAGGCTCAGCATAGTATCCTAAGCCAACTACACCCAGCTCATCCTCTCCCTCACCATGGACCCCATCACCACCAGACTCAACTTCCAGGAAGGAATGAAGGACGTTGCATCCTGGATGAGCAGCAGCTGCCTGAAGCTCAGCTCGGAGAAGACAGAGGTCCTCATCCCTGGACCCTCCCCCTCTGCTTGGGACAACACCTGGTGGCCCACCGCCCTCAGCAGCCCCCCCACCCCATGCCCAAAACCTCAGCAGCGTACTCGACTCCTCCCTCTCCATGACCCGACAGGTCAACGCTGTCGCCTCCAGCTGCTTCAACACCCTCCACATCCTCCGAAAGACCTTCAAATGGATCCCCCCTGAATCAAGGAAGACCGTCACCCACGCACTCATAAACAGCAGACTGGACTACGGAAACGCCCTCTATGCCGGGATCAACAAGTCTCTGCTCAGCAAAATCCAGACCATACAGAACACCACAGCCAGACTCTTCCTCTGCATCGCTCGACACGAACATATCACCCAACACCTGCTGAACCTCCAATGGCTCCCCGTTGAGAAGAGAGTAACCTTCAAGATACTCACCCACACCTACAAATGCCTCCACAACACCGGACCCCAATACCTCAACGAGAGACTCTCCTTCCACATACCCAAGAAGAACCTCCGATCCGCTGACCTCGCCGAAACCCTGCGCATCCGCAGAGCCAGAACAGGTGGAAGAGCCTTCTCCTACATCGCGGCCAAGACCTGGAATGAGCTCCCGATCAACAGCAGACGCGCCCCCTCCCTGAACATCTTCAGGAAGACACTCAAGACCTGGCTCCTCGACTGAACGGAGCTGCAAAATAGGTCTGGCTGGGAACCTTCCCTTCAAGGAGATGACCACCACAAATTGTAAAAATCCCACTCCTTCCACAAAAAAAGGGAGGAGGTCCAGTGCTAATATTTTAGCCAGATTTGCATTGTACAAATGTGTGGTGCTACTAACATATGCGACTCCAGGAGAGAATCAGGAGGTGGTAGACTCAATGTGCATCTTGGGGGAATCACTGGATCTGGCAAAAGTGTCTGCATCTGAGTCTTGTGCCATTTGGAGTTTGCTAATGCAGGTGAATGCTGGCACACTACAGGGGACAGGGCTGCTTTGTGTAATGCTGTCATCTTCTTTTTCCTCATGATCACCTTCTTCTATCACTGTGCACTCAGCTGCTTCCCCTCTCTCATTACCACCACCATCAGCACATATCTTTTACGGTGCTCCTCCCACCAGATTGTGTGCTGTATTCTCAGCTGGGACGCTTGGCCTTCAGTACCGTAGTATGAACCTGGCTTAGCTCGACAAAAGCTCATGTGGCAAATGGAGCATATTCCAATGTGATCCGCCTGCTAGCTAATCGTAAAGAAGTTCCAAACTGGGGAGGAGAACTTTTTAAATGTGCTGCTGCCAATGCTTGAAGAACTGGAGGTCAGTGGCTGTGTCATTTGCCACTCTGCAGGGCATACTTCGTCTGTACTAATGGTGGATGCAGGTCTCAGCGTGGGCCTTATAAATATGGAAGCTGGTATTGGTGGTGGTGGAACCAGTGCCACATCCCTCTATGCTGGATTAATAGGATATGCCATTTCAGTGTCCTCTGAGCTGCCTTCCAAACTGAAAATCACTGGCTCATCGTCATCACTGTCACTTTCAGGAACTTTCTTTTTCCCTTGTCTCTCGGGGGGTCTTGGCCTCAATCAGTATCCAATCCTAGTCTAGATCATCAGAAGGGGGCTTGGAGAAGATGATTGAGTACCTTTCTTTTTTTTGCTGGAGCTCATACAGCCAAAGGTTGAAGTGCAACATCTTGCTCAGCAGGAAGCTCAACCTCCTGTTCTGCTCTTCAGTAAGAACTGTTGCTGGCTTTGACTTCTGTTATCCACTTTCCTTCGATTGGGTACTTTGCGGCTGAGACAAATCCAGTTCAGACTCACTGCTCGTCACCATGACTGTAGTGGCTGCAACGCTGAGAGAAGTGGGCTTGGGCTTAGCCTAAGGTTGGGGTGGTGTTGTTGATGATGTGATGTGGGAGTGCTGCTCCCAGCCTTTTGTTGCCCAGAGGAGGGTGCAGCAGGTACACCACGTTTCCTGACAAAGGTGGAGGGTGGCACTTCAGTGGTGGCAATGCCCTTCTTCTTCTCCTCCTCACTGTCCACTTTCTTGGCAGGAACACCCTTCTTTGAGGCCATCTTCAAGTTCTTTCTTACCTCTGGCAGTTGTCACTTAGCTGCACAAGTGGGAGCAGAAGTGGTGTGTGTCACTGCCGGCCTTCTGTGTGGCTGTACTGTGTGTGGTAATGTCTCTTGTGCCTCTAAAAGCAAACAAACAAGAAAAGAAAATCTGTGAAATGTGGCATTTGCAGTTTAAATCAACAGGCAATATAATTTAGTGAGGTCACATCACAAATAATTAACAATAGTGTATCCATTCACACAAAACCATAATATTTCAATAACATACAGATTGAAAACTTTACTTTATGTGCCTTTAAGGCCTATGAGAGGTCTGTGGCTGGCAGAAGGTGCAGCGGAAAATGGAATAATGCTTAAAAAAAGTATTGTTGGTGTGCGCCTATGAGATGCCTGTGGTAGGCAAGGGATGCAGGGGGAAAATGGAATAATCATTAAAAAAATTATTGCTGGTGTGCGCCTCTGATGAGACATCTACGGCAAGCATGGTGTGCAGGGAAAAATGTAATAATCCTTAAAAAAAGTATTGCTGGTGTTCGCCTATGGCAGGCAGAGGGTACAGGGAAAACCAAATATGTCTCACTAGGGACTATGAGAAATCCTAAGGAAGGCAAGGAGGCGCAGGAAAAAATGGAAAAATATATATTAAAAAGACATTGCAGCTACACAAAACAATAATTCTCAAGCAAGTTAAACTCACATCAGGGACGAAAGAAAAAATTAACAAAAAACAAAAAGTCATAAGCCTTCTCTATCAATGTCCCTAGAAAATGGCTTTGAATCGTGGATGAAAGGGAATACACCGGCCACACAAAATGGCTGCCCTGACACATGGCCACCAAGGGTGAAGGCATGAACAACAAAGAACACGCCAGCCTATGGCAAAAGCAAAGCACACTGACCACAAAATGGCCGCCAGTCACATATACACCAAGGGCAAAGGCATGGATGACAAAGAACACATGCAGGCCTATGGCAAAAAGCACACTCACTACACAAAACAAAATGCCCACCCTGCCACATGGTATGGAGAACAAAGACAAGATGGTGGCCTTTGGAAAACACACACACACTGGCCACACAAAAAAATAACCACTTGGCCAGCTAAGAAAGGAGACATGGTAAACAAAGAAGAAAACACTACCATTAAATGAGCAATCCCAAAAATGAAAATGATGTCACCTTTAAAAATTCACAAACCACAAACATCCCAAGGCATAAAAAATTACCCCACCAAAATACTTTAACACGTATAGAGAAAAAAATAAACACATTTTGCATTTATTCCAAGGCCATCCCTAAATCAGTAAGTTTAAAAAAAACACAACACAGAAACAGTTTCTTAATACATACCCAATGCCTAGTAATGGCTGGCTGGCCGTGGCCCATGGGCAGACTAGGCCCCACAGTAAAATGAGCAAAATATTAGTGCAAAATACACAAACAACAAACAAGAAAATGGTGAAAAAGTACTTTAAAAGTTTTAAAACCAGGCTACCAGACCCCCAAACCTGTGCAGGTGTTTTCCCTTACAGAAAACTAAAACAGTTAATGCAAAATAGACCCCTACAGCAACTTCAGGCCACCCACAATCAAATTTAAAACTGCAAGAAAAAACAAACAAGGTAAAAAAATATACTGGTGCATGCTCTACATCAAAAACAAAGTTATCCAAAAGTTCTTTAATTTACTTGATTTCTAACAACACATCCTTAAAAATCCAATGGTATCTGTACCAGGGATTGAACACAAAGGAGAGAGTGATCCTTTCCCTCAAAATCCAAATGAAAAGTGACCAAGGGATGGACAAAGCATGAGAGGAGCCTTCTGGAAAGAAAAAGTAAGTTGGAGTGTGTGTGGCACTTCCTTCCTGTTGAAAAAAAAGTAAAACAAAAAAAATGTGTTTTGTGCAAAAAGCTACCTGAACTGTCCATTCTGGTAGAATGGTTTGACGAAAATCCAATTTAGGGCCCCATTAGGATGGCGGGCGGACTTCAGTCCGCCCGCCACCCTAGCGGTGCTGGGACCGGCCGCCAGCGGTGCGGCGGTCCCACACCACCAATTAGGATGCGACCGCCACCCTGGCGGTCGCATCCCGCATCTTTAACATTGCGGCGGGTGCTGCTGTATGCAGCACCCGCCGCAATGCCAAAGAGGCATGTTGTACATTGCCATGCACAATGTGACAGGCACCGCGCGGTGCCTGCCACCTTGAGCATGGCAATGTAGGGGGGTACCATAGGTACCCCCCAAGTGCAGCCCCCCACCCTCCCTGGGGGCCCGCAACGGGCCCCCAAAGCAATTCCTGCCAGCCCTTCCATGGCGGTGCCGCCATGGAAAGGCCAGAACCGCCAGGCATCATAATATGCCTTCCAGGCACCGCCACCATATTATGCCCGAGTTCCGCCCAGCCGGCAATCTTGACAATTGCCGACCGGCGGAAAAGCGGCGGACGGACTTTCCGTCCGCCGCGTTACCCCCGCCATGATAATATGGCGGGGGTGTAAATGTGGTTGTGATGGCGGCCCTCCATCATAATCAACCCCTTAGTGTTGATTTTGCTGCTTTAAATTTACTCAAGAAGCAGCCCTCTGAATGTGACCACTCACAATAGAAAATGGTGCCAGAAGGCTTCCTAGTGATCAGAAATTGCGCTGGGGGACACCAAACTCCTGCTCACCAGCTCGCTTGCTAGAGCCTTACTTTGTTCTTGTTGTCATTGCATTGCTTGAACAGGAGCAAAATACCGCCACTCAGTGATTGCCGGAATTGTGTCAGAACCAGCATTACACGAGTAATGCTAAGTAACCAAATTCTGCCAATTCCGCAAGCGGAATTACATTTTCTGCACACCCTTAGACTATACCGAACGTTTGAGGTTCAAGAATCCCCGCTTCATCGAGTGGTAGCAGAGTGACAGTTTTATCACAGGAGATAAGGAAGTAGAAAGGTCCAGAAAACGTAGACCTGACTGAATTTTGCCTCAGCACAAAATGCCCATGTCCCTAAAGTCCATGCCATGGCCCAACTTTTAAGATCGATGGTTTTGGCAGCTCCAAAGGTGTTTGCAGTTGTAGAAGAGTGAGTATTAATAGGATTGTGTGTCGTAATTGTTTATGTAGAGCTTATGATGTTGTGTTAAAGTTGTGTGTTTTGCGTTTGGTGATGCCTATGGTCTAGTTGTGTAAATGTGCATATGTGCTTGATGCTGAGCAGTTGAAGTTGCTATCGGACTCATCGCAGTCCTAGATCCCGGGGTTGATCAGAGTATATTTTGGTTTAACTTGTGTGCTAGGTTTGGTGATGTCGGTTCGTGAGTGTACTAATAGTGATTAGTGCTAGTAGACCCTATTGCGCAAAGGGGAAGCTTAGAGTTGAGATTTCGTTCGTATGTGTGTGTGGAAGTTGGAAAGTCATATTCCTGACTTTTTCTTCTGTGAGTGGCTTAATGGGCCAGATAAGAGTTATTTGTGTATTGTGCTTGCTTTAGTGTTTGTAGAAGTTGAGGTATATAAAATTGCAAAGGAGGGTGAACTGCTGCAAGGTTGAGGATTGCATGAGAAAGTGACGCACCTGGATAGGTCACTTGGTACCAAGTGTTGCACTGGCTGTTGCATCATCAAGTTTCTCAATGCGATAGGTTTATGGAGAAAAGGACTGCATTGAGATTGGATGCAAGGGTCGATCTGTATTGAATTGTGATTCAAAGTAAATGCTGCATATTTCAATTGAGATTTTTTCATTTCCATTGCTAAATCATTATAGTCATGAAATGTTTTAGAGCTCTTAGCGATTTGATAAGGGGTGATGTTCGAGTTCCCGCATTTGAGAGTAAGGAAGCTCCACTGGAAGGTATGCCAGCTCATTATATGGCAACAAATGTAGGGCTTTACATGTGTTTGTGGCTTCATCAATGGCATATGATCACATAGAAAGAAGGACCCTTAACATTTCCACAGTATGGCACATTTAATTTGAGAATCATTGAGAACTTGAGGGGAATATTGTATGACATTAAACCTCCCCATAGACCAGCACAGTATGATGCTTTGAATGCCTGGGAGCATGCTGCACATGGAAAGGAGAAAGAGAAATACCAAAATAGAATTAAGAGAGTGCTGTGTAATTAGGCAGATGCTAAGTGGAATGAGGAACAGCATTGGTGGAGAAGATACATAGTTGAGGGAACTAGGATATATCCTGCATTGATGACTGAAAAGCCTAAAACGAAAAGAAAGCAGGGAGATGAAGATGCCGCAGAGAAGTCTAGCATTGATAGTGACTCTAGTGATGATCTTTTCTATGCCTTGTTGTCCTTGTTACCCCTGCCTTATGCTGCCCAGTCTATAGATCAAGACAGGGCTACTGCCAGTAGTAGTACTATTGCCACAGCCCCTGCTGACCCGAATGTGACTCAGATTAGAGGACCACTTCCAACTCTTCCTGTTACAGATGCACCAACTGAGACAACTACTGTTGTAGTTGCTTTTATTGTTCCTATTCCCGTTGTGTTTGTTCCTACACCGATGCCCCAAGCCATACCAGCTCAGACGTTAGCTGTTCCTGCTGTATCTGTCCCAATGACTCCTGGCCCAATTCCTGCAGTTCCAGGAACTGTAGGTGGAGTGGTGCAACATCACAAAATTCACACATTGTTACTTGAAGCACACCACAAAATGTTCAAGCCTTGAGAGAAGGAGGAAGACTTGTCTTCACAACACCAATTACTCAAAATGGAATGGGACCGATTGATAATGGAATTTGATCCTCATAGGTTGAGAAATCCCCCAAGAGTAGAGGGACAGATGAGAACGAGTCACCATCCACAAGTCTGGGAAATATTAGACCCTTGGATGTAACACAATTGAAGGTAGAATTGGAATAAATTAACAGAATATGTTTAGACCTCACATTTGAATCAGTACCAGGTACACAAGTTGATATATTTGAGTAAAGAGACCACTAGGCCTGCAGCCATGACACATGAAAAGTTATCAGACTTGGCAGGAAAATATGACGTGGATTTTTCTAGGAGTCTTCTTTTGCATAAGAGTTTTAGGGCTCAACTGGAGGATGATGCGATTGTCACTAAGCAATCTTCAGGGATGAGGTTACATATTTCTGAATTGGTTGAAGGCATTCGGAAATGGAGTCATTTTGACAGGTTGGAGAGCAAATGGGCGAAGAAACAGGAAAAGAAAAACAAGCAAATAGACAGTGTAGGGGTGGATGGGAAACCGCCTCCAACACCACCAGATGGAAATAAGCCTCAGATGTTCCCTATCAGAGAGGTACTGTAGTGAGGTTCAACTGGGCCCGTGCATAAAAGGCTTCCATTTTAAAAGTTCATGTTTAAACTTGACATCTTTTTAGTGGGTGACTTTTAACATACTTTGCACGCACATGATAACTTACACAGAAAGTGTTCTGCTTGCAAGCACTTTTCTTCATAAGCATTTTATCACAATACTATACTTTCTGTTCAAGGGTAACGTACACTGAGCACGCTGCCCTTGCATTTTGTTGTCCATTTGGACACAGCTCCGAATCGGAAAGACAAATAATAATACTAGCAAAGTACCTCAGACACTTCCATGGATTATCCTGGATGTTTGCCAGTGACTGACTGCCAGCAATGCTGACTTCCATCACTATCCTGCAAAGGACAGTGGTCTGTTCTACCCCAGACTGGCTTCCTGATAGATCATACACAGGTAAATGGGGAGGTAGGCTGCTCCAAGAAATCTGGCAGAAAGCCTTTCTTACTATGCTCTCCATAGTATAGTTAGTGTAAGGTAGGGTCATCATTCGAACTTATATTCATGTATTTATATAATCACTGCAATGTTATAATGGTTGAATTGTTCATCTTCTTCACCATTCTTGTAATGCTAGTAACAATGCTTTGTTTCCTTCTACTAATAATTGCAGCATATGTATTTTATACAAGAATCCAATTGCTTCAATAACCATATGAAATGACAATTTGCGTATTTTTTGTGTCTCCCTTTGAGCATGCCTAAGGCAACAACGAAAGGGTAGATCTGTTTCCACAGTTTCCTTGGGGGAGTTAGAGTGGTCATATTCTGAGGATGCAGACACCATCCAGTACCCTGTCAGGTTTAAGGGTACAGATAGCACACTGTGAGCTAGCCAGGTACTGGACCAGCATATTCTGATTAAATGCATGGACTAATGTCCCCATATTTTGACACATATGTTGTCCAAACGCACAGTATTGCTTGATTAGTAGGAAACGTACGACAGTACCAGGTGCAGGGTAAGTTCATGTGCCATTGTCAGGGCCCCACAAGTCTTACCTATATACTCGTGGAGTTATCTCTCAGGGACGACGTGAGCAACCTCCACCGTCCCCCTCCTCACCTGATCAAAGGTAAATATACAGACCTAGGCAAGGATAGGACCAGGGGAAGGTGCCTAATGGTGTTTGGAAGTGACGTCGTCTGTGATGACGGGTGAGGTGTCTCACTAGACTGAGGGCGCCCTCCTGGGTATCGCCAACTAGACAAGGAATAATTAACTGGTTAGTGCGTCTGCCCTCCTTCTAACTTGATCATACACACACAACAGCCATACAACATGTGAAGTTGATTCAAGGTTGTATAGTCACCTGAAGGATGAGGACTTGTGCTCCAAATGGTGTCTCTCTGACAAAGTATGACAGGAAGCAGGTAAGCCCCTGCCACGCCAGAAGAGGGTGGTGTCTGTGCTCCCGACTTCAGTGCCAGGAAGGTGAAAGGAACGTCACGCACACCTGCGTGGCAGCTGGACTGTAACGGAGAAAAAGTAAGAGCGCTCCTGCGCGGTGATACGGGTACAAAGAAAACCGTGACTACTCTTCCCTGTGTGTGTCACGGGAAAGAAAACCAACAAGCGCTCCTGCGCCGAGAATAAGCAAGAACCAGCCGCGACCATGCTTCCCTGTGCGTGTCGCGGGAAGGTATTAAACAAGCGCTCCTGCGCCGTAAATGAACATGAACCAGCCGCGACCACGCTTCCCTGTGCGTGTCGCGGGAAAAGGAATTAAACAAGCGCTCCTGCGCCGTAAATGAACATGAACCAGCCGCGACCACGCTTCCCTGTGCGTGTCGCGGTGTAAGGAAAACAACAAGCGCTCCTGCGCCAGAAATGATCGAAGGGCAGCCGGGGGTGCTCCAACAAGGGTCTGTTGGTAGGTTGACGCTTCAGCGCGTCACTGAAGGCGAGGGATCCGGGAGGAGCCGGCGGAGATAGTCAGTGGTGCAAGGGACTAGCGGCAGGCCTCGGGCAAGGTACAGTACTGGAAGCACTGACTGGAATGAGTGCCGCGGCTATATGCGGTCTCACCCGGAAGTGCTTCTCGTTCGATCAGGTGCACTTCTAGGTCTGATCGCTAGACCGCTGACCTGTCTAGCAGTGTCGTGCTGCATAAGTACCGGAACCAACCTCACACATCCCGCTGTTCCCCCTGGGGCGGAACCATGACAGCCATGAGGTGGAGGTGATCTTTTGTTCATTTACAAACAATTTCCCCAAATTGAGAGAGAATCCTTCCCAATGGTACTCCCAGGTTGACAGGTTTGTTAAGATTTCAAAGGTTTTGTTTACAGATTTGAATATCTTTTTCGACATTGAGGTACGAGTGATTTATGGTCTGAGTTTACGATAGCTATACAATGGTATAATGGTCTTGTATGGAACTCCCAAGGGATCCATGGAGTCATGCATCATCTCCTACAGTGATGACAAACTATGATGAGGAGATTACAGTTTTGAAAGGAAAGCTCCCAGCAAGGGATATTAATTGGTTTAAGATCAACATTCGACCCAGGAAGCTAAAGAATCAGTGCATGCCTATTATGAACGATTGTTGCAGGTGTTTAAACAGCATAGCAGTCAGGAGAACCCTGAAAAGGGAGATCTGAGGAGTTTTGTTTCACAGTTCATTCTTGGATTGCACCCGGAGATTAGCATGCATATCCAGCAGAATTTGATTTGTTGGCAGTCTAAGCCACTGGATGAGATTTTAAAGTATGCCAAGTACTGTAGTGATGAGCCGGAAATGAAACAGAGGAGCCTTAAAGATTTCATGCTGGCACAGACGAAGCTTGCACAGAAAGTATTCAGAGTCAGCCATATGTGGAAAATTATGGCAGAATGCAAGTTGTAGGATTGCAGAGTGGAAGTCAAATGGCTTAAAGTGGAAATGGTGTTACACTTGGAGGGGACGCAGTGTTCCGGTCAATACGAATTCAGGAGTAGATATTGGGACATTAAAGCGATCGACTTCCTGTCATTATTGTAATAAGTTAGGCCATTGAAATGGGAATGCCATCAAAACCCCAATTGCGTACTCCATGATGGTCAAATGCAAAATGTCCACCCTACTCAAATGCAAAATATCCCGGCACAGAGAATGCAAAATCCAAATCAGTCACAAGCCCCAATGATGCAAGTCCTGCAAGCACCAATGCCCCTGCAGAACATGGGTAACACTAGGTTCAATGTGAATCAAGCCCCAGGAGCAAACCCGAATCCGTTCCAGAGTTAGAACCCATTTCAACAGTACCTCGTGTTTGAGAATGACAGTTTTGACTAAGATCAATCACCATGATGGTGTTTAAGGGGGAAGGAAGATTGCATGCTTGGCACAGTCTTGGAGGTAGACCAGAGTGGTCCATTTGGAGAAGGTGAGGTGAATAGCCATCAGGTGTCCTTTTTGTGCGACACTGGTGCTCCACTGTTAGAACAGCGGCGGTTCCAGATCTACCCCTCTTGGTAAAAGAAATCCAAGTTGTAGGTGTTTCAAATAAACAAATAACTAACCCTGTATCAAAGAAAGTTCCTGTTAAAATAGGCTCATTTGAAGAAGAAATCCAATTTGTTGTATGTGATTCAAGTCCTGTAAACCAGTTTGGGACGGATTTTTTGTGCAGGTTAAATTGCACTATTTACTGTACACCAGATGGTGTCAAGTTTCAAACACATGCTAAGGATGTTAAATTCAAAATAGCCAGACAAGGGACAGTGGTTGGGCTGTTCCCTGTGAGAACGGTAGAGCACTTACCTTCCGATTTAAGAGATACTGTGAAACGTAAAGTGTGCGATTTCTCAGGGAAAAACATTAGACTTCTTAAGGGTGTAGAACTTGTCCAAATAAGAATTAAACCTAATGCTGAGTATCCGAGAATGCCACCATACAATCTCACCTGAGACAGTGGCTGGAATTACGCCAGTGACTGAGTCGATGATTCAACTGGGGATTTGAAGGAAAGAATGGGAAGTCCATGTAAATAGATTATGGGTTCACAGAAGCCGAACAACAAATACAGAATCATACAGGATCCATGAAAGATTAATAAAATTGTTCCAGATTGTCCCGTGGTACAGAATCCAGCTGTAATATCATTTCAGATACCCTGTGATGCTCAGTGGTTCATAGTGGTCGATACGCGTCAGGCATTTTTCTCTATCCCCTTGCATGAGTAAAGTCAATACCTCTTCTCATTTCAGTTCCAGGATGAAGTCCTGGCATGGTGCCAAGTTCCACAGGGCTATATATAGAGAGCCCTTCGATCTTCAATGAGATCTTGTAGAAAAATCTAGAGTCTTTATGATTGCTCTGTAACTCTGTCCTTGTTCAGTATATTGATGACATGTTAGTGGCGTCAAGCACACAAGAAGTGAAGCCTGTAAACAGGATACGATTGTGCTGATGAATTATTTGGCTGAGAATGGAAACAAGGTGTACCAGAGAAAACTGCAATATTGTCAGAAAGAGGTTCTGTATCTCAATGAATCAATCAATCAGGATTTATAGAGCGCTGCTAATCACCCGTTTGGGTATCCAGGCGCTTGTACCTAGGACATCGCATTGAGAAGGGAGCAAGGAAGGTATCACAAGAAAGAATTGCTGCCATCCTGAAAATGAATCCACCTAACACACAGAGATAAGTCAGAATGTCTCTAGGAATGGTTATAGTGGATACTAAGGGTGGGCGGCATACATCGCTCGCCAGCGTAGTTTGTGGTGCTTTGCCACTTTGCGCTCTGCTTGGAGCGCAAAGTTTGACAAGAATTTTGTCAACGCAGGCAGCGCAGAGTTTACCTGCGCGGTCAACCAGTCAGTGATATATTAGGATTCAATTTAACTTGTAATTACATGATATCTGATCTGCAGCCACAAGAGGGAGCTCCATTGTTATAAATAAAACTCTTCTTTGTATTTACATTTCTTCTTTAACATCGTTTGACATTTTGCTTCGCAGACGGAAAGGCCCTCACATTATTGGAATCAGGAATGATGCTGGGTTGTAAAATGAAAGTCATGAACTTGAAACATGTTAGTTTTACAACGTGGAGAGAGGTGGCAAACTTAGCATCGGATTTAGGGCTTGCAGCTTCAGTCAGTTTTCAAAATAATGCTGCAGAATTTCATGAAGGCAAGTAGCATTTACAATAGAATTATGTTGCCGTCATTGCTTCTAGAATTGATCCTGGGTTACCTCACCCCTGACACCTCTCACTGCCTCAGAAATGAGGCTTTGTGTTACCTCAGCAATTGGACCACAAAGTACTAAGGGGCTCATTACGATGGCGGCGGACCTGAGTCCGCCCGCCCTTCGTTGCGGTGTTTGGGACCGCCCGCCAGACATGCGTAGGTCCTACCACTGCAATTAGGATGCGCTTGCCACACTGGCGGGCGCATCCAGGGCCTTTAACAGTGCGGACGGTGCTGCTGGCTGCAGCACCGTACGCAATGTTACAATGGCATGCACTGCATTTCCCTGCACTACGTGGCAGGCACCACGCGGTGCCTGCTACGCAGTGCAGGGAAATGCAGGGGGGTACCATTGGTACCCCCCCAGTGCAGCAACACCTCCCCCCACAACAAGGGGGGCCCGCTACGGGCCCCCGAATCCTTTTCCGTCTGTCTTTTCGCTGTGGGATGACCGCCGCGAAAAGACAGGCGGAAAGGGATATCGTAATCCCTATGGCGGTGCCTGCAAGGCACCGCCACAATGCTGCCCTATCTTTTGGTTCCGCAAGGTGGGCGGAAACGGACCACCTTGTGGAACCGTGGCGGTCTTTGCGTCCGCCACGCTTCCCTGAGGTTTCCCCCCACCATCATAATCTGGCGGGGGGAAAACTGCTGTCAGAGGGCGGAAGGACTGCCACCGCCGGCCCTGCGGTGGCAGTCCTAATCGGCCCCTTAGTTTTCTTTCTTTATTTTTCAAAATATTTGAAATGTTCTCATTTAACACTTGTACGCTAAGCTCTGAGGTGGGCGAATCTAAACAAAAATATTCATTGGAATAGCAGGGGGGGTGGACCACCCTGGGCGACACAAGTTTTGGGGGCAGTGATTCCGCCCTGCTCTTACCTGTGGCCATCATGGGGCGCCATAGCAGGGATCGACAGCACACCCCCTGCTCTTACCTGCAGCCCACAGGGTGGCAAAAGCAGGGATCACCACTGGTCTTGCTACGCCACTGAAAAAATTACAAAAGTCTGCATTGAAAAATAGACCAAATGTTATCATATTTGCAGTGAAGACACATTGTTTATTTTCATGAATAAAAAATTATGATTTGTTGTTATTTTACCGCTCTGCGGAGAAAAACAAGTTGGGCGAAGCATTGTTGCTTCATCTTTCACCTTTAATTTAAAGTGCATAGTTTAACGGCTTTACTGCGCTATAACAGATACCACAAAAGTGTCTGATGCTAATTGCTGTACTGCGCACATACTCTTTTAAACCGCAGTTATGCCCGACACTCACTAGAGAATCCGAGTCAGAGAGGTTGCAGTGTATGACCCTCTGCATGGAATTTTATGTTTCACAGCTGTGCCTCATTGCCTGCCGGCATACCTATCAGATTATCTTACTTTCGGGCACGGTTAGCCCCGCCACCACCCCCACACACCATCTGGACTCTAATTTTTCCACCAGACCACATTGTTGCATTCATTCATTCCATTTTCAAGTGCATCCTAAAAGAGACACATAGCATTTTTAAACACTTCTTGGTGACTGAAAGAATAGAGCCATACGCTTAAAATAGATGTGGACCGGTGCACAGAGTAATGCTCATAAAAATTCGATGCCACCATGCCCGGGAGAAAGGGAGGGGATCAGCACACTATACAAAGGCTAGACAATGTAGCCCATAGAACACGTAGATTTTAACAGCTGATAAAGTCTGCGAGCACACCCTGTTTTACCATTTTCCCTTTCCAGACAAATATACTTCCAATCATTGTGTCCTGTTGCCTGCACTGATAAACATGTGATTGATATACCCATATGGCCCAGAGATGAACATATAATCTCTTAGCTTATTGTATAGATAGACACATACGATAAATGTGCGGTTTACAGAGACTGACAACAACATAACACAACAGTGCTCTATAGTGTAAACGCGCACACAATGCCCGTGCCACTCTGTGCATAGTTTGGTGTGCACATGCCTACATTAATACACACCTGTGAGCCTCAGTGCAGCTTGAGACACATACATAAGGTGCCCACTGAAACATTGCACTGACACGCGTACGGTGATACAAGCAATATTTACTTTAGAAGAGTTACCTGTGCAGGAAATTCCCAGCCTGTAGCACAGAGTGCCAGTACAGTCAATGCAAGGGCGTGCATGATGCAGGCAGAGGATCCGAGGATGTGCAGCGTGCCACGTAAAATAAATATACTGCTTATGCAAGGGGTGTAGTCTGTGAGACCTGCGGTGCCAGCATCGGGCCAGGTCTGCTTATTTAGATCGAGCTAGACAGCGCATGCGCTGTCTCTTCGAGACCTGCTGTAATCTGTCTGTGTACTTCTTGTCCATCCCCTTTCTAGCCACTGCTTTTCATTTGTCTACGTCAGTGTCCTTTAAAAATCCTTGCTTGCTGGTGGTCAGTCCTGCCTCTTAATCCCTCCTTTCTCTCTTCTGTTCCTCCCACATATCAGGGACTTAGTACTGTCTCATTCCGCTATGGTTCTTTATCTGTTCTTTGGGGGACTATTTTTTTCTTGGTTTCCTGCTCTGTTAATAATTGTCTGTGTTTAGCTTCAGTGCCCTAGTTGCTTACATCCAAATATAGCATTCTTCCTCCCACTTCCTCTTAATGCCACAGTTGTTCCTTTTTTACAGCTGCCTCCCCCACCGTGGCTCCTGCTCCCATGCTTGTGTTTTTTTTATTAGGCTTTTGTACTTTTCGATCTCCACAGTAATTTGGGCTTTTTTAGTAGGATATTTGCTTGGTCTCGGATTCCTTTTGAGGGGGATTGGGCTTGTTTTTTAGGTATGGCCTGCAAAGATTTTACATTTCGCCCCTCTTTTTCCTGACTTTTCATTGGTCCTGTGTGGGTCTCTTACTTTTCCTGCAGTTCTATTGGCTGAAGCACATTTTCTTGCATTGACCAATACTTTTTTTTGGTAAACATTCTTTTGCCCCTCGGCGCCCGCTTTTACTTTCACAGAGGCAGCGCCTGCATGTACTGCCACCCCAGGGCGAGAGGGTCTCTTGGCGCTTATGTGACCTTGCTTCGGACAAAATAGCCAGAAACAAGGTGAGATGTACTTTCGTAGACTCCTGGTTGTGGTGGAGAGGGCTTGTTTTAATAGGCAAAATCTCAGGGGCTGCATTTGAGGCGTGCTACATGCTTTCTATTTGTTTTCCTGCCAGCAGCAGTGAGACCGATACTACAGCAACCAAGCTATCTTTGCGGCCGTCACGAGGGGCACACTAAAGGAGAAACCACATCTGGCATGTTTCTCCAATGCTTGTGCTCCTCTGCGCAAACGTAGCAGATGCTGTGCAGCCGAAGACAAGAACTGGCAGAAATAATCAGCTGAGGCAGTGGTGCGTAGATTTATCATTAAATAGAACATTTCTTCTGTGTTCTTCACTCTTATAGGTTCATTAGGTAACTAGCTGAAGCAAAGTCAAAAGTTCACACAAGAATACTTCATTGTCAGTGTACCCTGCTAAAACAAGCAGCCTTTAAAGCTTCAATTGTCTGGCAATCTGCTTGGCCTCTCTTTCTACCGCCTTCTACATTCACACAGACAGTGCGAAACCTGGGCTGTTTATAGCCGTGTTCGATAATTTTTCACACCAAGGTTTACAACCTCGCATTACATTGATTCTTCCAGAAAAAACACGATTTCACTAATGCTTGCAAGTTGCCATCTGCAAGTCAGACCGCCACGCACACCTTCCTTGTTCATTATTATGACTGTTAGCAAGGTCGTAGTGGTGGTAGCATTTTGTTTAAAAGCACAAATGTGCACGAGAATAGTGTGTAGCGCCATGCCAGTGATAGAGGGCATGCTACAACACCAGTGATGTCTCAGAGCAGGGGAAGCAGAACACTCCCCTTTGTCTACAAAATGGGCATGGTGACCTCTGTCAGGATTCACTAGACTGATTTACATATGGCCAGGTCTAAACTGGGGTGGCATGGTGAGCAAAAGAATGATGGATTTAACCCAGATCTCTTGACTGGGGGTGAATGTTTTGATTTGTTCTGCATTCCGTCCATCAATTGTGTGTCTTTTGCTTTCTCGCCCTAAGTGCGCCAGGTATGCCCAGACGTGGGTCCTGGGCTCACTTTGCCACTGGAATCAAGCTATCCTGGCTGAAGAGGGGTGAAACCCTGAAACCGGTTCTAGGATGCTTGTTTCCGGTCCAGGGAGGACCAGGCTTGGCAGTTCGGGCTGGACTGTTCCCATGAGGCACAGGGTCAAGACTGATTTGCATATGGCCAGGTCTAAACTGGGGTGGCATGGTGAGCAAAAGAATGATGGATTTAACCCAGATCTCTTGACTGGGGGGTGAATGTTTTGATTTGTTCTGCATTCCGTCCATCAATTGTGTGTCTTTTGTGTCCTCTCTTAGCATCTCTATTCGCTGCCATATTAATCACCAAATTTAGGTTTGTTATACCACAACTCAAACCTTATTTCTCGTGCCAGCAGCACGTTCACGCTTTCTTCGGCTGTAGCTGAACTAGTTCAGCCACGCCGGTTCCGCCAGCCTCTCCACGTTTCTTAATGCAGGTAATCGCACGAACACCGGATTCCTCTTACCGCTACGGTGAATCAGCTGATCGATGGATGTCCTCCGACCCCATTGCTCGCCTCAAAGCCGATTTGTGCTTTACGGTTCTTTCCCATGGTGCTCAATCCTGATGCTTTAGCTTATCGCATTGGCGGGCAGGATACTATTTAATCGTCAATCCAAGTATCTCGCTGGTTCTCCTGCCTCTGTCGGCGGCGGGCTCACGGCGAGGTAGCGAACCTCCAAACATATTCCATTGTTTCTTTTTCGAAAAAAACAAATGCCGAGCCCAATTCCTTTCAGCGTGAGATTCATTTTTCCACACAGCAAAAACGCCTGACGCGTGTCAAAGTAGCTGCTCCTTCATCACAGGTCAAACAACGTTTGCTGACACAATACAAAAATAGCAGTGCACTTATCACCAACAATGAAGTCGGACTACAAGATCATAAGACTCATAGTGCAAATTGGCATCCATTTTGAAAGGGTTAAAATACCTTCATATTGTTAAACATTACCCATTTTTTACTTGTTGTTGAGACAATAATAAACTTTTCATCGTCATTTTTATACATGATTCAGTTATACAGCTTTTCAGCCCAATTCCAATTTATTGACATTATTCTTTCATAATCACACCCCAGTGGGTTTACACTTAAATACCAAAAAGATTTGTCTAAAAATAAGAGACCATTCTTTATTTCAAAATATCTAACATGTAATTCTGATTTTTGTGTCTATGTACTAACATGCCCATGTTCGTTAATTTACATTGGAAGTACTATCCACAAAGTTAAGAAAAGAATTTTGGAACATATGAGAGCCATAACAAAAGAGAACATACAGTACCCCATCGCGAGACATTTTAAAGAATGTCATGATAAGGATGCAAGGCGACTAAATTATGAGCGATTGATAGAATCCCAGTCTCCGAGAGATGGGGAAATAGGGTTCATGAATTGCGACGTCTGGAATCCAGACTGATTATAAAGTATGAGACAATGCATCCGTTTGGTTTGAATAAGGATGAAGAACTATCTGTCCACTTATGTTAGGTGGTTGAACCTACATACACGTACCTTTAAAACAATGATTCTGTAATTTGGTATTTTAAATGCATCTCTATGTTTCAAGTTTTTTGGTTTTAATGGTAATAGGCAGATCTTAATTGATCATGAACTTTGTTTTTTATTATTGTATAAGACGTGGCCATCATCATATGAGGAAGACGATGCAAAAGAGCTACAGTATCTGGGTCATTTTCAACATTAGGAGTTGGGATGATATGGAAAGATTGATAGTTACGAACATTTCATGATACAGGCCCACTAGGGCAGAATCTAAAAATGGACAGGAATGAGAATGAGGCTGAAAAGCAGTATTTATGGTATTTAAGTGTAAGCCCACTGAGGCATGATTATGAAAGAAAAATGTCCATAAATTGGAATTGGGCTGAAAAGCTGTATAACTGAACCATGTATAAAAATGACAATGAAATGTTGATAATTGTCTCAACAACAAGTAAAAAATGGGTAATGTTTAACAATATAAAGGTATATTGACCCTTTCAAAATGGATGCCAATTTGCTCTACGATGCTTATGATCTTGTAGTCCTACTTCATTGTTGGTGATAAGTGGACTACTATTTTTGTATTGGGTCAGCAAACGTTGTTTGACCCGTGATCAAGGAGCGGCTGCTCCGAAACGCATCAGGCGTTTTCGCTGTATGGAATAAATTAATCTCACGCAGAAAGGAATTGGGCTCGGCATTTGTTTTTTTTCAAAAAAGAAACAATGGATTTTATATATATATATATATATATATATATATACACACACACATATATATATATAGTAAAGATTGTAGACGCCTCACTCACTTGATCGTGACATGCTTCATCGTCTGCACCTATCCATCCACACCCTGGTAGGGTGATACCACCAGGGTGGACTCAATCAAAAAAGGTTTTAGGAAGTTCTTAGATAATATCTTACTGGATAATGCAGGGATCCAGATGAAAATGGAAGAAAAGTTTAAGAATACCTCAAAGTATACCCAAAAGGATTCTTTATTAGTAGGATACTGAAGGTATGATGAATAAATATTACAAGGCTTTGATTGAGATTTTACTGCTCAATTCACCTTGGTTTTACAGTGCCAACATGTTTTGACCCATGCAAAGAGTCCAATCAGAGCTGGGGCCTTCTTCAGGGCTGTGTAGGTATCCCTGCTTACACTACACATGCATTCCATGTGCATATATGAGGCCTAATGCTCTCACATGGGGCAATACTCCATCAGTTTAAAAGACCCTATTTTTGGATTGTTCGAAGGTCATGCACATCTGCCGCCTGGTGCCATCCTATAGTCACACTTGCGTCAAGGTACTGGCACCACCTGTGCACCTACAGGTCCCTGCTGCTCAGGTCGCTGCTAAACCCATTATCCAGTAAGACATAATCTAAGAACTCCCCAAAACCTTCGTTTTTTTCAGTGAATTTCTAAGGTTTTTTAAATTCTATTTCCAAACTATAACGCCCCTGTAACTTTTGGTTCTTTAAGTGAATTTGTACTGTTTAAAAAAAAAAAAACTCCTAACTGTAACCACTAACCTTTGACACTGAATGTGTGAGTGAGTGCATGAGTGTCTCAGTGGATGTATGAGTGACTGCGTAGGTTTGTAGGTGGGTGTGAGAGAGCATGAGTGGGGCTGTAAGTGGGTATATGAGTGTCTGAGATGGTCTGTGAGCCATGTATGAGTCTTTGTGTAGATCTGCAAGTGGGTGAGAGAGAGTATGAGTGATTCTGTAAGTGGGTGCCTGAGTGTCTGACTGTGAGTGGGTGTACATGTCTGAGTTTGTCTGTCAGTGGGTGCATAAGTGAATGGGTCTGTGAGTGGCTGTGAGAGTGTCTGAGTTGTTCTGTGAGTGGGTGCATGAGTGCCTGAGTAGGTTCTGCTTGTTTTCTGCTAATTTTCTTCCTTTTGCTGCTCATTTCTGACCTTTATTTTGGTTCTCTCTGCTCATTGTTGACCTTTATTTTTCCTCTTTCTTCTCGTTTCTGGCCTCTTTTTGCTAGTTTATGACATTTATTTTGCCTCTTTCTGCTCGCTTCTGGCCTTTATCCTACCTCTTTCTGCTTGTTTCTGACCTTTATTCTGCTTCTTTCTGAGCTTTATTTTGCTTCTTTCTGAGCTTTATTTTGCTTCTTTCTGCTCATTGTTGACCTTTATTTTTCCTCTTTCTTCTCATTTCTGCTAGTTTATGACATTTATTTTGCCTCTTTCTGCTCGTTTCTGGCCTTTTTCCTACCTCTTTCTGCTTGTTTCTGACCTTTATTTTGCCTCTTTCTGCTCATTTCTGCTCTCTTTTTGCCTCTTTCTGCTTGTTTCTAACCTTTTGTTTTGCCTCTTTCTGCTAGTATCTGACCTTTATTTTACCCCTAGAGGCTCATTTCTGTCCTTTATTTTGCCTCTTTTTGCTAGTTTCTGACCTTAATATTGCCTCATGTTGCTCGTTTCTGATCTTTATTTTGCCTCTTTCTGCATGTTTCTGACCTTTATTCTGCCTCTTACTGTTTGTTTCGGACCTCTATTCTGCCTCTTTCTGCTTGTATCTGGCCTCCATTTTATCTCCTTCTCCTCGTTTCTGACCTTTATTTGGCCTCTTTCTGCTCGTTTTACACCTTTATTTTGTCTCTTTCTGCTCCTTGCTGAACTTTATTCTGCCTCTTTCTGCTCGTTTCTGACCTATATTTTGCCCCTTTCTGCTTGTTTCTGACCTTTATTTTGCCTCTTTCTGCTTGTTTCTGATCTCTATTTTGCCTCTTTCTGCTTGTTTCTGACTTTTATTCTGCCTCTTTCTGCTCATTTCTGACCTTTATTCTGCCTCTTTCTGCTCTTTTCTCACCTTTATTCTGCCTCTTTCTGCCTATTGCTGACCTTAATTCTGCCTCTTTCTGCTCCTTTCTCACCTTTATGCTACCTCTTTCTGCCTATTGCTGCCCTTTTTAATCTGCCTCTTTCTGCTCGTTTCTCACCTTTATTTTGCCTCTTTCTGCTCATTGCTGTCCTTTATTTTTCCTCTTTCTGCTTGTTGTTGATCTTTATTTTCCTATTTTTGATCGTTTCTGACCTTTATTTTGCCTCTTTCTCCTCTGTTTCCCCCGGGTTTGCTGGGGGAGCCTCAAGGCCCCTTCGGTCCTAGCTGGCTCCCCCTTGGGGAGGTGGTGGTCCATGGGGCTTGAACCCACTCCAGGAGGGTGGTCCGTATGACCCCCCCTCCAAATTTAAAATAAAGCCCCGGGGAGGTGGTGGTCCCCGGGGCTCAATAGAGCCCATGGAGGGGGGGTCCACCCTGCCCCCTTCCATTATACTATAAAAGCCCTGGGGAGGTTAAAAGAGCCTCAGGAGGTGGGCCCCATGCTCCCCCTCCTTTTTTAAAATCCTGCATGCCCCCAGGACCTGGTCCACCCAGGGGCTAAATAGTAGAGAAGCGCGGGAGGCCACGCTCCTTTTTTATTCAGCAGGATATGCAGATCCAGTATGACTTGAAAAAAAATGCTTTTTTACCCTGCGGGGTCCCTCTGGGACCCCAGTGCCAGAGCTAATGGTTCAGGGTATTCCTACCCTGTCCCCTTTCCTTTTTTTTCTAAAATGTTTTTTCAGGGACTCGACTGAAGCAGAGTCGCAAGATGGCTGCAGACACTTCCTGGCTGAAGTGTTGGCAGCCCATCAGATCTCAGCACGAGATCAGAAGGGTTTGTGGAGCATTCGTGTCGGTATATATCTAAATTTGGATTTCTTTTAATATCTAAAAAACGACTGAACGGATTTACACCAAATTGGTGTAATTTCATTCAGCATTTTGGGCTGTAGTCGTGTATAAAGTAGATAGTTAGTTAGGATGTAGTTTCCATAGGAAGAGCGCTTTTTCATTAGCCAATAACTTTGGTGTTGTTTGATGAATCCTCGCAAAATTTTCAAAACTAGTTCAATGCTCAATTCAGCATCTGTCTTTGAAGTTTCGTTGCGATCCGTTCAAAAAATGGGGGGCCCAAAATGTGTGTTCCCCATGTTAATTTCCATAGGAACTTTAGACACGGCTGCAGCACGAATTGCTGAACGAAATTACACCAAATTTGGGCAGGAAGGTAGATGTTGGTCCAGGGAAGTACCTTTTTGTGATCTGATGTAAATCCGTTCAGTAGTTGTGGAGTAATTTAAAGAAATTTCCAGCTGTATATATATATAGAGGCGGAGGATCGGTGACCCATTCCGAACTCGTGCTGAGATATAATTGGCTGCAAACACTTCAAACTAGGAAGTGTTGGCAACCATCTCGGGGCTTGGCTTTAGATGAGTCCCAGAAAAAACATTTTAAAAAAGAGAGCGCGGCTAGCGAGTGCAAGATGGCAGGCAGATTTGAACTTCGCTCCGCATCTCACCTAAGTTATCCGAAAATTCTAGTGACATAGCGGTGGCATCATGTAGCCTAGGGTGCGTTAGCCGAGCACCCAGACAACATTAGTGATTCGGGCTGGGCTGGCGGATGTGAGACCATGGCTCAGAGCTGGAAGCACGGCGGAGCTGGGGATCGGGCGTGACCGCGCCTGAGACGAAACATGATCTGGAGCCAAAGGAAGCTGAGAGAAGGATCTGACAGGTGGAAGCGAAGTGCTACAACACCCAGCCACTTCAGGAGAGGTGGCGGCGGGCACTCCGGTGTGCACGGCTGCTGGAGGTGAACTGAAGCGAGGGGCCTTTGCAGTGTGGGAGGAGACAACAGCGGCAGCAGTGATCTCCATCGCGCGACTGCAGGCCCGGAGGTACGCGACTGGGACCTGGACTGCAGGTCCCTGTGCTTGCTGCAGAACAACGCGCCACAGGTGAGGAGGGGATTTGTCGGCGGAGCATTTGGCCCACTTGCTGTGACATCTGCTCCTGATGTGGGGAGGCGTCGGGGTTGGGTCTGGTGCTACAGGGCCCGCTCTGGCCTTCTCACAGCCAGGGCTGCATCGAGCGCTACGGACTGATCTGCCGCACACTGGTAGCCTCCCATGGATCACAGCCACCAACAGGACTGAGTGCTGCTTAGCCACACGCCTGCTTAAAAGCAGAGTCCCAAGGGTTGGTGATTGAGAGCCGGCGCACGGAGCTTGGGAGCTCGCCGCGGCACTGGGGAAGAAATAGCACAGTGGTAACGCGATGCAGACGAGAGATGGGCTGCTGGTGTGCTTGCTGGTGTGGCGATCTGCACGCACACGGGTACACCTGCCTTCACAGCGCTGAGACACTGCAACTGACCAGGCGGCCTGCATTGGACCCCTTGAGACAAGCACCGAGCGGTGCATGCCCGGCTGGGCTGGCGCAATCTCCCCCATCCCTGGGAGAATGCAACTGGAGGATTCCTGCTCAGATGGTAGGCCTCTGGCAGTTTGCTCTTACTTATGCCTCTAACTGACAGCAGGGAACAGCAGCATCACACATGAAGCATAGGAGGTCACTCCCCCTGGAATAACCTCATGAGCCCAACCATTGAAGAAGAATTGTAGTGTTACATCTACACTGAACTGTAGTGTGAAGTGGACGGCTCGGTCCTGATATGTCTTCACTGCATTAGGAACATGAACTATACAGAGGAGGACTGAGAAGACACAGCTATACTGAGTGGGTTGTCGGTTACTCGCCCGGAAAATTAGGGCCTGCTGGAGGCTAACCACGGTCACACTGTGGAAGGGGTGAAACGAGGACTCATGTGACACTGCCTGTTGTAAGCCATACACGCCACATACATTGCAGCAGATATGGGAAGATCCAGGGGAACTGGCTCTAGGGCATCCTCTCGGTCTTCCTCAGTGATGGAGTTGGATCAGCGGGACCTTCAGATGCAACAGACATCAGTTCCTGAGGACAAGGTCGATATGATCCTTCAAGCCATTGAACTTTCCAGACTCTCGCTGGAATCAAAAATAGATAGTGTGGTGGCAGACCTCACGCTTTTAAATGAAGACCATAGAAAACTGGCTGGCCGCATTGCCACTGTGGAGCATTCCCTAACTGAAGTACAGCCCACAGTTAACAGCATGGAGAAACAAATGAGGGACTATGAACAGAGGCTTCGCCATCTGGAAGAAAGGGCTGAGGATGCAGAGGGTTGCTTGAGGCACAACAATGTCCTCATAATTGGCCTACCAGAGGGAACAGAGGGACAAGAAGCAGTAGGACACATTGAACAATGGTTGTGAGACCTGTTACCTGTGGAATCACTATCTCCATTCTTCACGGTTGAGCGAGCACATGGTATCCCCTTCCGGAGGCCTGCCCCCGGCTTGAGTCCCCGTCCATTCTTGCTCAAAGTGCTCCACTATCGGGATAGGGACTCCATGCTGAGGGATACTCGTAAACTGCAGGAGGTCCGTGTGGGGAATGCTAAAGTAATGTTCTTTCTGGACTACACCATAGGGGTGCAGCGTCAGCGAAGCTCATTCCTAAAAGTAAAACAACAATTACGATGCCTCAACATCACATACTCCCTGATGCTCCATGCTAGGCTTCGGATAGTGGCGGATGGGAAAACACGATTCTTTGAAACACCACAAGACACCTGGGATTGGCTAGAATCATCCGGAAAAGCTAGGGGCCCAGGCCTACCGAAAAGAGAGCTGATTGGGAATCGTATGAAAACCACAGACAGATGGAAGGGACAGTTTAGGACTCGCGCACTCAAGCTGACAGCAGTACCGAATCTGGAACAGATACTCCAGGAACGCCAACGAGCAGTCAGAGAGGCAGAGCAGTTTTCTGATCTCTCTAAAGAATCTGACAGAGAAATATCTGCCAGGTCTACAGAGGATGAGTGCTCCTCAGTGTTGTGTCCTTCTGACACTAACTCTCTAACTTTACCAGATATCACCCCACAAACATCAGAAGGAATAATTTGAAGTACATAACCTATTATACAACGGTTTACTCACTTGTTGATAAAGCTTAACCGTGCATGTTGAAATATAACTGGATAATATGAGAGAGGGGGAGGAAGCAGTAGTTGATATTATTGGAAGGATGAGAGTGGGGGGAGGTTGAAGGGGGTGCTTCCGGCTGCGGGGAGGTCCTACATGGCCCTGCTTCTAGTAATGACTCTAAAGGTTGCTGATGTCGCTCTACCTAATTTTATCATATAACTGGGTGGATGAAGAGACTCTGATTGCTCCGTCGAGTCACATCCCCTCACATACACGCTTGTTAAAGGGTTGGACTAATTCATATATTAAACAGTAATAAGTTTGGGCAGTTCCCTACGATGTTAGGGGCCGCTCTTTTGGTATTGAATGTTGCCATGTAGGCAGTTAGTGTAAAATGGAATAGATACAGATATTACTATACCCGGCTGCTAACGACCATAGACAATACAACACATTATGATTATAAACGGCTATGCTCTCTTGCCCAACTTATACCTAAGCGAATACTTCTGACATGACTTCACAACGCATAATAGCATGGAACACCCGAGGGTTGCGTATAAGCCTGGGCGTAGTTCGCGAAGCAGCGCTACGCGAAGCTACGCAAAGTGCAGTTCGCACTACGCGAGCTACGCGTAGCACTACGCGAACTGCGTAGTGCACTGTTCGCAATGATTGCACAGTGCCGGATGCTTGTCCGCACTGTGCAATCATTGAAAACGGCATCTTGCACAGTGCGAGCTGTCTTTTACTGCCGCTCGAGTAGATTTTTACTCGAGCGGCAGCTTTCTCAACGCGGACTGGTAGTTTCTCATCGCGAGCGGTCGCGAGCATACGCGACCACTCGCAATGAGAAACCTGACCTCCCCGCGTTGAGAATCTCGCCGGGAGGTTTATTTTCCACGCTCGCGATCGGCAACTTGATGTTGCTGATCGCGAACGAGGAAAAAGTCTCGCCGGGATGTCATTTTGCTTGCTCGCGGTCGCCAACTTGACGTTGAGGACCGCGAGCAAGCAAAAAATGACCGCTGCACTACGCTACGCTATGCTACGCGTGTTTGCACTGTGCTACGTGCAATTCGCGTTGTGCGAAGTAGCGCAAACTTCGCAAACTACGCGAGCGTAGCGTAGTGCTTTGCCCAGGGTTAGTTGCGTACCCCCTCCCATAGGTATGCAGTTTATGCATACTTGAAACAACATAATACACAAATAGCTCTCTTGCAGGAGACTCACAATTAGAAGTGGACAGACTGTGACGTAGGAGGAGGGTACACATCTTAGCTACGAGTTACTCTGCATTTGGTAGAGGAGTACTGATTTGTGTGTGACCTGGTACCCCCATTCTAATGGAGGAAGAGGAGATAGACGAGGAGGGGAGATATGCTTTTCTGGCAGGCAAACTAGATGGGAGACGTTTACTAATTGCCAATGTTTATGCACCAAACACAGACCGGGGCCCATTTTGGAGCAAATTGTCTGATGTACTCTCTAAAGGGTGTGATTTACCAGGGGTGATAGGAAGGGACTTTAACAATGTACTAGACATAACCCTTGATTGCATGTTCCCCCCACTGAGGGGCACAGCAGCGGCCACAGGGGCCATGTTGCTAAAAAACTGGGCTAGCGGCTGGGAACTAATAGATATTTGGAGGCATTGCAACCCTGATACACACACATATTCTTTTTACTCTGCCCCACACACTTTACATGTTCGCATTGATAGACTGATATACACGTCTAATTTGCTACCATATGTACAACAGGCGGATTACCTGAGTTGCACACATTTGGATCACCATCCACAGAGTGTGTCCCTTGCGTGGGATGTCTGGCTTCCTCCGATCCCACTGTGGAGTCTACTATGCTAGAGGACTTGACCTTTCGAGATTCCCTGCGCACCTCGGCTGAGCAATACTTTTAGGAGAATACGGGCACGGCGTCCTCCAAGGCAATAGAATGGGAAGCATTTAAGGTGATACTCAGAGGTAGCTGCCTGGAGTTGGAGAACGGGATGCGACGGCAAGTGGAGATGGAGCTCTTAAAACTAGAACGTGAGCTACTGCCACTAGAAACAAAACTGTCCTTGGGGGCATCCTGCTCTGCAGAACTGCAAAAGGTAAAGGCGACTCACTCAACTCTTATTGAAAGGCTCAGATGCCTTAATTATGCAGCACATTCAACTAGGGTTCACGCGCAAGCAGACCGGTCCAGTCACTTGCTCACCTGGCTTATTAGACAGGAACATCCGAGTAACGCCTTCGCTGCTCTACAGTCCCTCGCTGGACTGATGAAATACACCCAACATGAGATACACGAGGAGCTGATCCTTTACTTTACATCCCTCTACCAGCCAACAACAGAGGCCTCTGAATTAGAACTAAACAGCTTCTTGGATGACCTTCCATTTCCCACACTTTCACGTTGATCAATGCACGGACCTCAGTGAGCCTATTACATTGGAGGAAATACAAGGTGATGTTCGCTCCCTGGCCTCGGGGAGGGTGCCGGGTTCGGATGGCTTCCTTGCGGAAATATATAAAACATATGCAGACATACTGGCGCCAATGCTGTTGGGTGTCTATGACGTTGCTATACATTTATCACGCTTGCTGAACTCTATGTGCGAAGCCCTATTAATTACACTATTGAAGCCGGATCGGGACCCCAAGCTGCTTGGCTCTTACCGCCCACTGGCACTATTAAACGTTGTCTCTTAAACAAGTGAGAGGGACCCTTTGTGAATCAAAGGCCTAGGGTTCAATCTAGAAAAAAATTCAACAGTGCTTTCCCTGCGATTCTCTCTTTTTATTTTAGTTTTATTTATCACTTAGTATTAGTCACAAACATAGGAGTATTCACTTACTACACTGTTTTTACGTTTATAACCACTTCTTAAGATGGCCACCATGAAATTATGTATTTTACACCATGTTTGGTCCATCTTCTCTGTTCACAAACGACACGTGATGCATTTTAAGACATTAAAGCTTCCGTGTTTCCAGGGTGTAACTGACACAGAAGAAGGCGCAAGCCGAAACGCGTCTGCTGGCGTAGCTAGGCACTCTGCCGCCCGTGGCGGTCACTGCCTTCTGCCGCCGCCGCGCGCTGAAGAGCGGGGGGGGGGGTGCTGGCGATGATTTTAGCCGCCGCCCCAAAAACTCGTGCCGCCCCGCCCCCCCTTGCTACGCCAGTGCACAATAAAGCATGGATGAACTGCAGGTGCATTTGGTTCTCCAGTTGCAGGTGTCCATGGGAGATTTAAGGCATTTAGTGAAATGGTTTTACGGTGCCATCAGTATGAAGAGCAGGAAGACGTCGCATGCCTTGAAGGCCAAATGGTAAGGGGAGCTTGGTCGAGACATATTGTACCGTGACTGGGCGAGAATGTTGGAATACCCATAGAATGTCTCCCGGAATACCCTCCTCAAATGTATCCGATTCATCTACCTACATCAACCATACTTTACCCCTAAAGTTTGCAGTCCTTTATGGGGGAAAGCTAAGCACTGCCCCAGATGCGCATCAGAGGAGGCAGACTTCTGCCATACGAACTGTTCTTTCACACACATCTGGGAATTTTGGACATTAGTGGTGCAGGAACTGGCCAGGATGCTGCAACGGGATATCACCTGCACTTTGGAGATGTGCTTACTGTGGTCCTTCCCTAGATCTAAAAGTGAGAAAGTAAGGAACTGTTCATAGTTCTGGTACTAGTGCTGGCCAGGCGCAGATTGCCATGACATGGAAGTTGGCAGTGGGTCCAGTGGTGCTGCGTTGGGAATCCTCGGTTAAAGTTAAAGAGTGGGCACGAGTGAAAGCATTGGCTTTGCAAAGGGAGGAAGCGAAGGGAGTAAGGAGACGCCCCATTTCACATTTCTGGTTGAAGGTACTAGAAGCCTTCGAAAACCCTGACGGAGGGATTGCATCCTCATTCGATGTATCAGATGCGGGAGCTGGGGGTGAATAGCCCACTCAGTCTGCCACCTAATTGTCTTGTAGGTGTTCCACACTGCATGGGTAGGAGTGGGAAACTGCTATGAGAGACTGTGGATGTGGACCGCATTGTGAATTGGCCGGAATTTGGGGCACTAACCCGTGGTGCTTTGTGAGCATGCCATATTCTAGAGTAAATGTTGGAGTATCCCTGCAGGGCCTCCGAAACATGAATGTGACAAGAAAGTGATCCATTAATTACTTAGACCCAATGTTTTACCTGTTTGATTATGGTTTATAGTATGCTCTGTAGGTTATGGAACAGTGTGTGTTGTACCAAGCTTATCCAGAGATACTGTGGTATTTGGAGGGCTATGCCTTCAGGACCATTGTAAATTTAGTGGACTATGGAGACCTGAACATGACTGCAATTGATGTATACAGATGTGATTTCTAATCCCGCATGGGCATGATGTATCCTAACTATTTCAATGCTGATGACGCTTGTGTACATTTGGATATGTGAAAACCTAATAAACATATTGAAGAAAAATAGATAAACACGGATCATGCATGTGCGCCAATCCATACGCCTGTGTCACAGATTGCGGTCTTGTTGGACTGGGAGGGATGCCCAAAGCTCTACCCTCATAGTTGTGGAAGGCTAGCGCCTTTACCAGGAGTTATGCAGCACAAGTGCGGTGAAGACAGCATACCCTGTAGTGATCAATAGTAGAAGGGAACAGGTCCTTTTTACCCTGTTTCACTGAAGTGAAAACTACAGGCTCACTTACCGTTTTTAAAAAAGTTCAGCTCCTGTATGCTAAACTCACCCTTGGATTATATCATGTAGATGTTGAGTGCTGCTCAGCACAGAAGTAGTGACTCTGCGCTGGATGTATGTGTGCCTGGGAGGAGTATAGTATAGGCACAGGGCAGTTCATTCTGTGCAGTGCATGTGTGAATAGTGCACGTACTGTGTGCATATATTCCTGCAAGGAATACATTACATGACAAATGTAGTGCTGTGCAGTGCATGTGCAAGCATGCTCAGGGGATTGTATGTGGTGGCAGAGTGTGTGTTTACAAATAGTACACCCTAGTACAGTACAATATAGAAAAGCTTTAGTGCTGAACAGTGCATGCAGACTGAGGGGCCGATTCCGATCTCGGCCGGTAGGGCTCCGAATCGGATTCGGCTTTACCGGATCCGATTCGGAGCTCTGTTTCCCGACCGAACCGTACGCGGGTCCGGCCGAGCGAGTACGATGCGAATTCGCCGACCGACTCGTCCGGGCGTCCCGACCGCTCCGACCGACTCGTTCCCGGCTCGAACCGCACCGACCGAGTCGCTCGGACTCGACTCGCAGCGCGCAATGGAGACGTTCCCGGCCGGGTAAGTACGATGCGCGCCGTGAGCAGTCCGACCCGAGCCGCGCACTCCGGCTCGAAAGAGCTGTCAGAGCCGTACTTTGGGGGTCCGTGTCGGACCCCCCTGTACGCGTAGCCGCGCGAGTCGCACACAGGGGGACCCATGGGTCCCCCCTACCTGCGCGTGTACAGCGCGAATCGCTTCGCCGCGTACCCGCTGTAGGGGCGCCCTTGTCCGACTCGCACCCATTGAGTCAATGGGAGCCCGCGTACGCGTTGTACGACCGGCTCCCACTGACTTCGATGGGAGTCCGACCGACTCCGGGTCCGATGGCATACGTGCGCATCGTACTCGTTCGGTCGGACTGCACGGGTCCGATTCGGTCGGAAATCTCTCCGGGTCCGGCTCGGTCGGAGAAATTTCCGGCCCGAATCGGAATCGACCCCTGAATGTGTGTACTGAATATTAGGCCTGGGCGGTGAACTCCGCTCCGTTCGCTGAGTTTGTGGAGTTGTCTGCACTGTGCGCTTCACGGAGCTCGCGGAGTGCAGAAAACTCTGCTTTGCGTAGTGCAGCGGAGTTTTTCCCCTGCTCGCGATCGCGAACGGTAAGTTCATGAGCGCGAGCTGCCACTCAGGTAGAATTTCCACCCGAACGGCAGGAAGACCAGTGCAAACAGCAGTTCACAATGTACTCCGCCACTTGTGGAACTCCACAGAGTTTTTTTGTAACTTTGCGGAGTTTGTAGCAAAACTCTGCGAACTACGCACAGGCTGACTGAACATATGTGTACTTGTAATGGTACATTGCATGGAAGTAACAGTGCTGGACAATAAGTTGCTGTAAATATATACTGAGTAAGTGGAGAGGAATTCCCCCAGATAGATTTGTGTATTGCTGCATTCCTGAGAGCTGGGTGCGACACACTGAAGGGAGGGAGGAAGAGACTCTCCCTTTACCCTTCAAAAGGTTGTTCTTTGATTCAGTGATACATCACTAGGAAGGAGCATATACATGTCACATGAAGGAGATGGGGGCTGATAACGGAATCATAAAGTGTTAACCTTTTGATGCACATATCACTGTAGCTGATATTGAGGTGTGAACTCTGGTCACTCTGCCTGTGACTAGGTCTGGGGTCTAAGGCCTGCTAGTCTACCTGATGGGTGAGGAGACATCTCCCAGTAAAACCAAGACCACCTGCCCTGGAGCCTGAAGTACCAGCACCTGCCTGCTTGCAAAGACCATTGTACCCTGTGAGAAAGACAAGAGCATTGGAGGAAGCGAGGCCCAGTGGGGAGCCTTGCCGAGAGGACTTCTTGAGCTAGGTATGAGGGAACGGTGTGCAATGATTCGGTCATTGCCCCTGTGCAGTGTTGGTTAAGTGACCCCCGTATGCCAGGAGAGGGCAACCGTGGATTGAGCAGCGTGTTAAGCGCCGCAAGTGTCTTGCTAAGCCCATATCACCACACTATGGTGACCCCATATGCCAGGAGGGACCATCAGTAAAGTTTATGCTGAAGGATCGCTGAGACTCGAAACTGCTGTGGTCCAGGAATTTACACCAGAATTGTGTGCACCCGATTTACCAGGTACCTCGGCAACCCTGTATGCTAGGATAGGTTGCCAGTACCTCCGTTACCAAGATGTTTGGGCTGTTGTCCGAGTAAAAGACTGAGGCTGCGTTTGGCTGGTCGAGCCCTCACAGCAAGAGAACTGCCCTTGACTGATGCCAAGGACTGCAGAGGATGCCGCACTCTCGCTGGGCTCCAGTCGGAAGCTGAAGAAAGGATTCCCCCTGCACCTCCCTCACTGAGAAAGGCTGACTTACTGCATCTTCGCGAGCTGGGAGCTGTTCCAGTAACTGGAGAAGCTGGAAGCCCCACTGATGAGGGAGAGTGTTGAAGGTACAAAGTCCACAGGAGGTCAGGTTGTGGTTCCAAGAAGTAGCTTTATTCAAGCACAAGTTACAGAAGCTTAAAGTATAGCCAAGATGGTAAGTAGGTCTATATGTACGCCCCACCAGGAGCAGCCTCCTAGCTGCTCAGCCTGCTGACACCAACTGCCTCACATCAGGCACCCAACACTCCATGACCTCATCAACATTCCACACATACTGAGGCTGAACAGCAAGGGGAAAGAGGGAGCAAAGATAGGACAGGAAAAGTCACCTTACTACACAGAGCATCAAGTGTTCACATTCCATACATTCCATATGGCAGCATATGATATCTAATTATCTTAATTGGACTCATCTGTGAATCCTTACACCACTCAGTACCATGTTGGGGGTACCTAACGTGAGTGCCCTTCATGAGGCCCATGTGCCATGTGCACTCCAAACCATATGGAGTGTCTGTCAGGTGAATCGTTTATCCTTCGTTACTGCAACAGCAATCCAACGTTTTGGCGTATGTTATCTAAAACACCCACTTTTATGCAAAGCCCTGTGATAAAGGGTAAAAAACATGTCTGGATAAAAGATAGGTCCCCTGTCCCCTACTTAAATCATGAGTTCTTTTAAATGTTGAGGGATGTAGCTAGTCCACTCAATTCAAACACATCAATAAATCAGGCCTGGGCGTAGTTCACGGAGTTTCGCTACGCGGAACTTCGCGAAGTGACAAAAAAACTCTGCGGAGTTCCGCACGTGGCGGAGTGCAGTGCGAACTGCCATTCGTGCTGGTCTTGCTGCCGCTCGGGTAGAAATTCTACCCGAGCGGCAGCTCGCGAGCGGGGAAAAAACTCTGCTGCACATCGTGGAGCGGAGTTTTCTGCACTCCACGAGCTCCGCAGAGCGCGGAGTGCAGCAAACTTTGCAAACTCCGCGAACGGAGCGAAGTTCACCGCCAGGCCTACATTAAATCCATTTGTAGTACTTCCCAGATGATACATCCATCGGCACTCTGGTAGTGTGAGGAGAGTGTTGAGGTTTCCTCCCCTTGTGTCCAGTTTCACAACTTAGGTGACCAGCCCCTGTATGTCATCCTCCATAGCGTGGACTTCAATATAAAGCTTAACCGCATACGACTCCAGTGCTGGCAGGTGTGCTGTCAGATGCATTGTATGACAATTTGAGTAGTCTGCCCAACATACACCAATTTACCAGGACAAATGATAACCTAGACAACATTCCTAGTATTACAATTAGATTGTGACTGGAATGGTATCAAGTGTAGTTGCCTATTTCCGATGTCTCAGTATTACTAGTGCAGTAACAGGTGAGACATTTCTGTCATTTGTAGTGTCCCGCTATCGGAGGGAGTCCCCAATTGACTGTTATGGTTGGTGCACTCTGGGATTCTTTGTAGGTACGCACTACATGGTCTTTGATGCTCCTCTTTCTTCGAAATGTAAACGTAAGTGTATCCTTACACAGATCAAACAGCACATGCAGATATTTTTCTGTATCGTACTACTGACTGGACAAATGATTGAACCATAATCATTCTCTCATTATTCTCTTTTTGATGTTTGGGTGTAAGTGAAGATTCCTGAGGGCAGTACTATGCCCTTTTGGGGGCTTTCCTGATCACCCTCCAAGGATATCCCTTGCCTGTTAGTTTATTTTTTACAGCTTCTCTAAAATAGTCACACTTCCGGCTACATGACCTTCTGATGCATAAGAACTGCCCAAAGGGCAAGTTATTCCTTAATGCTCTGGGACAATATCGCTCATATGATAAGAGGAAATACTTATCCATGGGTTTGGGGTTAAGGGAGGTATATATAAAGCCTTTGTCATGTTTAACCAAACGATCTAGGTAGCTAATTGCCACTCCACTGTAGCTGCGTGTGAAACATACGTCTCTACTTTGTTCATTAAGCTAATCCGGGAAATTATTAATTCTCTCTTCTGATCCCTCCCAAATCATAAACATATTGTTGATGTACCTCCTCCATGCGAATATGTTGGCCCTATATGGGTTAGCAGGGCATATAAATTTAGATCAAGATCAGCTCCAACCAAATTTGCAATGTCCGGGGCAAAGCAGGCTCCCGTTGCTACACCTTTTGTCTGGAGGAAGAACTCCTTTTTAAACATAAATTAGTTTCTGTTAGGGGCAACCCCTGCTAGTTGTGTAATGAAGTCAACAAGCTCTTCACCACTTGATTCCAGAGTCCTCCTAATGGTGTTGAGAGCAACTTTATGAGGTATGTTTGTGTATAGTGATTCAATATCATATGTTATCAGAAGGTGCTTATCAGGGTCAAAGGTAGTGCCTTCCATACCATTAATAAAATCCAGAGAATGTCTAACATAAGATGTAATTTTGGGATCAATTGGTTTTATGTAGTGATTTGCCAGGTGGTGTTTCTTGAGTCTTGTGTATTTTGGCAAAGTATAAATGAAAGGAACTCTTGGATGGGGCTTGTTCAAAAACCCATGTTTCTTTCAGTGATATAACCCATGGATAGGCCCTTACCTGTAATGACCCTGATTTCCTTTTAGATTCCTTGCAAAGGATTGAACGTCAGTTTGCTGTAATCTTCCCTCGTCCCTAGTTTTAATCACTGCTTAGTATTCACCCATGTCTTGAATAACAATGGCCTTATCTTTGCCCGACGGTTTTATGGTGATACTATTATAGCAGCCAATATGGTTCAGGGCTACTCTTTCTACCTTTGTTATATTGCATAGAATGTAGTCTCTGTGATGCTCCAAAGACTGTACCTGTTTCATCACTAAGGGGCCGATTCCGATCTCGGCCGGTAGGGCACCGAATCGGATTCGGCTTAACCGGATCCGATTCGGAGGCCTTTTTCCGACCGATTCGTACAGTCGTCCCAGCGAGCAAGTACGATGCGAGCGCACGCGAATTCGCCGACCGACTCGTTCCCGGGTCCCAACCGCTCCGACCGACTCGTACGGACACGGCTCGCACCACGCAATGGAGACGTTTCCCGACCGAGCAAGTACGATGCGCGCTTCGAACAGCCCGACCGACTCGTAGCGTCCGGCTCCAAAGAGCTGTCGGAGCCGGACTTCGGGGGTCCGTGTCGGACCCCCCTGCATGCGTAGCCGCACGAGTCACACACAGGGGGGACCCAAGGGTCCCCCCTAAACATGCATGTACGGTGCGAGTCGCACCGACGCGTACCCACTGTATGGGGCCCCCCTGTTCGCGACGTACCCATTCAGTCAATGGGAGCCCGTGTACGCGTTGTACGACCGGCTCCCATTGACTTCAATGGGAGTCCGACCGAATCGAGTTGGGCAGCATACGGCCGCATCGTACTCGCTCGGTCGGACTGCGGGAGTCCAGCTCGGTCGGAAATCTCTCCGGATCCGGCTCGGTCGGAGAGATTTCCGGCCCGAATCGGAATCGGCCCCCTAGTTCTCAAATGCTACAATTTCAGAGGGCATCAGATGTGAAGGAGGGTAGAAAGTAGATGCAAGCTGCAACCCTGTTCCACTAGGGGTAGAATTATACAGTTAATCCTGAAATACATGAAGTAGTCCGATCTTCCTAAAGAACTGAAATAGTTCTGTCTTTCTGTCAGAACAGATCTGTGAACCTTGTTCAAAACACTGGTCTAATCGTGTTCTAGGCTGTAGGCTGTAGAAAGAGATTTTGAAGATTGGAGAAACAGCTGGAGTATTTAATTTCATGTCTATCACCAGCAGAACTGATTGCATGTCTGCCTTTCTCAGCAGACATACCTGTTATCCAGACATGATTTTCCCTTGACTGCAGGGATTTACATAAGAGCGGGTGTTTTAGATAACATACACCAATAACATTAGTTGGATTGGTGTTGAAGTAACAAAGGATTAACAAATCACTTGAGAAACTCTCCATATGGTTTTGAGTGCACGTGCCACCTGGGCCAGACAATGTGTGCTCACATTAGGTAACCTCAATGTGGTGCTGAGTGGTGTAGGGATTCAAGGACATATGGAATGTGCGCACTTGATGACTAGAGTTTTCCTGAAGTCCACTGGGTTTGTTGGTTGCTCCTGTTATGTCGCAACAGTGCAGTGGGGATAACAAAGGGGGAATTAGTTTTATTCCTTTATGGGACACTGTGTAGGGACAGAAGAGATTTCCATTTTCTGCAGCTTCTGCTTACTTTTGGATGCGGCTGAATAATAATGTATTTTTTTAGCCTTGGAGTTTGTGACGTGGAGATTAGTTGGGTCGGCTTCCCCCGGATTGCCTACTTACACTCTCTTATCCCCTACCAGTATGGTGAAGTAACAGGTTGGTTAGCAGTCTAGTCCAGATCGTGTGCACGAAGATAAGAGCAATCAGCTCTTCCCACGCGGGGAACGTGTAGACAGGTAACCACAACCTCATCATTTGGCGGCTGCGGATAGTTTTGTTGATTCGGCTGGCGGGTTGCTGGATCCCTATTGTATGTTGCTAGAGTAAGTAATTATTGATTCCACCCTTTGCTGCATTAACGGGTTAATGCAGGGGCAACCTTTTGTTAACAGGTTGGATTGTTTGTGCACCTGCTTCCAGTTTGTATTAGAGATGGGGATGGGTACATTGTATCGCATATGGACAACTGTTGCTCGAATTCCTTTGTTTTGGTTTAACTCTCCATTAGGGGTTTAGAATGTGGGGCACTGAATTGACTTTGAAATGCCAAAGGATATATACTGAGTTATGATGAGACTCTTCACAACTCAGAGTGGTAGTGGGATGAGTGTGACATGCATTCCCTGGATATTACGTGAACAGGGCGCAACCATGAGTACTACATGTAAAATTAATAGGGTGAGCCACTATGTTCATCAGAAAGGTAAGAGACTTCATTGAGTACCACACTAGCCTGTCTGTTGAGGTTTGTGTGCGACAGATATTGATCTTCGCTCTGGTGTTTTGTTTTTGTGCATCAATTGGCGAGCACTATTGAAAACGTAGATTTTCCTTTATGTTGTACTTTGTACAATTTGGCAAGGTAGGTCAAAAACACCTTGTCCACTCCGCACCTCTGTTGGGGAGATTGCTATTCTATAGACTTATAGGCATCTCTTTATTCCCATAGTTACAGGTGAGAAATGACAGTCTCATGTCCTGATGAGACCCTAACTGGAAGGGCCAAAACGTCGACTAAACATAGGTATTGTGTCAGTGGCATAGCTAGACCTTTTGCCGCCCATGGCGGTAACTACTTGTGCTGCCGGTAGAGCGGGGGGGGTGGGGGTGCTCGCGATTCCTGCGTTCGCTGTCCCGTGATGGCTGCAGGTAAGGGGGAGGCCCCGTCCCCAAAACTCGTGCCACCCGGGACGGACGGCCCCTCACCTTGCTACACCACTGGTTTATGTACTATGTACTGTGTCATTTGAGGAATCAAATTTGCTTATCTGATATTCTGGGGAACGAATTCACAGCTCTATTTGTATATACTTTATGTGTATTGTTAGACATGGCATCCTTGGTGTGGTTTTCCTTGACTTTTTGCCTTCTGACCTCCTGTTTTGCTGACTTCATTTTTGGTGGCTTTAGGATTCTGGGCACTTTACCGCTGCTAGCCAGTGCTAAAGTGCATATGCTCTGTACTCAAAACATAGTAACAATGCCTTATCCACAATTGGCATATATAATTTACTTATAAGTCCCTAGTAAAGTGCACGATATGTACCCAGGGCCTGTAAATTAAATGCTGCTAGTGGGCCTGCAGCACTGATTGTGCCTCCTACTTCAGTAGCTCTTTAAACATGGCTCAGGCCTGTCACTGCAGAGCCTGTGTGTGCAGTGTAAATTGTCATTTCGACCTGGCAAGTTAACCTACTTGGTAGAGTGATAGAGAAAAAGTTTCCTGAAGACACTGTGGGGCATATTCTCAAGGACCCATCGCCGAGTTAGCAGCACTTTATCGCAGCCAAAGTGGTGATTAATACATCGCACCATTCACAAGCTGGTGCTAACAGCCGATATCACCAGTATTTCTGCGATAGCAGCCGCAAAAAACATCGCCACGGATGACACCGGCAACTAACGCTAATGAGATGCAGAGTAGGCGTTCCCGTGCAAAAACCCACGGAAACACCACTTCGCAACATTCCCAACGACCAGCCAGAATGGCAATAAGAATCAAAAACATGCGATAAGGCGCGGTAGCAGCAGGGATTTAACACCTGCTCCTACCTGGTGTTAAGTCGGACGACAACCTGCACCATAAAAGGGAGCCCAGCCCACAGCCACACCAGAAGAACAACAGATGCCATGGAGCTACTGATCATGCAGCTCGGAGCCCCAAGAGGGCCACAACACCCACTGCCACCACACCCAGGACCCCCCCCCCAGACTACCACAGAGGCAGCGCAGACAAAGACACCGGACCTTCCGAAACGCACCAGCCTCGGAGACTTAACTCCAGAGGAAGTCATTGCCCACTACAGGCTCAAAAGGACAACCATCCTACGCATCCTGACCATCATTGCCCACAGGCTGACGGTACCAACACAGCGGAGAACCAACATCCCTCCACAGACAAAGCTGCTGGCCGAGCTGCACCTGTTGGCCTCTGGGACCTTCAAACCAACAACTGCCAGAGTCAGAGGAGTCTCACAGCCAGCCCTGTCAAAGTTCCTCACACCTGTCCTGGATGCCATCATCAGCTTGGTACCCCAGCAACTTTACTTCCCACACACTGCGCAGGAACAGCTGGAGATCAAGCAAGGCTTCTACGCCATAGCTGGCTTCCCGAACGTGTTGGGGGCAATCGACTGCACACATGTACTCCTCGTGCCCCCTGCCGCCACTGCACACAATTACCGCAACAGGAAACACACGCATTCCATCAATGTGCAGGCAATAGTGGACCACCGGGGACTCTTCACCAATGTCGTCGCCAACTACCCAGGCAGTGTGCATGATTCCTTCATCTTCCGACAGTCCATCATCAACCAGCGCTTTCAGGATGCTACCTATGGGAATGCACTGCTCGTCGGTAAGTACCAACGGAACACACCACACAACTCAACACCACAATGAGACAACTCACAGCTCTGGGAATGCACACGTCACAAAATCACATACAACATGACAACCAACATCCCCACATTCCAAACACGACAACACAACTTACTGTGGCAACCTGGGCTAGCCTTCTACACAAGCCATCAACGGCATGGCACCTCAGCCACACAATAGCAGAATGTGGGGAGAGGTGGGAACCCGGCATGTGCGATGGAGGCAAGTGACCCATGAATAAGAATGTACACAATGCCAAGTGTGGAGTAGATGTGCTGGACAGACCGCAGTATGCAGACCACAGACACTTCCATGTCGACATACACTGCTGGTGTCTGGAGTGTACTGGACAGTGGACGCAACCATGTAACCGCAGCCAGCGGGGCACAATGCGGAAATGTAGCTTGTTACGTCCCCCCCTGTAAGGGTGCGCGGAGTGGGCTGGCCCGGCGTACGCCAGGCCAGTGTAGGGGTGTGAATTAAAAGCCCGTTCCTCTGGGCGTGGTTCTCTTCCGGAATGGCCAACGTGTCTGCCAGGGAGGCGCATCGAACCCCGCCACGAGGCCGATGCCATGAGCGGCGGTGCCTGCGATCCTGTGCGCGCCTGCTGCACCCCAGGCCGCTGGTCCCAAAATGCGTCATGCCCGCCCCAGCGCACCCAGACCGCACTGCTCACCTGCCGACACTGGCGTGTGTCAAAGAGGGCCCACCACGTGCCAGTGCAAGCTCCAAGCCAGAGGCCCGCAACCATGGCAGCCTCCTCAGACCATCACGGCCTCCGCGACACAGGCCCCTTTTACTCCTTTCTCATTGACGTACTCCACCGCTGCCTCCGGCCTACACTGCGGTCCAGTAGGTCACACATTTGGAACTGAGTCTTGATTATACAATGGCAGAGTACATACGTTTATTTCAGATTTTATATCACCGTATTCCCTACGATGTGGTGCCACCGACTCTGTGCATAGCATTCCAACGACACGTGTCTGTGTGCCCATGCTGACTACTGCCTTCGGCCTACACTGAGGCCCAGCACCGCAGGGTCACCTGTGTACTGCCTACACTGCGGTCCAGCAGGCCTCACACAAATCCAATACAATCCGTACCAGGCAGGACACGGCATCGTCGCAGGCTGCACACACACTCAGCTCTGGTGCCACTACCTCCGTCAACCACAAATCATCGCCACATGGCATTCCAACGTCGTGTGTGAGAGTACCAGGAGGGTCTGCCTGAACAGCGGTTGCCCCGCGCTGACTGCTGCCTCAGGCCTACGCTGCGGTCAAGTAGGTCACACATTTGGAACTGAGTCTTGATTTCACAATGGCAGAGTCTGTATCATTGCACGCTAGGAGACGAGTAAGAGGAAGACGCGATTCAGTCCGGATGACAAACAGGATCCTCGTTACGGAGGTGACCGAACACCACCAACAACTGCCCTGGTGCCACTGACTCTGTGCATCGCAAGCCAAGGACACATGGCTGGGGGCCCCTGCTGACCGCTGCCTCCAGCCCACACTACGGTCAAGTAGGTTACACATTTGGAACTGAGCCTTGATCTATTTATGGCAGAGTTTATACCATTGTACAGGCCTCATCGCAGACTGCATCCCCTTTCAGCTCTGGTGCCACTAACTTTGTGCCCCGAAATTCATGGACACCCTCTGGTTGAACTTTGGTGGCGTCTCAGTCAATGGCCTGGGGGTTGTCTTCATCATCATGTGGCTGGTAATGACTTGGTGTTAAACATGAGTCTGTAGCATTCATCTCCTCCATATTGCATGTGTCTGCTTGGTACTGTCCTCTGTATCATGCCCTGGAAGAACACCTTCCACTGTCCCCCAAAACCCTCTGCGACATTCACCTTGGACATCGACGAGAACCCGCTCAGCTCTCGTGGCCCTACCTCAGTGCACCGGTAGTCACCGTCCCGTGGTGGTGTGCCTGTGCCGGCCGCAGTGCATCCGTGGCCACTAACTCTGTGCAGCTCAAGTAGTGGACCCATGCTGTTTGAACTTTGGACTTCTGATTGTCTGATCACTGTTGTAGTTGTTGCCAGCACCAACCACTCCCTGAGGGCTGGCTTACACTCACCCCACACCCACCCATCCAGCACAGGCATCACTGGACATGTGACCCTGGAAATAAAGGGGCCGGGCGCACGTGCCCGTAGCCAGTTCCACAGACTATCTAAGTGTGTCCGTGTGGTCATTGTGTGTGCATTGACCACATTGCATTGTGCCGTCTACAGCGGACGCAACCATGTCACCTCAGGCAGTGGGGTAGACCTGGGACATGTAACTGTGTCGTACCCCCCTGTAGGCGTTGCCGGAGTGGGCTGGCGTACGGCAGTCCAGCGTAGGGGTGTGGATGATCACCCTGGGGTTCTGGGCGTGGTTAAGTGTTGGGCTTGCCAATTTAGTACCTGATGCGTGTGTCTTTGTTGTGGTGTCAGCGCCACCCGTCCCGCAATGGACAATGTTGCAATGTAACATGCCCCCGAGTGCGGGCTTGGGCGAACAGATTAATGAATGAGCGCAAGCCCGCTCGGGGTCCGGGATCATACATGCCAACTGTTGTGTGTGTATCGCTATTACCGCAGCATAAGCCAAAGGTCTTGCCTCCACCGCATCGCGACTTCGGCCAGCCATGAACTCCACATCGGTGTCCGCCCTATCCTTACCATAGGCCTACACACACGTGGCCGCCCACCTTCAACGCACAACATCACTGTGTCGTTGTCAGGCTTGTGGACATGCGCAGACAGGCATGACAATGGTGTGCTGTAGGAGGGCAGGTGATGCAAGCGTGCAGCGCACACGAGGAAATAGGCTTGGGGGGAGGGAGGAGCAGCAGTGAGGCTACGTAATACACATTGATGGCGCTCATTTGCTACTAGCAGTACATGTCAAACCGGAATCACTATGACACACATATCACATGCCAATGAACTAATGAGCCTGCCAACACATCATGCAGAACCAACTATTGACTCATGTCTCTCTGCACAGTCACAGGTGATCAAGGATATGCACTCTGCCCTTGGATGATGACACCCCTCCGAGCCCCGAACACACAGGCCCAGAGGCAGTACAATGCGGCCCACGCACGCACCAGGGGCATCGTGGAATGCACATTTGGCGTGTTGAAGTCACGTTTTAGGTGCCTGGACATCACAGGTGGAAGGCTCCTGTACAGCCCAGACATCGTGTGCAAGATGATCGTTGCATGTTGTGTGTTGCACAACATATGTGTACGCACCAATGCCCAATGGTTACGAGTGCCAGATGCACCTGACGTTGATGAGGATGATGAGGCAGGTGGACCACACCCCACTGCAGCAGGAATAGCCCGTAGGAACAACATCATTGACAATTTCTTCACTTGAGGACGTCACATTGTGTCAGTCCTTGGCAATCATGAGACAGTGCAAAATGACCACAGGCACAGCATGTGCAAATGAATTCAATGCAACACACATTCCCTGAGTTTCTGTATGTGTGCTGCTGTGTGGCACGGGGATCAGGGACATGTTCCAGAGTCATTGTGGGTGTGCAGTGTGCTGTACTTAATTGTGCATGTGTGCCATTGTGCCCATCTCCCCCCGTCCCCCCAGTCCCTGGTCGGTACTCACCCTGTTGATGTTGTGTCAGGTCATGTTGAGCAGTGTCCCGATTCCCAACTCCTGGCATTGTATCCCGACTGATGACTGTGGCCACCATTTTCTCACTGTCATCCAGCTCCTGGTGTGCCGCTGGTCCCCCACCTCCAATCTGCGTTGCTGCTTTCATGTTGGCGTAGTGTTTGTGCTTGGTTTTGCCCTTCACATCACATTCCAGCGCCTCTTGTCCTCTTCAATTGTCCTCCTCGACACTCCGACTGCATTCACGTTGTTCACGATGTACTGCCATGTTTCCGTTTGTGTTGCCGAAGACACAGTGGAGGTGACGTACAGTTGTTGGTTGTGTTCTGTCACCTCCGTGACGATGATCTGGTTTTCCTGCGGACTGAACCCCGTCTCCCTCTTCCTCTTCTACTTGCCCTTCCCCGGGGTTCCTGGCTGGTCGTCTGTGTGGCTTGTGGGGTTCGCGTTGTCCTGTGCACTCGGTCGGGGTGCGTCCATTGTGGTACGCAGTTACATTTTTTTTCTCTGCTTTTATGGTGCATTTTCCCGCATGTCGCGTGGGAATCGCAGGCCTGTCGCTGGTTATCGCTGGTTTTGCTTCGCGATTTGGGACGTCGCAACTTTATTCGCGTTGGGGTTTCGCATTTTTTTGGCGTTGCGTTGATTTTAACGTGGGCATTTGTCACGTTATCGTGAGGCTATCGCATGTTGCCGCCGTGTTGTGAATGCTGCATTAACACAGTGTTATTTTCCCGCGATGGACTGCGATGTGAGAAGTTGCGTTAAGCAATTTTGGCGATAGTTAACACGCGTTCTTGGGAATATCCCCCTGTGTGCACACAGTGTCTTCAGGCAACTTTTTGCTTGATCTATCACTCTACCAATTTCAGATGTGGGACGGGCAGCCCACAAATACTGTGTAGCACACCCTATCAATCAAGCTCGGTGAACTATTACTGCATAGCATTATTTTTCAATTACTTTTTGCGGTGTGCATCGCTAGCATCATTTCAATTTGTCTAAAGTTAACCTACTTGCCAGGCCCAAACTTTCACTTTTTTTCCATATAAGTCACCCCTAAGTTAGGATGTAGGAAGCCCTATGGGCAGGGTGCAGTGTAGGTAAAAGGTAGGACATGTACTTTTGAGTTTTACATGTCCTGGCAGTAAAAAACTGCTAAATTCGTATTTCACTACTGTAAGGCCTATCTCTACCACAGGTTAACATTGGCATTGCGTTAAAACATCTTTTAAGTGTAATTTCCAATTGGGGGAAAAAGATAGAGATTTGGAGTTTGGTGTCTCTGAACTCACAATTTAAAGTCACAACTTATGATGAATTCGGATTTTACATTGTAAGTCTGAAAATGCCACTTTTAGAAAGTTGGTATTTTCTTACTTTAACCATTCTGTGCCTCTGCCTGTCTCTGAATTCAGTCTAGGTTGGGTGACAGCTGGGCTTTGTGCATTTCCTCTAGACAGTCACAAAGAGAGCTGGGGTGTGACATTTTTATCCTGATGGCCCATTTCCAGGCTGATGAGCCTTACAGAGGTAGATTGGGAGTGTGGAGCTGACATTTGCACTTGAATAGGGCTGTGCCTGTCCCCACACAAAGAGCTGCATACCCCCTGTAGTGAGTCTGGAGTCAGGGCAGGAAAGGCATGGGACCTTAAGATCTTCAAAGGCCTCTTTGAAGTCTCTCCTACTTCAAAGGCACCACTGGGCATAAGCACTGGACCCCTGACACCACAAAATCAGAATTTTGCTGAAACCAAGGACATTCTACCAGGAAGAAGAGCTGCTGTGCTATAGGAGGGACTGCCACTCAGCTAACTGCTTTGCTTTGTTAGCCTGCTGCCTGCTGGGATGTAGGAGGGACTGCTACTTTGCTACCTGCTTTGGTGTGTTGGCCTGCTGCTTCTTTCCTGGGAGTGAGAAGGACTGGACCTGCCCTCCACACCTTTGACCCCAAGTTTCTACAAGGGCTTACTGGCTTGCCTCCTGTTTTGAAGTCTCAGGGCCATCAAAGACTTCCTTTAACTCTGCTTCAGCTGCTGGACTCTGTTGCACAAATACTTTACACATTGCGCCTTAAGTTAAGCCTGACTTCTCTGTGCCAAGCTACCAGAGGGTGAGCACAGGCTCATTTAGGTTTTGTATCTGACTTACCCTGACTAGGATTGTGGTCCCTACTTGGACAGGGTGCATACCTCTGCCAACTAGATACCCAATTTCTAATATGTATCATGTATTTTTTATGTTCACACCATCTTCACCTTGAGACCCGCACCATAGTCACTAGCATTTACTATGTGGAGAATACAACTACAATCTTTTGCAATGAGAAGGCCTATGTGAATTTTGTTAATTCGACTCAACTGAGAAAATGTATTTTTTGGTGTATTTGTATGAGACAGGCTTGTTAGACAGACTAGTTAATGAATGAGACCCACGGAACCTCTGAGTTTCTTTCTTATGGTTTATCCTGGTTCCAATTTGGACATAAAGGGTTCAGTCATGTGATATTTTATTACAGCCACGAGGTCAAGAGCAAGTTTTAGCCAGAAGTAAGGAGGTTGTAAGGTTTAATAGGATGAGAAGATAACTGTTTCATTGAAAGGGGAATTAATTGGTGCATCACTCCTCAGCAATAGGGCAAGCAAAAGCAGCACCGGTTCATTCATGTTTTTTTGGGGACTGCAAAGCTTTCTATGGAGGAGCTAGTAAAATATGGGGGGTACAGTATAACCCCTATTCATGTGGGGTTCTGATTGTTGGTGGTGGGGGCACCCATTGGCTGCATGGTTACCCTGTGGTTATACCAGCTCAGTTGCCTGGTCACACCAACTGATCAAGGCCCATTGTTGCTTAGTGGTTAATCTGTGGCATAACTGTGGGGTATGATCATTGTTGTTGGTGGTATGCGGGCTGAGGGGTGTCTGCCCTGGGGGTTGTTTGCCCTGCATTCTCATCCCCATCTTCAGTTTGAGTCATTTCCCTGGCTTAAGATGTGTACACACCATAGTGCTGTTGAGTGCTATACAGTGATCTGATGGAAAGGTGGTCGAAATAAATTGATACAGTTGGGATGGGCTACCCCTCCATGAACAAAACAACTGAACTTAAATGTGGGTTGAAATATGTATTTCCAGTGGCAGCTGGTTTGAACTTAACCATGTGTTTGTGGTTTTTCTTTTCTGAGCAGAGTTAATACAGGGTAGACGGTTGGGTGTAGTATTTCTGTGGTATGGCCGGAGATGGAGTGGGCAAAGGGACCCATTGGGGAGCACAGGCCGTTGGTCTGATCCTGCACATTGCACCCCTATATCCAGACTTTGATCCCATGAGGCATATTGTGTGGATTATGGGACTCCAGGTGCATCAATAGGTAGCCTCCTTTGCCTCCTGTGTTTATTTGGTGTGCAAATTATCATTTTGCATTAAGTATCATTTCTAGTTTTTCAGTTTTCTGTGTTGTATTTTTCCCCATAGTGCTCTAGCAACAAAAGCTAACATCCCTCAGGTTTGGCACCCTTCACACCCATGTCATCTGTAGATTTCAATGCCATTGACCTAAATGCACAAGTATTCCTGGCGTTGATCAAAAATCTGTGACAAAAGGTGCATACAGATAAATATCAATGAATAGAGGGAATAGAAAAGGTAATGTAATTACCGCCATAATTGAAATTTCCACTGGAAAAATCTCTAAGAGGTAATCGGCCACTGTAATTCCACCAGAAGACAATTGCCTGGTAGAAATGCAGATTAAAGTGGGAATGCACATTATCAATGCTAGTGTAAGACGACACCACCCTACTCTAGTCCAGCCCTAAGTGTTTGCTTCACCAATATAACTTTCTATAGATTTGCGAAAACATTTTCCTTTATGAAATTATTTTTTACAGTACATTTATTAGGCTTTGCATGAGCACCAGTTGCGGTACAGATGGGCGCATTCATTTTGTTAGGCACGGTGAGATTAAATGATGCTTCCAGAATCACAGGATGTTGAGCGTCCCTGCCAAGACTCCAACCCAGTTTCCCAGCTTTGAGGTCGACCCCTCTAGCCGTTAGGCCACATGCTCTAAGTTTACTGATGTTGCTGTTTCATTAATTGTTTCCTTGTACACTTCTTACACTTCTTGAGAGTATGACTGTAACTTGGCCCTTGTTAATAAAGAGTGAAACAAACTTTTAAACAGTCTTTAGTTTGCCTCTTAAGGTCCATGTGGAAAAGTTGTTGTAAGAGTTTAGCAAAGCACTTATAAACATCTTTTGCACTCCCCATCCTCAGCCTGTCAGGACCTTGCCCTGGATCTGCTGCGGGCATCGCACACTGCATTGGTGCGTGAACTCGAGGGAATCCCCTACTAGGCAGGGAAAGCCGGGGCGAGGCGCCACGCGGTAGCGGCCACTGCAGCCTTGTAGGCCCGGAGAGACTCTGGCTGGAAATGTGACGGGGATGGCAGCGGAAGGAGCAGACCGCCTCCTCAATAGAGACTAAGGGCCTGATTATGATGGCGGTGGGACCGCAACAGTCAGGCCGTCTGTGGTGGTCTTACCGCCATCGGACCCTGCAGGTCCACCTGCCGTATTACGATGGCGGGCGGATGGTGGGCGGGTGAAGAGACCATCTGGCACGTATCCGACTGGCTCAAGGAGCCCATCAGACCATCGGATGGACTGCAATCCCTACAATAGTGGCGGTGCCTGCTAATACACCACCGTAGAGATTACAATGTCCCTTTCCACCGGCTGTTTCATGGCGGTTAACCCACCATGAAAAGGCAGACAGAAAGTGACTTTGGGGGCCCCTAGGAGGGCCCCTTTTCCCCCTGGGCCTTTGCTATTAGCCCTGGGTTGCACCTATGCTGCCCCCTACATAATCCTGCACCATGTGGCAGGCACTGCATGGTGCATGCCACAAAGTGTAGGCATATGTAAAATGTGTTTGTTTTGTACTGCGGCGTGTGCTGCAGCCCGCAGCACTCGCCGCAACACAAACTATACACATTGCGACCGCCGTGTAGGCGGTCCTGCTTCCACCATGGTGCTGGTCGGACGTAAGTCCGATCAGCATCGTAATGAGGCCCTTGGTGCATTTCGTGGTGAGGGGCAGACAACGGTGGCCTTTCCGAACCCCAGGTGAGGGGGATTGCTTGTTTCTTGCCTGCTTGCTCTATGGTTGGCCTGTAAAGTGCAACACTGGATCCCATCCTCCATGGCTTTCTAGACGATGATGAAGGCATAGGTACTACTGCCTGCCCATTGGGGCTACCGCCTACTGTTTCGGACCTCTCCTTCTAATATTAGGTGAGGCAGCAACTTGGGAGGAGCAATGCCATGCATTACCTGGAGCACCTGGGATGGCATGGTGTCTGACGGGCTGTACCTCCCACCATGTAATTACAAACGCAGGGTCTGGGTTGTAGCCACTGTTGGACCTCCCTGGTGTGCCACAGAACTGTGGGGGGGACTTGGACAACCCCTAATATTGCAGATCACTTTAGCTAGGTCTGTATACCTGGACTCACTTATTATCCTTTGAGAATGTCTAAAGCCCTGAAGGGGAGGGGTGGTGACATCCCGCAGACCCGGGCTGTCGTGGAACCGGCTCCATCCACGGTGGAGCTCCTTCTCCTGGATCACACCCAGAAATTCTCTGACCTGATGGCGGCGGTCAGCAGCCTTAAGGCCTCTATCGAACCAAAGCTTGACTCTTTGATAATTGATATGGGACTTCTGAAGGACGATCACAAAAAATTGAAAGATAGAGTGCAGTACGCGGGCAAGCACTTGAGAAGGTCCAACCCACGGTCACAGTCCATCAAGCACAGATCGAGGTCTGCAAAAGGAGGTGGCGCTATTACGGGCCAGAGCGGATGATTTAGAAGGCCGCTCATGATGGAATACCATCAGGGTGGTTGGTCTTCTGGAGGAAACACAAGGAGATGATGGACGCAGCGCTGAAACTTTTCAGACACTCACCCCCAGTCACATATCTGGCTTGAATCCATCATCGTTATTTAGCTCACTTCGCCACCTCAGTTCAGACCCAGCTATATGCAAATCAGTCTTGACCCAGTGCCTCACGGGAACAGCCCAGACCGAACTGCCAAGTCAGGTCTTCCCTGAACCGGAAACAAGCATCCTGGGACCGGTTTCGGGGTAACACCTCTCATCAGCCAGGCTAGCTTGAATCCAGTGGCAAAGTGAGCAAGGGACCCACGTCTGGGCATACCCTGCCAACTTAGGGCGAACAAAGCAAACACAAGGAGATGATGGACGGAGCGCTGAAACTTTTCAGACACTTACCCCCGTCACAGATCTGGGTTGAATTCATCATCGTTCTTTAGCTCACTTTGCCACCTCAGTCCAGACCCACCTATATACAAATCAGTCTTGACCCTGTGCCTCATGGGAACTGTTCAGACCAAACTGCCAAGCCAGGTCTTCCCTGAACCGGAAACAAGCATCCTGGGACCGGTTTCGGGGTAACACCCCTCATCAGCCAGGCTAGCTTGAATCCAGTGGCAAAGTGAGCAAGGGACCCACGTCTGGGCATACCCTGCCAACTTAGCATATGGCTGAGTCTAAACTGGGGTGGCATGATGAGCAAAAGAATGATGGATTTAACCCAGATCTATGGACTGGGGGAGAATGTTTGATTTGTTCTGCATTCCGTCCATCATCTGTGTGTCTTTTGGTCTTCTGGAGGGAGCAAAAGGACCAAGCATGGACCTGTACCTAGAAACATGGCTGTCAGCGGAAGTACTCGGAGGAAGGATCTCTAAATTTTTCTCAGTGGAAAGATCGCATAGGGTATCTGGCTGCCCTCCAGCAATGGGAGCACCTCCGAGACCGGGACTTCAGGGACCGGGCCAACATATTGCAAATTGCCCATGTTAAGGGCCCCTGGATGGTGCAGAACATCAAGGTTGCCATTTTTCCCGATTATACCATGGATGTCCACAGACTACGTGATGAATTTCGTGGCGTGAAACACCAACTCTGCACCCTGAATATTAAGTATGCGTTGTTGTTTCCGGCAAGGCTGATGGCTGTATCTGGCACTGAGACATTGTTTTTCACTACTCCCTAGGAAATGTGGTCATGGCTTGAGTCTAGGGAGGACCACCAGCGCACACCTATGTCGGATAATGAAGGTGAGTGACAGCCTCAGAGGTGCAGGAGGTGTGCGACTAAAAGAGGCGGAACCACATGAGGCAGACCCACCAAGGCGTAGGCTGCTTTGGGCAGAGCAGAGGTGATAGCAGTGGTGGGTCAAACTTTGACCTCTGGTCAGGTAGACAGGAACTCTGACGACCTTAATGAAACTCGAGAAGACGACCTGGTGCTGGAGCTGCCAGAGGAATTGCGGAGTGGTCCGTAGATCGCCCCAATGACTGCGGATATATTTCATTCTACTTGTATATTCTTTCTTTTTCTTCTTTCCTTCTTATTCAATAGCTTTCCCTAGCCCTAGAGCATGGCATGCAGCAGTGTGTGCACAGGAGTGGTGATGGGGAGGGGTGGAGGCAATGGTTAGCAGGCAGACACTTGAAGTCCCACACCAATGTTTGTGAGCGAGGGTGGATTTCGTTATAATGATGCTAGCAGGGGAGGGGGAGGCAGAAGCTTTTGGCTTTGTTTGTACTGGGGATGGATCACGTCCGGAAGAGTAAAGACTCAGGGGCCGATTCCGATCTCGGCCGGTAGGGCTCCGAATCGGATTCGGCTTTACCGGATCCGATTCGGAGCCCTGTTTCCCGACCGATTCGTACGTGCGTCCGGGCGAGCGAGTACAATGCGAAATCTCTGACCGACTCGTTCGCGAGACCCAACCGCACCGACCGACTCGTACGCGAAAGCCGACCGCTCCGACCGACTCGCTCGGACACGCCTCGCACCGTGCAATGAAGACGTTCCCCGGCCGGGCAAGTACGTTGCGCGCCGCGAGCAGTCCGACCGACTCGCGCCGTCCGGCTCGAAGGAGCAGTCGGAGCCGTACTTTGGGGGTCCGTGTCGGACCCCCCTGTATGCGTAGCTGCGCGAGTCACAAACAGGGGGGACCCATGGGTCCCCCCTACCAGTGCGTGTACGGCGCGAGTCGCTTCACCACGTACACGCTGTAGGGGGCGCCCTTGCTCGCCTCGCACCCATTGAGTCAATGGGAGCCCGCGTACGCGTTGTACGACAGGTTCCCATTGACTTCAATGGGAGTCCGACCGAATTGAGTCCGATGGCATACGTGCGCATCGTACTCGTTCGGTCGGGCAGCTAGGGTACGATTCGGTCGGAAATCTCTCCGAGTCCGGCTCGGTCGGAGAGATTTCCGGCCCGAATCGGAATCGGCCCCTCAGTAGTAACAGCCGAATCGTTATCGTGGCTGTGACCGATTGAGTGTGCAGCCAGGAAGTGGGAGTTGCAGGGAACTGTTAGAAATGGTGGAAAGTTTGTTTGTTGAAGTTTCTTTATTTTACTGCTCAGGTCCTCTATTGTCCCACTCACTTCTTGAATGATACTGTGTAGCACCATGACTACGCTTAATGAGGGTGATATGAACTCCTGAGAATAAACAGTTTTGTGTTGGAATGTGAGGGGCATGGGAAATTTTGGTAAGCGCCATAAGATTCATTCCTACTTGCGGAGGCAGAATGTTCAGTTTGCCTGCCTCCAAGAAACTCTCTTGTTCAAGGAGAAACTTATCCGGCTACATAAAAGGAGGCAAGGACTAGTGTTGGGCACCACATACTCTGCCTATGCCAGGGGGGTACTACAATTGGTGGCGCCGACAGTTCTGTTTGTTCTGGGGCGCAGTCAGATTGACCCAGAAGGCAGCTTTGTCCATGCAGAGGGCATACTGGATGGATAACCCCTCACATTGGTGGTCGTGTATGCTCCTAACGTGGGACAACCCATATTTTTTAATTCGCTCACTCCTGCACTCCTCCGGTCACCTACGGCAGCCGCATTCTGTTGTGGGGATTTCAATTGTACTCCTGCCATGGTAAAGGACAGACTAACTCCCCCGGTACTAGGTGCACAATCTCACATAAACTCCATACAGCTGTGGTAGTAGTCCCATGATAGGCAAGTCGAAGATGTGTGGCATGCCCTGTATCCCTTGCACCATGAGTATTCCCACTACTCTCATCTACATGTACTCTACACACATATAGATTTGATATATGCTAGTAGGCGACTGATGCCTGCCTGTACAAAAGCCGAATATTTAGCAAGGACATTATTGGATCATTGCCCACTGCGGGTGACCTTTGGATGGGGATGAGCTCCACCATTGATACCTACATGGCGACTTCAGCAAAGGGCACTAGATGATATACCATATAAGACACGGGTGGGAGAACAGATCACTCACTACTTCATGGAGAACGAAGGCACAGCTACAAATGTAGGAGTTGAATGGGATGCATTCAGAGTAACGATACGGGGGAATATATGTCACCACACTTTGGCTTTAAGAGGGGTTTACAACTGGAACTACTTGAGCTGGAAGGGCAACTGAGGGAGGCAGAGCGACGATGGACATCGGACCCGGAGGGGCTCAATGAACTACAGGACGTTAGATGCTCACACATGGAGATGGGGCATCGCCTCTCTATCTTTGAATTCCAGGGAATACCCCAAAAGGCAACATGACATAGGAGATAAGGCTAGCAGTTTATTGGCCTAGTTGCTTAAGTCTGAGTGACCCCACACAGTCATAGGCGCCATCCGAACGGAGTCGGGACAGTAGTGAACTCCAAGTTAGCTCTTAATAGGGAATTTGAGGCTTTTTATACAGCGTTTTATCAGGCACCAGTGACGATTCAACCCAGCAACATAGCGGCATACCTATGCCCTCTTGATATGCCACTACTAGCCCCACTTTTGAAACAAGAAGTAGATGAACCACTGACACTGAAAGAAGTTACCCTGGCTATTAAGCGGATAGCGAGAGGGAAAACGCCCGGCACAGATGGGTTGCCGATAGAGTTCTACTCCACATACCGGGCCGGGCTTGCCCCTGTCTGCTGAAACTATATAGTGGGGCTAAAGAACTGGGCGGTTTGCTGGACGGCATGACTTAATAGTGGTACTCCTGAAACCTGGTAGAGATCCCCTGGAGGTAACATCATATCGACCCCCCTCTTTACTCAATCTGGACTATAAGGTGTTGAATGAGGTACTATCCAATAGATTAATGCCTATGGTACACACAGTAATTCACTCAGACCAGAACGGGTTCATTCTGGGCAGGAATACTTTTCTAAAACTGCGTTGGTTATTTGGGGTTATAGACTGGGCACACCAGACCAATACTCAGTGGGTGGCCTCCCTTGACATAGAGAAGGCATTTGACACCCTGGATTGGAACTATCTACAGGCGGTTCTAGTAAAGATGGGTCTGGGCTGGGAGTTTTGTAACTGGATACGGGTGATGTATGAACTCCCCATAGCTAGGGGGTGAGTGGTCAGAATATTGAGTATTTTATAGCGTTTTGACATAATATCGAGTTAAAAATATCGTTAGTATAAAATATCAATGTAAATAATATCTAAGTATATAATATCGATTTTGTGTGTTGTATAAATATCTTTGTAAAAAATATCGATTGTTAAAATATCGTCAGTAAAATATATCGTTTTACTATATTTTTTTTTATTGTGCTAAATGTTTGTAAATGATATAATAATTGCTAAATAAATTTAAAAAAAATTGTATAATAATTTTTAGGAGTGGGATGTTGGGTTTATAGGGGATAAGGGTGGGGAGTGTTTTAAAAAAAATTGGAAAAAAATGTTAAATTTATTTAAAATTTTAAAATGAATGTATAATATTTTTTCAGGGGCGGGATGTTGGGTTAAAAGGGGATAAGGGTGGGGAGTGTTTTAAAAAACTTGGGAAAAAATGTAAAATTTATTTTACATTTTAAAATGAATATATAATATTTTTTTAGGGGAGGGATGTTGGGTTAATAGGGGATAAGGGTGGGGAGTGTTTTAAAAAAATTGGAAAAAATGTAAACTTTATTTTATATTTTAAAATGAATGTATAATATTTTTTTAGGGGCAGGATATTGGGTTATTAGGGGATAAGGGTGGGGAGTGTTTTAAAAATGTGAAAGATACATTCTTTTAAATTTTAAATTTTTGCTAAAGAAATTTAAATTTTTTTTAGGAGTGGGATGTTGGCTTTATAGGGGATAAGGATGGGGAGTGTTTTAGAAATTAGACAATTTAAATTTTAAATACATTTAAATATTTATAAATGAAATTATAAATTATTTTTAGGAGCGGGATGTTGGGTTTATAGAGCTAAGGGTGGGGAGTGTTTTAAATATTTTTTTGGGCAATTAAAACAATTATTTTGAATTTGAAATTTAAATTAGAAAAAAAAATTATGAGCGGGATTGTTTGTTAATAGGGGATAAGGGTGGGTATTTTGTTGTTACCAAATTTTCAAAATTGAGAAAAAAATTAGAAATTTAAAACAAAAATTTATATAAATAAATTTATGAGTGTAATATGGCTTTTATTGTGTTTAAGGGTAGTGAGTGTTTGTAAAATGTATTTATTATAATTTTTAAACATTTAAATTTTTTTTTTTAAGTACTGGGATGTTGTGTTTATAGTGGTTAAAGTTGAGTATTTTTTAAGTTCAAAAAACATTTAGGGGCCGATTCCGATTCGGGCCGGAAATCTCTCCGACCGAGCCGGACCCGGAGAGATTTTCGACCGAATCGGACCCGTGCAGCCCGACCGAACGAGTACGATGCGCACGTATGCCATCGGACTCGAGTCGGTCGGACTCCCATTGAAGTCAATGGGAGCCTGTCGTACAACGCGTACGCGGGCTCCCATTGACTCAATGGGTGCGATGCGGACAAGGGCGCCCCCTACAGTGTGTACGCGGCGAGGTGACTCGCACCATACACGCACAGGTAGGGGGGACCCATGGGTCCCCCCTGTGTGCGACTCGCGCGGCTACGCGTACAGGGGGGTCCGACACAGACCCCCAAAGTACGGCTCCGACTGCTCTTTCGAGCCGGAGTGCGCGGCTCGGTCGGACTGCTCGCGGCGCGCATCGTACTTACCCGGCTGGGGAACGTCTCCATTGCGCGGTGCGAGTCGTGTCCGTGCGAGTCGGTCGGTGCGGTTGGAGCCGGGATCGAGTCGGTCGGAGCGGTCGGGACGCCCGGACGAGTCGGTTGGCGATTTAGCATCGTACTCGCTCGTCCGGACGCGCGTACGGATCGGTCGGGAAATAGGGCTCCGAATCGGATCTGGTTAAGCCGAATCCGATTTGGAGCCCTACCGGCCGAGATCGGAATCGGCCCCTTAATGTTTTTAAATGTAAATTTTATATTTATTGAAAAAAATAATAATTTATTAATGAGAGTAATTATTTTGTATTTAGTTGTTTATTATTTTGTATTTGGTAAAAATGTAAAAACGTTTTTTGCATTTTTTTAAATAATTTTTGGGGATAATAATATTTATATCTATCATATATTGTTACAAAAATATGTAAAAAATATATTTTACAATGCAATGTATATTTAATTATAGTAAATTACATATGTTTAGGGTGTAGTATCTTACAAGAGTTAATATAATTTGTATTAGGAATAGTAAATTATATATGTTTTGTTTCCAGGACCTTCCCAGATTTAATGTACTTTGGAGTGGGAATAGTAAATTATATATATTGAGGGGTCGATTCCGATTCGGGCCGGAAATCTCTCCGACCGAGCCGGACCCGGAGAGATTTCCGACCGAACCGGACCCGTGCAGTCCGACCGAACGAGTCCGATGCATTCGTATGCCACCGGACACGAGTCGGTCGGACTCCCATTGAACTCAATGGGAGCCGGTCGTACAACGCGTACGCGGGCTCCCATTGCCTCAATGGGTGCGAGGCGGACAAGGGCGCCCCTACAGCGAGTACGCCGCGGGCGCGCGCGGCGCGACACGCACAGGTAGGGGGGACCCATGGGTCCCCCCTGTGTGCGCCTCGCATGGGTACGCGTACAGGGGGGTCCGACACGGACCCCCAAAGTACGGCTCCGACAGCGAGTTCGAGTCGGACGGCGCGAGTCGGTCGGAGCGGCCGAGGTGCGCATCGTACTTACCCGGCCGGAAAACGTCTCCATTGCGCGGTGCGAATCGGGTCCGAGCGAGTCGGTCGGAGCGGCACGATCCGGGTACGAGTCGGTCGGAGCGGTCGGGTCGCCCGGACGAGTCGGTCGGCGACCCGCATCGTACTCGCTCGGCCGGACCCGCGTACGGTTCGGTCGGGAAACAGGGCTCCGAATCGGATCCGGTAAAGCCGAATCCTATTCGGAGCCCTACCGGCCGAGATCGGAATCGGCCCCTTAGTGTCCAGTCCCTTTTCTAACTTAGGGGTCGATTAGGATGGCGGTCAGAAAACCATTCCGACCGCTATGGTAGCGGAAATTAACCGTCCGCTGGTACCGCGGCAAAACCGGTGGTCCGATTAGGATCAACCGCCAGAAAAATCTGACCGCGGCGGAACGATGCCACGAAAGCCCGCCGGTAGCGTGCGGAGCAGGTGAAAATCCATCTGCGGCGGTCGGATTTGCGGCCGAAACACCCAAAACCGCCGCTAGGCCAGTGGAATGACCGCACGTGAAATTAGGATAACATTGAGGTGACAGCGGAACGATCCGCTGTTTCCGACGGCCGCGATCGCAAACAGTGATGAATGGGAGAGCCGGCGGAAGGGCTGTTGCATACCCACCGCCGTGGCCGCACCGGAACAAATATGGCGGACGACAAAAAAAACACACCACAAGGCCACCAAGTGCACACATCAAACTAGCTCAGCCCCCCAAAACACCTAACACACCCCAATGACACACCCCCATGGCAACTAAAAAAATACAAATACCAGGACAACCCACACAACCCACCTGACAGCAGTACTCCATTTTGACACACCCACATAGCTGAGTATAAAACCAGCCCCTTCCCTGACCAGAATCCTTTGCAATACTCCACCCCTGAAGGAACTAAACCCTACAGCACAA